>OZ036003.1:8515329-8600329 GCA_964035015.1 Corallium rubrum
TGCCCTGCCCTGCCCTGCCCTGCCCTTCACTTCCCCCTTCACTTCCCCCTTCACTTCCCCCTTCACTTCCCCCTTCACTTCCCCCTTCACTTCACCTAACCTCCCCTAACTTCACCTCATTTCTCTAAAATCTAACCCTTACTCTTGTCAGGCAAAACGATTAGAAATGTACATTCATTATTGTCAAAAGAAACCCAAATCCGAGGGCTTCGTTAGAGAATTCGAAGATTCATACTTTCAGGTGAGAACAGGACAAGTTGCTTGATTTCTTTATTCAACATTCGCTGTTTATGAAACTTTAAGTTGTTGAAATTATATGCAAGAAAGGTTAATTCATTTGGCTTGTTATTTGTTCTTTTTCGTTAGGATGTGAAAACTCGGCTTGGTCACCGCTTAGCTCTCTCAGATTACTTAATTAAACCTGTCCAAAGAATAATGAAATATCAACTTCTACTAAAGGTAGGTCAAGAACAAATAGATGATGAACTACTTTGATACTACATTTGTAGTATACAAGTGTATTATATTTGGTACTATCCTTGTTCAAGCTTACGAATAGACACACAAACACTTATCAAATCCACTAATAAGGAATAGCCATAGTCAATTGATATATGGTCTTAAAGTGTCTATGAAGTGAAAAATACGTTGGCATTTTTGTTGTTTTATTGTACAGAGGAGCATGACAGGAGCACTCACTGAAAATTTCAAGAGAATCTGATGCGTAGTTTTCGCGCTATCAACTCAAAATTTGCCGTGGATAGTTTGTTTTGGGGAAATTTGGGCTTCTTGGTAACAAATACCTTATGACGTACGCAGATTGGTCATTAATAGTGAAATCTATTGTTCTTATGCATGGTTGTCCATTTGCGTACGTCATAAGCATTGTTTCCGAAAGCCCAAGTTTTCTCCAAGAACGAACTAGCCATGGCAAACTTTGAGAGTTAATAGCGCGAAAACTACGCATCAGATTCTCTTGAGATTTTCAGTGAGTGCTCCTGCCATGCTCCTCTGTACAATAAAATAACAAAAATGCCAACGAATGTTTCATTTCATAGACACTTTAAAACTCGGTCTTAAAATACGTTTTTTTTGTTCACGTTTATGCAAACTTGTGCAAAGACGGTGTTTTGTTGAGGTTTATTGGTATAATAGGTTCCTCTGCACGCATAAGCACCAATTCGGTTCAATCGCTCAACCGTATTGTTTAAGTATTAACAAGTAAAAACCAACAGATTTGTACAAGGCGAGAACTGTACCAACATAAAGTTACACCTCTTATAGGCGCTTGGATTTTTCCGCGTTTTCTCTCGATTGACTGATATGGTATATAAAACAACAGACTAGTAAGAGAATTGCCAGGCTGACGTTTAAGATGTTATTTTTTTTTCTCGTTTGCAGGATATTTTAAAATACACTGATAGGGCTAATTTAGATTCAACAGACTTAAAGGTAAGTTGTGTAGCTATCTACCGGTGTGCTATTTTAATCACGAAAGGATGTGCCAAAAAAAAACGAACTAAAATTAAGTATTCCTATACTTATTGCCTCTAGCAAGAATAGTACTTGGAGTTTGCCATGTGAATAACCAACCTTTTCGTTGTTTCTTTTTTGACAGAGTGCTGTAGAGATTATGAAAGTAATTCCAAAGAAAGCCAATGATATGATGAACGTAGGAATGCTGGAAGGATACGGTGTACGTATTTTTATATTTAAACAGTTTTCTGTTTGATGGGGAGAGAAGTTTTTGTGCTTTTTCTTTGCACCGGCGATAGAGTACTTTATGTATTTAACATTAGGATCAGTGTTGGGTTAGAGTCCGAGTTTAAGTCTAGATTTAGCCTCGTGTTCGTGTTCGTGTTCGTGTTCGTGTTCGTGTTCGTGTTCGTGTTCGTGTTCGTGTTCGTGTTCGTGTTCGTGTTCGTGTTCGTGTTCGTGTTCGTGTTCGTGTTCGTGTTCGTGTTCGTGTTCGTGTTCGTGTTCGTGTTCGTGTTCGTGTTCGTGTTCGTGTTCGTGTTCGTGTTCGTGTTCGTGTTCGTGTTCGTGTTCGTGTTCGTGTTCGTGTTCGTGTTCGTGTTCGTGTTCGTGTTCGTGTTCGTGTTCGTGTTCGTGTTCGTGTTCGTGTTCGTGTTCGTGTTCGTGTTCGTGTTCGTGTTCGTGTTCGCGTTCGCGTTCGCGTTCGCGTTCGCGTTCGCGTTCGCGTTCGCGTTCGCGTTCGCGTTTGTGTTTGTGTTTGTGTTTGTGTTTGTGTTTGTGTTTGTCTTCGTGTCCATGTCGGGTTAGCGTCTGGTTAATGTAGTGTTTGGTGGCGTTGGTATTAGCGTGACTTAATTAAGTGTCCTCTTCCTTTTCTCATTTACTGTACTGTATTTGTTTAGGGTAATGTGAAGGCTCAAGGCGATTTAATATTACAAGACATCGTTCAAGTGACTGACGCTAAGGCCAAGACTAAGCCAGCAAGAAGGCGTGTGTTTGTCTTTGAACAAATGATTATATTTAGTGAACCTTTCGAAAGGAAAAAGGACTGGACGGTCTTTATTTATCGACATAGTATAAAAGTAAGTGAAGAGAGGAGGGAGGGAGGGAGGGAGGGAGGGAGGGAGGGAGGGAGGGAGGGAGGGAGGGAGGGAGGGAGGGAGGGAGGGAGGGAGGGAGGGAGGGAGGGAGGGAGGGAGGGAGGGAGGGAGGGAGGGAGGGAGGGAGGGAGGGAGGGAGGGAGGGAGGGAGGGAGGGAGGGAGGGAGGGAGGGAGGACGACGACGAACAGATGGACGGGCGGTTGTTTGGTGGTAGGGTGGTAGGGTGGGTTGGTTGGTTGGTTGGTTTTGTAACATCAGTTACATGGTTTGTTGGTAGATTGAGTGTTGCGTGTGTTCAGTGAAACTTTACCTTCCCAATTCCCCATTCTCTTTTCAGACTAACTTTATGGGGGTGACGGAAAGTGTAGCGGACGATCCTTGCAAATTCGCAATCTGGACGACACGCAGTCCAAGTGAAATATATTTATTAAAAGCAGATACACCAGAGGACAAAATTAAATGGATCAAGACACTCAAACAATTGTTAGAACACTTAAAACAGTTTGCTAATGGTAAGCTAGAAAGTTACAGTGAAATTGTACCCTAACAGTTCTTTATAGGTTCCAGTAAACACTTAAAGTGCCTAATCATGATTGGGGATTTTACATACTTAGGATATTTGGAACCTTCTGAGAAGATTTGTAATATATCTTGCATTTCTAAAATTTCATCTTCATGGACTTTTTCGCTGTTAAAGTTGACGGAAGTGAAACATTAACGGCCGAAAGATTTCTCTCTGAATGATTTGAGAATGAAACTTTGGCTTATTAACATGCCAGAAGCAAATGATAATCATTTAAATACATTAACATTTAACAACTATTGCTTGTGCAGGTTGAGTGCCTGGGTCATCCAGGGCCTTCGATGACCCGCCAGAGACCGCTGTCCTGTTTTACTGACCGCTCTCAGTTGTTAATTTATTTAAATTCCGCTTAACTACATTTAAATTGGTATTAACGATTTAAATCTAATGACTAACATTTGTGTAAATACAAAATATATAAAATTGTTAACGAACTGTCAAAAGCGTGTTTAAGTAACGAGTTTATTGTGAATTATTTTAATTAATTTAAATACGTATAAATAATATACAAATATCACATCATTTTTCTAGTTAAACTTAGCAAATTTTTATGTGAAAGAATGTTTTTGAATGAGAGAATTGTTTATGTTAAATTATTACTCATAAATACATAAGTTGAAGTGCCTAAATCATGGTTGGGTATTTTACATATTTAGGATATTTGGAACCTTCTGAGAAAATTTGTAATATATCTTCCTTTTCTAAAATTTCATCTTGATGGACTTTTTTGCCGTTGAAGTTGACGGAAGCGACGTCAAAAGAGGAATTTGTCTATACACTTTACAGATTCCTCCTTTGACGTCACTTCCGTCAACTTTAACGGCAAAAAAATCCATGAAGATCACATTTTAGGAAAGGAAGATATATTAGAAATCTTCTCAGAGGTTCAAAATATCCTAAAATAAATATGTAAAATCCCCAACCATGATTTAGGCACTTCAACTATGATTAATATTGTGTTCATTTTTTCTTGGTCTAACTAAATGTTTTTCTAAACTTCAGAAGAGGAAGCGAGTTGTAACGATTCGTTAAACGAACTAAATGGTAACGATGAAGGTGCGCTTTGGTAAAACAATAAACTTAGAATTAAATCTGCAGTATTGTAACAAACTTATAAATAATAGAATGTAAAGTCACTCTTTGAAATATAAGAATAAACGTGTGCGGTGACGGCTACGACAGAAACAACAACAACAACAACAACAACAACAACAACAACAACAACAACAACAACAACAACAACAACGACAGCACCACCACTAACACCACCACCAACAACAATAACAACAATAACAACAACAACAACAACAACAACAACAACAACAACAACAACAACAACAACAACAACAACAACAACAACAACAACAACAACAACAGCAGCAGCAGCAGCACCACTAACACCAACAACAACCGCAACAACAACAACAACAACAACAACAACAACAACAACAACAACAACAACAACAACAACAACAACAACAACAACAACAACAACAACAGCAGTAGCATCACTAACACCACCGACAACAGCAGCAGTAACAACAACAACAACAACAACTTGTCAGCATATGACTGTTGTTGTGTACGACGTATGTTTGCGGTAAGTATTCAACATGTAAAAACGATGAATTAAAAAGAATAAGACCATTAAAAAGATAATAAAAACAAAAAAATGACGAAGTTAAAGATTTAAAGATTAAAAATTGTCTTCTTTTTGGAAGTTGATTTAAATTGGAACCTCTTTCAAGATTTATTCTTTCGTGTTGCCGTAACTTCACCTAACGATAGAACTGGTTTCCTTTTGTAGCACTTGTCAATCCCATTGAATATCAAGGAGGAAACAGTGACCCGTTAGGATTAAATACGTAAGTTTTGTGGATTTTTTTAAATTTATTTCATGAATTTGTTTTCTTATATACTTTTGTTTACTTGTAACCTAGTGTTATCAGTTCTGAAGGTCAAGTCACTTCTTCTGCTGTGACGGCTGAAAACTCAAGAAATCTCACAGCTCCCGTCAATGTCGTTAGACGACATAGTTCGGCAACAAAGGTAAGTTGTAATTGTTTTTTGTCTATCTCTTTTTGGTTTTATGACCGCTATCGTCATGGTCGTCGTCGTCATCACCATATTAGGGACCTTAAGCAAGCTAGGATGACGACAGCAATTAAGTTTCTACATTTAAAAGAAACCATGGATCAGGACATTGTATATTGTATGCTTTATGTATTTTGTAAGATCTTTAAAAGGCAACTATAGCTTCGACAACATGACGTATGATAGATTAACGTCCAAGTAAACTAACAACTTTTGCTGTTCCTTGCCACAACATCGTCTTGAAAACGTGAAAACGCTTCAGTTGAGGTTGTGTGTGCAACGAGGACGGTGTTGGGATTACTCTTGGGACTGAAAATTATTCAACGTTTTGTTTTGGTTGAAAAATACTATTGTACTTGAGTCGTCGTCGTGACGTTCGCGTTGTGATTGCTTAAGGTCCCTATTCATCGCCACAATCATCACCGTCGTCACCAGCATAATCGCCACTCATGCATAAATCAACATAATCATCACCATAATCATCATCATCATCATCATCATCATCATCATCATCATCATCATCATCATCATCATCATCATTATCATCAGTCGTCATCAATTATTATTAATCATTGTCATCAATCATCGTCGTCGTCATAATTGTCTTCATCAATCGTTAATCACCATCATCATCATCATCATCATCATCATCATCATCATCAATCGTTAATCATCGTCATCATCGTCAACAATGACATCAATACAAATGATCTGCAATCTTGTCTTATAACCACTTCCTTGTTTATTTTTCAGTCTTTAAGTTCACCGCCTGGAAACCAAGTGAAACACTTTAGTCTAATACCACTTAATACAGCAAAAACCTTGGAAGGACTTACTGGAGCCTTCTCCGAAACTGTAAGTTTTCTAAAATAACGGTTTTATCATGGTAACAAATACATAATAAAGTGCTGTTGCTACAAATTCTCGTGTGCTATTATAATAGTGTATAGCTTTGAAAATAACTATTGGAAATCTGGTTGAGTCACGACCCCACAAGCTTATAGATTAAAATACCTGTCGTGTTTAAATAAAGGCCATCGTGTTTTAAAGTGTCTATGAAATGAAAAATTCGTTGGCATTTTTGTTCTGTTATTGTACAGAGGAGCATGGCAGGAGCACTCACTGAAAGTTTCAAGAGAATCTGATGCGTAGTTTTCGTGCTATAAACTTTTGAAGTTTGCCATGGCTAGTTCGTTCTTGGAGAAAAATTGGGCTTTCGGAACCAATGCTTATGACGTACGCAGATGGACAACTATGCATAAGAACAATAGATTTCACTATTAATGACCATCTGCGTACTACGTCATAAGGCATTGTTACCAAGAAGCCCAAATTTCCCCAAAACAAACTATCCACGGCAAATTTTGAGAGTTGATAGCGCGAAGACTACGCATCAGATTCTCTTGAAATTTTCAGTGAGTGCTCTTGCCATGCTCCTCTGTATAATAAAACAACAAAAATGCCAACGTATTTTTCACTTCATAGACATTTAAACATGACATCACTAATCACATTACCACATTCAACTTTCTGTATCACTCATGCTTTTTGTCTTTGTTTTTATCTTTTCTTAGCGAGGCAAAGATAGATACATAGCTTGTGACGATTACAAAGCGAAAGCTAAAGACCAAATATCCGTCACGAAAGGCGACATTTTCTACGTAGTTTCGAGTAAAAAACGCGATAAGAAATGGCTTTATGGTCACGTTGCTGGAGGGGAAACTCTGGGGCTGGTCCCGGCACGAGTTTTACAAAAAGATGATGATGACCACGTCAACGAAGATTGTACGGAAATGCTTTATCTCATTTAATTTAATTTAGTCGTTTCTAACTCATCTCGTATCCATATTAGTTCTCATTTTAGCAATTCTTTACTTTCCTCTCCTCTCTCTTAAATTTCTTATTTATTAATACACAATTTGATTTTCATTTTTCTTGCAGACTCTCTTCCAAACGGCCCTAACAAAGCAAAGCTAACGCGAAAACACAGTTTCCCGTGAGTTTATATTAGTTGTGTGTTTTGTTTTACGTCGCATGTTTCTGGGGTTTTTCATTGTTTGTTTTTTTTTTCATTGTTTGTTTTATTGTTTTTACATTGTTTTGTCTTTGTTTTTGCGTATCGTATCGTCCCTCGCGTTGTCTTGGCGTTGTCACAGAATAAAGACTATACAGAAGGGCCACTCGGGTCGGAACCTTTGAAGTTTTTGTCTCCGCGCATGTCGCATTACGCATGTTGCTCAGCCAGTAAACTGCATGTTCTGGCCAATAAGCACGCTGAACTGGCTGTCCTAGCCAGTAAACTGCATATTTTTGCATAAAAATACGAGGACACGTTGTACCGCTAAGTGGCCCTTCTGTATCGTCTTTATTCTGTGGCGTTGTCTTGGCCTTGCCGTGCCGTGCCGTGCCGTGCCGTGCCTCGCCTCGCCTCGCCTCGCCTCGCCTCGCCTCGCCTCGCCTCGCCTCGCCTCGCCTCGCCTCGCCTCGCCTCGTGAAAACGCCACTGTTTTGGAGATTTTGATAACAATTGTAAAACGTATTCAATCTCACGGTCTTTTGCCCTGTTGTTCTTATGTAGAAGTAACGCGTTACGACGTACGACTATAAAGAAGACTAAGGAGGAATTTTTCAGTCATATTTCTGCGAAATTAAGAGATGGTATAGAAAAATTCAACTGCGATTTTGACACGCCCGATGCTTCTTCATTAGGTGGCAATGCAATATCAGACGTGGTAAGTTGGAGTTTCAAAACTTTAATAATAATAACAATAATGAGAAAATTTCGTGATTTTTCTTATTAATACGGGGGGGGGGGGATGTTTGTGAAACAACATGAGTGTGTTATTTCGGCTGGTTTCTTGCTCGTGAGTACATAGGGTTCTCTATAGACAAAATCAAAATCTGTTCTGACAATAGCCTTCACTCTTATTGTCTTTCTTTTTTTATTTTTTGCAGTTACAAAATGAGAAAACAGTTAACGAATGTAAGTTTAATAATGCTTCTTAAAATTTCTGTATTTATTTAACGTTTCTGTTTTTAATCTTTCTGCTTATTTTACAATTAACAAGATCAAAGTTTACTACAGTTTTTCTCTCCATTTTAGCAAGCCCTCGTTGTCGACTTGAGCTGCGTGATGTTGTTGTGAACCGTCCTAATACCATGCGACTATCATGTGAGGTGACGGGTGATCCACAACCTACATTCCAATGGGAGAAGGATTCGAAATTACTCGAAGCGAGTGAAAGAATTAAGATAACGCAGGAATCTCATCGAAGCACGTTAGAGATCACGAAAACTGATTTTCAAGACAGCGGGGTTTATACTTGTACTGCAGTTAACGCCCTGGGTCAGGTTACCACTTCGTGTATAGCACAAGTCCGAGGTAAGACTATCTTGTTCTGTTTTGTTTTACTTTACTTCTGTGCATTGTCGTCTTAGCTTCCTTTGTTTCGTTTTCACCTCGCATGCATAGATTTGCTTTGTTTGGTTTTATTGGGATTGTTTCTTTGTTTTTTTGCGTGCTTGCTTCTTTCCTCTCTCTTCTCTCTCTCCCTTCCTTCCTTCCTTCCTTCCTTCCTTCCTTCCTTCCTTCCTTCCTTCCTTCCTTCCTTCCTTCCTTCCTTCCTTCCTTCCTTCCTTCCCTCCTTCCTTCCTTCCTCCCTTCCTTCCTTCCTTCCTTCCTTCCTTCCTTCCTTCCTTCCTTCCTTCCTTCCTTCCTTCCTTCCTTTTTTTCCTTTTTTTCCTTTCTTTTTTCCCTTTCTTTTTCCCTTTCTTCCTCTTTCCTTCCTTCTTTCCTCCTTCCTCCATCCCTCCATCTTTCTCGTCCTCCCTTTTCCACTCCCTCCCTCTCTTTCTTTCTCTCTCTCCTTCCTTCCTTCCTTCCTTCCTTCCTTCCTTCCTTCCTTCCTTCCTTCCTTCCTTCCTTCCTTCCTTCCTTCCATTTCTTTCTTCTTTCCTACCTTTCCTCCTTTCCTTTCTTCCTTTCTCCCTTCCTTTAATTCCCTCCTTTTTTTTCCTCTCATTCATGCCTTTCCTTTTCTTCTATCTTTGCTTTTCTTGTCTGTCTGTTTTCTTGTTTTCTTTTTCTGCTTTTTTCCCTATGAATGAATGAATGAATGAATGAATGAATGAATGAATACCTTTATTTTAAGTGTCAATGTATTTCGCTCTATTACAGCTAATTTGGGACACTATTTATTTAAGTTTTAAACTAAAATAGGATTTATACTACTAGATCAAAGTTTCTATGATAATAAAAACTCAAAATCCCCTCAAAAAAAACTCAAAATGTTTTCTTTTTATTAGACAAACCTTCATCTCCTTCAAGACCAACCGTTACCGAAATCACTTCATCGTCTGTCATCGTAAAATGGAATGCGCCCGATAGCGACGGCAACAGTCCTATCACGGCCTACACGGTCGAATGCAAGGAGACTGGAGTGAGTCACTGGCAAGCACCAGTCCCTTTCGTTTCAACGACGTCTACGGTTGTGGATGATCTTACTCCTGGCTCCGTTTATCAATTCCGAGTTAGTGCAAATAACGTGGTCGGTATTAGTAAACCAAGTCCGCCAACGGATTCAGTTACACTTGATCTCGGTAGTGGTAAGTAAGTCAAGATATTCTTTGTATCATTAGTTTGCGCTATCCCAATCTCGTTCCCAGAGCCCACGTTCCCCACCCGGGAAACGAGAGACTCTGGGATAATCCGTTTCACATCGATATTTCATTGGCTGATGAACATGATTACTCTTCTCCGGATAACAAGAATCCTCTGATGGGGTGAACGGATTATCCCAGAGCCTCTCGTTTCCGCCCGCTGGCTAAGGGGAACGTGGGCTCTGGGAAGGAGATTGGCGCTATCCTTAAAGGTGCTGTCCAGTCCGTTCTGCGCATGATCCGCCATCTTTGTTTTGAGGGTCCTCAAAACAGGACGTTCGTAGATAAATACATGAAGTACTCAGCTCAGTATAAACCGTTAGGAGCAACGTGGCAGAAAACGAAGCGATTCGGGGAGGATATCTCTTCGGATTTCTTCTATTTCCGTTAAAAATGTTTTGTTTGGAGTACAAGTAATTAAGATGAAGCAAGAAAAGCTTACAATTCTGAAATCGGTATATTTTTTGTAAATAGGGATGTAAACATTAGTTTCGTACATGCGCAGCACGGACTAGACAGCACCTTTGAAGTGTCTATGAATGAAAAACTCGTTGGCGTATTTTTTATTCAATGAACAGAAACGTATGCCAGGATAATTCACTGAAAATTTCAAGCGAATCTGGCATATAGTTCCCGAGTTATAAACTCTCAAAGTTTGCCATGGCCATACCTTACGACGTACGCAGTTGGATCTCATGCTAAAAATCCATTGTTCTTATGCATAATGGGAGCACGGGTAGCACGTGCTAGCGCGCTGCCTCTCACTAAAAGTTAAACCCGGTCAGACGGGGTTAGTACTTGGATGTGTGACCGCTTCGGAATGACTCCGTTGTCGAGCTTGGAACTCATGTGAGTAGAGTCGTAGTTGATCTCTCCTGTGCTTCGAGGGTTTTTCGCCGGGTTCTCTGGTGTTTCTCCCTCCGTAAAATCAACACCTACATCTTAGCTGTGATCCGTGATCTGAACTGTGTCTTATGGCGGCTGCCTGGAGCGCCTTTGATATGCCTCGACACCGCCACGTTGATCTGCGTCCTTCGTAATTCAGCCGCTAGCTGCAAGTAAGGATAATTAACCCTCAGTCCTTTATTATAGTTGTCCATTTGCGGACGTCATAAAGCATTGCTACCGAGCGCATAAATTTTCCCGATAAACTTTGAGAGTTTTTATAAATCGAAGACTATACGTCGGATTCTATTGAAATCTTTGGTGAATGCTCCTGCCATGCGCCTCTGTCCATTAAAATAAAAAAATATTCCATCGAGTTTCTCACTTCGTAGACACTTAAAAAAGCTATATCGCGCTATTTTTTAACCAAAATTGCCTTCTATTCAAATTCTGAGCATCAGACTTTAAAATTGAAGCTGATTCAGTTATAAAATACGAGTCACCTATAAACTATGGAGGATTTCTAAATACTAAAAGAAATGGATTTTACACAAAATTGCCTAAACTGCGACCAACAGAAATCAAGATGTCATATTTGCAATCCGTTTTAATCTTGCTCAATTTCAACCATCCGTACATTTGTGCAGGTTACTGGTATCTCTTTTGTGTTTTTCATCCTTTTAAAACTATTATTGTGAGGTTTTGTGCGATTTTTGAACAATTTTGGTTGTATTATAAAATTTCTAAGGATAGCGGGACATAGCCCCGCTTCAATTGAGCTGTTTGCCTGAACTGGGTTAACTCGTGTCACGAAATTCTTCCTTCGGTCACTTGAATTTAGGATTCATTTACATATAAATTAAACCAATTATTCTGTGCAAATTTAGTTTATGCGAGTTTGCAAACCACAGTACGATTTTAACCAAACAACGCAGTTCGGTTAACCGCGTGCTAGTCTGGCTCATGTACACAGCCCTTCAGATGCGGAATAAACAGTAGAGGGGTTCTCACATCAATTATCGTGTTTGGCATGGCTGGCCGTCGTCACGTCATGCGATGACAGTTTTCGCCCATTCATGAATTTAAAAAGTAAAGAAATATGAACAACGAGTGACTCCTCCCTTCATTCTCACAAATATGGATTATTAGCTCCTTTGGCAAACGTTTTCGCAAACTTAACTCCTTAACATTCTCGTTTGAATCGTTACAATTAAATAACCTCTGCGATAACATTGTCATGATAGCCCAAACTCTCTCACTGTACTCTTTGCCTCGAAGAATGTTCACTGGCAGCAATTCGAATTTAAATAAGTACATGCAGCTGTGTTGTTGACCTTGTTACAAACACGTTAGCATATAATTCGAGCCAAGATTATTGCATTTAAAAAGAAATAAATCGCCTTTGTGATATCCTCTCCAACATATGTTAGACTCGACTCTCACCCAAAAATTGAATTTTGCGCGTGAATCTAGTCCATCTTTGATTTCCTTCCTTCTCACTCGTTCCCATCACTCACTCGTTTACCACTTCGAGGCCTGGACCTCTCCCTGTGCTGAATAAAATCGTCTGGCGTTAGCCAGAATAAAATACTAAAGACTCATCTTCAGGCTTCAAAGTGTTAAAAAGATAGGTTTTAACACTTTGAGGCCTGGACCTCTCCCTGTGCTGAATAAAATCGTCTGGCGTTAGACAGAATAAAATACTAAAGGCTCATCTTCAGGCTTCAAAGTGTTAAACACGCCCATTCATATAGAGACGAACGTAATCGAAGTCTGCTTTTGCCTCTCGTAGGCTTTCATGCTCAGACAAAGATCCGACTCCAATTCTCTTGCATGACAACACTCGCTTCCGTGTATGAGATTGTGTGACACCATTTTCTTTATGTGACCAACCGCGTGTCAAATCGTTTGCATTCAATAAGCAATTAACATCTCACCAGTCGGAATTCGCCACACGGCGACAAAAATGTGACTATATGTGTGTCGTATGTTCAGTGAGTCTGGTGTACTGAAGTAATCTCAAGTCACAACATGACTGGAGTTACTGTGTGTTAAATTTTTATTTAATGCATGATGTTTTCAGTGCCAATATAATGCCACTCCACGAGACACTCCAAACTTGTCATAATGATGAAGTGTTTTGGGGGTAACTCTAGTGACGATGAGTCACTGGCGGTTCAGGCGTCTTGCGGTGTCTTTGTTTTGCTGTAACCAGTTTACCGATCTTCCTTTTGTCGTTTTTCAGATAAATCGCCCAAATAATACTCAGTGTAATACCAAGAAACCGAGGACATGGATCACTTTGCTTCATATTAGCTTTGCGACTCGGAGAAATCTAAACACGAAGGATTGTTTAAGAACAGATAACCATAAAATGGCACTAACTGTGAACATTATTTGTAACAATAAACTGTAATAGCAATGTGTATAAACTATATTTATAACGGAAATTAGACTGGTGTAAATAATCTAGCATTGCTTTAATAAATTTACTATATAAAAAATAAAATGCTTCCTTATAATTTTAAACTTTCCAAAACACGGCTCGCGTTACCCTGCATCTATCCAAAACAAAACCGTAGCGAATAAAACTCGTTCCGGTCTGGTAAATTATTTTTTCCCCAAGAGCTTCTTTGTACTCGTTGTCTAGTATAGAATAACTTGTTTGAAATATTGAAAACCTGTTTGAACGATTAAAATAGATATCGTGTTAGCGCAAGGAATTGAGAAATGTTTGTGTTGAGAAATATTTTATATAATCCCAAGTAGTTCCTAAATTTGGTTTTGTTTGTTTTTTG
Source organism: Corallium rubrum (assembly GCA_964035015.1). Classification (NCBI taxonomy): domain Eukaryota; kingdom Metazoa; phylum Cnidaria; class Anthozoa; order Scleralcyonacea; family Coralliidae; genus Corallium; species Corallium rubrum. Next base: position 8,528,927 of record OZ036003.1, read on the forward strand.
AAATGTCTATCAATCTGTTAACACCCTGAGATTTTTCTAATTATTATTCAACGCGAATAAATTTGAACAACAAGCACTCCAGGAACTGGATAATTTATAATATTTTATAATTAACGATATTGTTTACCAGTCGAGGCTCATTAAATAACGAACGATTCGTCCCCAGCATTTAAATTCCATTACTCCGTCCTTGACTAAGCCAGGGAAATCTCTTTGTTAGCTCGCCTAACTGCTTAAATCTTTCAGTTTCGAACGTCATGCTATGTGTTTCGATCATAAGTGCTTCCTTCTTTTTGCGAATGAGTTTCCCTTTCGTTCTTACTTCTAAATGCGAGCCGTGGTTAACCATTAAATATTTACCAGATGTAAATTAATGTCATAAGTTTGCATACCAAGATATTATTAACAGCTAAATATAAGTATGTCATATTAAAATTTTAAAATTCCACGATTCGAAAGTAAACCTAAACGAGCCTTTTAAGAACATGTGATATTAAATTAACCTTATTCTAAACGAGTTATTTGCTTAAAAATACATTAAACTATTACTAAAACATCTAAAGGGTCAATATTAAAAACGAAGCTCGAATGACGTGTAAAAGAAAGCTCTTTGTTCAAAGTGATCGGTCTTATCCTCATTTATTATTCATTTGACCACCAGTCGTCGGTGTTGGGTTTTCCATTTTTGGTTTTACTAATCTTATATCTTATATCTGTGTTTGTATCTTGTTAGAAAAACCCCAGAGAGACAACAGCAAGGATGCCGTGACGTGGAAACAAAATATCGACGAGTTTCACAATGTTTATGCTGAACTAGGAAGGTAGGTCTTCCGGTCACTGCACGAGAAATGTAACCATAAGGGCGTGCTCGTTATCGCGTGAGACGCTTTTGAAAAGAACAAAGTCCGTTTCCTTTTTGTCGGTTCGAAAATGATAATGTTTTCATTTAGTTTATAATAGATTACAAAACACCTGTTTTCTTTGTCTTCCATATCATGGGTCGAAACAAAACGTCGCTCATGCTCATTAGCCAGAGAGCAGAGTAAAATTATGAGACGCCATATATTATTATAGCCATATATATCATAACCATATATTATAGGCAGGGATTTTTGCGTTCTTGCCAGATTGTGTTCCTTTGGCACGTCAAGTCGTTCGACGTTAGCCAGAAATAAAGTTATAATGGTAAAACAAAGCAAAGTTTTTGAGAGAATAAAGAGAAGTAAAGATTCTATCACTCTATTAAGTAAACTCTTCGCAATTATATAACAGTTGAGTCGAATTGGATATAATATGAAAAAGAGAAACGCGAGCACTTTATACTATGTTGAAATTTAGTTCAGGAAAGCGTGGCTTTGTCCGCTGTACTTGGTAACCGCCTGTTTGAGTTGAGAGGAGGTTAGCCATCCAATCTCTCGTGTGCTTCAAGGGTTTTTCACCTAGCCGTTCGCTTTTCCATATTCCGCAAAATTAACTTTGGGAATTATCTAAATCGATCTATAGCATGATTTTTCGTTTATTTTTTAGCTAATTTATTCATTAGCGAGCCCATTATGTATGCTTAAATCATGTATATGTCACTCTTGTGTCAACTAGCTTCACGCGGTTCTCTCTAAGTTGTCAAAAAAACTTTTAAGTTGTTTGCTCTCATCTTTGTGCTGTCCATTGACGCTCAGGTGTCGTGTATTCTAAATCTCGCTTGTTTGGTCTTATTTGTTGTTTGGAAGTGTTAGGGATATCCTACTATATCTAGCGTTCCCCTCGTGGTACGTGTCTTTATCTCGTGGCGATAAGAATTCATGGACAGAATTATTTCAACAATGACGTTATTTTATGAAGCTGCGACAAGCTTCCCGTACAACTTGTAACAACTTACAAACTGTGTCACAGCAAGTTGTTGGAACAACCTGTGACAGGCTTGTTGATCATAACAACTTGTTGCAAACAATGCTACAGCAAGTTGTTGGAACAACCTGCGACAGACTTGTTGATGACAACAACTTGTTGCAAACAATGCTACAGCAAGTTGGAACAACCTGTGACAGACTTGTTGATCAGAACAATTTGTTACAAACAATGCCACAGCAAGTTGTTGGAACAACCTGCGACAGACTTGTTGATGACAACAACTCGCGAACAGCTTGTTGCAGTGTGTGTTGTTTTGGACAACTTGCGTTCGAATACCGGCTTGGTGACAATTTGTAACTGCTTAATATTACAATGAACTCTTATACCAAATCATTTTACTTTTATTGCCATGGTTATCGTGATAGCGGAATAACAGACCCCCAACTGTTAGGTATAATGGTTTCCGCTGATTACTATAATGGTAAAAAAAATTGAAAGCTAAAATCTGTCGAAAATGTCGAACCCGAGTAGTTGTAAAACATATAAGAATGAAAATAAGCTATTTATCCTATATAGGAGGCACATGGCCGATCAATCTTGTAATGTATGCAACCAAATTCAGTTTTAAATATAGGGAACATTTTCACTAGAAGTATAAAGTAAAAGTAAGAAGCAAAGCGACTTTATTTATTTAGGGTAACACATGACGGTATTTAGATAGTGATAGCCCTCACCTCTGATGGAACTACAGTAGTTGAATTAACTGGGGAGACTATAGTGTTGATTTAACGGAGGGAAGAAAACCGAAGAATGGTGAAAAACTCTCGAGGCACAAGAGAGAACCAACAACTCTACTTACATGAAGTTGGTCACACATCTGGGCTTAACTTTAGTGGTGAGAGGCAGTGCACTAACAGTTTAACTAAATAACGAGCCAAACTTTTAGGGGGTGTTTACATGATACCGGTACGACTTTCATTGGCTCTGTTGTTTACATGATACTAGTACAAAATTTCATACCAATACAAGCCATTCTGGCACGAGTTGGTCCCGGTAGTTGTACTGCACCGGTATCATGTAAACACCCCCCCCCCCCCCCCCCCCCCCCCCCCCCCCCCCAACCACCCCCCCCCCCCCCCCCCCCCCCCCACACACACCCCCCTAAATATACGTTGTATTTATGACAGTTTAGCACATTTGACATTAAGTGTTTTTATCTCGATTTTCCAGGCATTATTTATCAAAGTATCGTTTTTTTGACTTGGGCCATTAAATTGAATTACAGCTGAAGGCTTGTGTTCCCCTAGTAACCGTTGTAACGATTATAGTAAACGTTTTGTTTGGTTTTGGCTGTACATGCTGTCGTCTGAGCTCCAGACGGGACACGAATTCACAATCTTCTGAATGAACTGACACAATGCGACTTGTAGCCCAACAAGTACTTGTGACACACGTACGGTTTGACTCGTTCCCAGGCGTAAATATCGTAAACAACCTTCTGAGTTCCAGTGGCTCAATGGTTAGAGCGTCTGGCGATAGTACACGCGTAAAAACGCACAACTTGTTCACGGTTGTCAACAGGCGTGAACAATACTGTGCTGCTCGCCGTGAACAAGTTGTCAACAAGTTGTTCACTTATGGTTCGAACAACTTGTTCACGGATAAATCAACAGTCATGAACAAGTTGTTCCAACAGCACATTTTTATAGCCAACAACATTGTTCGCACATGATACAACATATTGTAACAGCATGACGAAATAACAACGATGAACAACAATGTTACAACACTGGTGAACATGGTTGATGTATCAACACGTTCTTCGGTTGTTACAACATGCGTGAACAACGGTTGTTGTTTCATCAAGCTGTAACAACTTATTGAAACAATGATGAACAATGTTGTTCATTTATCAATGTTGTTCACATATGTCAACAAGTTGTTACAGCATTGTTGCAAGTTTGTTACAGCATTGTTCAGGCAACAATGCTGTAACAACTTGCGAGATGTTTACGCGTGTAGAGCTCAGAGTTTCCTTAGTTTAACAAATTACGACAGCTTGTAAAGGGAAAACAAACAAAACTTTACCAACTTCAAGCTGAGTACACTATACTAACTTTGATTCGTAAAAAGTTTTACTGCATGTATTTGCATGCATAAGTTTTTTGAGCGAAAATCACCTAAAACTTGCCTTTAGTATTTAGTAGCTATATGTGGTGTTTCAAGTGATTTTGTTTAATAATCTTAAAAGTACACGAATTTTAAATATCCTGAAATGTTTTGTGAACCTTTTGACGTCACAGGTTATCTTGTTCGAACATCAGATAAGCCTCAGTACTTCAAGAACTAAGTGAAAGATGGAAGACCTATAAATTGATATTTTTTTCTTATTTTAAATTGAATACGAGTTCTTTCAAACGAGACCAACTCTAACTTTACTTTTAATGTTTTTCTTAGGGGGAGGTACTCGGTTGTCAAAAAGTGCGTCGACAAAATAAGCGGCAAGGAGTACGCCGCCAAATTTATCAAGAAAAGGATGTGTTCTCAACAGGATGTGGAAAGAGAAGTTGTTATTTTACGTCGTTTAAAACATCCAAATTTAAACGTTCTTGTGGATTCGTTTGAGAACGATAAGAACTGGATTCTTGTCGTGGGACTCTTACCAAACGGAAGACTATTCGACTCCATTGTCGTGGCTAGTCCATGGACGGAGAAGGAAGCCGTTGGGTTCGTACATCAGATTCTCGAGGCTGTGCAACATCTTCACGACTGCAGAGTGGCGCATTTAGACTTAAAGGTTAGCTACTGTTTCATGTGCTTGGTTTTAGCTCATATTTTGAGTTCCTTATTAGTTTGTGTTCAAGCTTAATTTCTCAGAAAAGATTTCTGAGCCACAGACAGGGTTAGAACCTGCAACCTTCTAATGACCGGTTAGACACTCTAACCATTGAGCCACTGAGGATAATGGTGAGCTAAGGTTGCAGATTCATAGTCATATGTGCTCCTAAGTGGTAGCGTTTGCTTATGAGATGTTGTTAAAGTGATATGATAAGTTGTACGTATACATGTAGTGCATGTGGTACGTTTGCGGGCTTGGTGTAATGTAACAGACGTTTGGTGGACGTTCATCAAGCTCAATTACTCACAAAAGATTTCTGAGCCACAGACAGGGTTCGAACCTGCAACCTTCTAATCTTTCAGTGGCTCAATGGTTAGAGCGCCTAACCAGTCATTAGAAGGTTGCAGGTTCGAACCCTGTCTAAGGCTCGGAAATCTTTTCTGAGTAATTGAGCTTGACGAACGTCCACCAAACGTTTGTTAAAGTGCCTATCTCACGTTTGGGGATTTTACATATTCATAATATTTGGGTCTTCCTGAGCAAAATCATAATATATCTTGTCAGCCGAAAATTTCATCTTCGTGGACTTTTTTGCTGTCAAAGTTACCGGATGTGATGTCACAAGAGGCGCTTCTGTGGCAAGTAACGAAAGAAATCTGGCTTGGAATGCCTCTTGTGACATCACATCCGGTAACATTGACAGCGAAAAACTCCATGAAGATGAAATTTGCGACTGACAAGATATATTATGATGTTGCTCAGGAAGACCCAAATATTACGAATATGTAAAATCCCCAAACGTGAGTTAGGCACTTTAACAATTCTGTTAAAAAGTTTACTACGTGAAGTGTCCCTACGATTGAACAGCCTCTTATGTTTTTCCATTCTCTTATGTTTCTCCTTTTCTTCTGTCTGTCTGTCTGTCTCTCTTTGTTTTCTATTCCTTTATGCATTCCCCAGTCTCTTTACCAGCTAATCTTTCTTTTTCAGCCTGAAAACATATTACTCGATAGTGGACCTATACCTAAAATAAAACTTGTCGACTTTGGAAACGCGTTTACGATGTCAAACGAAAACATAATCCCAGATCTCCATGGCAACCCGGAATTCTCTGGTAAGCGAACAGCGTAACATCTTTTACAGGTTTTCGTTTCTCACATAATTCTTAAAGGTCAACTCAAGGCAAATTACATTTTTTATCAAAGCACGTAGGATCCGAATATGATGGAAAACAATTTAATTGAATTATTTTCCTGTTGATTTTGGGATGTGGAATCGACGAATTTTGAAGTGTTTTTGTAAAAATCGTGTTGTATAAAGAGTCTGGCACTAGCAAGTGTGACGTAAACGAAGGAACGATTTTATGATCCGTTAAAGTAAACACACTCGAAAAGTGTCAAATACTTTAATACATGTGCGGTTGGACGCTTGCACAAGTTATATTCATCATAATCAGCTTTTCTTTTGATTTCAATCGTCCAGGTTCAACTGTTTACGTCACAAACTTGCTAGTGCCAGACTCTTTGTACAACACGGCTTTTTTTAGAATACTTCGTTAAAAAAAATCAGAAATCAACAAAAAGTACGGTTTGCTTGAAATTTTTATCATCATATTCGTATTCTCCATACTTTGGCACATATAACAAGCCAGAAAAATAATTTGCCCTGAATTGACCTTTAAGATGTTTCAAGTTGTCTCCTGATATGCAAATAAACATTTTCTTTTCTTTTTTGCACAGCTCCTGAGCTAATACGTGGTCTTCCAGTTAGTGTAGAAACGGACGTATGGTAAGACGTTGTCACTTTCCTTTTGCGTTTTCTTATTTCTCTCCTGACGCTTCCGAGACTTTGCTTTTTATATACGCATTGACACTGATGTTCGTCTTTTTCTCTCTTTGGGTATCTAGGAGTATTGGTGTCATCGTTCATGTTATGTAAGTTGCAGTTTCGTCTTCATGTTGTTTACATAAATAATGTCATGTTTGCCTCAATTTATTTTGTTGTATTATTATTTATATTATATTATACACTTAATGTCTGCTCCCGAGGGAAACCGTTTTGTTTTCCCAAGAGTCTCGATATTTCCCGAGACTAGACGGCTGGCCAAGTTCCGAAAATGTTATCGTTGATGGCATTTTTTGTTACAAGCTGCCAACAGTGCTAAATAGCCTCCAATAGTGTTTACCTTGAATGTGAGGGTTGTTGGCACCTGTGATTCTGAGTTTTAATGCTCATATTTTTGAGTTTTCTACATCCACTTTGCGCACATCGACTCCATTGCGAAATCGACATCGATTCCTCCTTCGCTGTTGCCATGCAGCAGTTGCTAAATGCTGATTGGCTAACTTGGGAGTGCTAACCAATCAAGACGCGTAAAATGCTGTAACCTTGACTGCCCTTTGACAGTCTTAGCAACGGCAAAAGAAAACAGAAATGAACATGGCGCTGAGTCACGAAGAGATATAGTAGCTTTTTGTCGCAGTAATACACAATGGAAAACACTAAAATAAGGTAAGTTAAGAAGATACATAACGTAAGAAGGACGCGATTAATGTTGTTTATTGTTTTTTGACAACACGACTGAATATTGAGTGCAATTATTATAACTTCGATAATGTTCGATTGTTTACGAATCACGAGTAGAGGATTTGAAGCTTGGCATGGCTTTTATAAGTCGCTAGACTTTCTTCCCGTAGCCTAGGTACTTTATCAAAGTCTGGCTGTTGATCGTGTGTAGTCGGTTCAAACTATATTGTTTAGAAAACAACAATAATTCGCAACGAAGTCGCCACAGCCTGTCATGTTGAACAGTCTCATGCTTTTATACACCTGAAAGGTTATTTATGCTCGCTTAATACTATCATACAAAGGTAAATTAGTAGAGCAGATATAAAGTTATTTATGTTGAAAATGCTGTGTAAGTGTCGTTTGAAGATTGCTCTTCCGAGGCTTGTCTTGTTCCATATAAAATGGCATAATGTTTTAATATGTCCAGTTTATATCCAGCTTTTGAGCAGTACGGGCGTATGTTCTTTCTGCACGACCTGTTGCTCCAATGTAGACCAAATTCACAAGGGACGGTGGCGCGGACAAATTGATTTTTTCTGTTCGCTCTTTTCAGTCTTGGTTTGGTAGTCTTTGTTTACACTCCAGTCTTTATTTAATATGGCTGACTTTGATGTTAGGTGAAGCTGGGCCAATATAATGATAGAGTTCTGAGAGGTTTTGAGGCAACATTTCTTGCTAACCATTTCTTGTTAGTACTTGATAGAGATATTTAAGTTCTGTATTAACATGATGGTGCTCCAAGTTGGCAGTTCATTTAAGTTCCCAATTTTCCAGATCACAGTTCTTTGTTGGTCATACAGGAGGTTTTCTTTTTTCAGAGACCATCCACTGTGTGCGATGCTTGATGTATATAATAATGTTGTTTTATTTTCAATGGTGAATTGGATTGAAATATATTGTCTGTTGAAGAAGTTTCCAGTTTTTTTAGACCAGGTATTGAATGTAATGTACATATAATATGTAAACAAAACTATTCCACAGAAGTACCAACCTATAAATGACACTTAAACAGCACTTTTAACATAAATAACTGTATATCTGCTGTGCCAATTATTAGTTAATACCATAACATTAAATTACTTTTAGACATTCAATCAACAGTCATGCCTTGATAACTATCCTAGTCTACAGGATGAAAGTCTAGTGACAAAATTGCCATGAAAACGTTGAAATCTTTATTTACATATCATTTAAGTGAGCATGCTGCTTACAATAATTGCACATGCAAGTACAAGTAATGCATGCTCAGTATAAGCCATGGTATTGGATGATCAATTGCATGTACATGAATTATCTAAAATTTATTTGACTTAATGTCATTCAACATTTGTCTTTCCAGTGCTACTTCGAGAACTCTGCTTCGTCCTTCCTCCGTGGCGCTACTCAGATCGCTGGGTTCTTCAGCTTGGCAAAACAGACAAACATCATCAGATAACTCAGTGACAGTGTCTGCTTCGTCCTTTCTCCTTTTCAACACAGTTACTGGACTGACTGGAGCTATTTCGGTCTTCCTTTTTGACCTCGATGTCGAACCCATTACTGTTTGAGTTTTTGCTGCATAGTGCGAAAGAACAGTTCGAGAAACGAACCCCTGTTTGGGTCGTTTGGAAGAACTCTCTACATGACTAAGCTGAAAACTGTGTTCAGTAGAGAAGTAAAATAGCTTTTGTTTACTTATATGTAAATACCTATAAAACACGCAGTGAAAGCTGTGAATATAAATCAAATCAAATCACACAGAGTCATATGTCACGACGGGACACGAACGTAGTTACATTATACAACAACTAACACGTTAAAAGATTGTATTAAATAAGTAGAAAAAAGATTATACAAACTTTCCCGTGTGAATATAGTCTTCTCTTTTAAAGTTAAACTTCGGATTTTGCTTTGTATTTGTTTTCGACAGAGCGACTGAACACATGTTTTAATGCGGCTCTTTGTTGTATCCAAGGGGCGTTTCTTTACGCGAGCGTTCATTGGTTGTTTGTTTATCGCTAGCAAATCACGGTTAAGTATCCGCTGCATAGCAACCTCAAGAGAAAGCCTAGCGTGAATGTTTGACAATATTCGAAGCGCTTGCGATGGCTACCGAAAAACGTTAAATTTAACCTTCAAAGCCGAAACCTAAGGTGCCAACAACCCTAGCGTGTTTGATAAATGTCTATACAATGTATCTATGTTTGTTGTTTGCTTGTAACAAAGAATGCCATCAAAGATTTTTTAGAGCGCTTTTCGCGATTGTGGCCGGCCGTCTAAGACGAAGTCGAGGGAAACATCGAGACTCGAGGGAAAACAAAACTAACTGTTTCCAGAGGGGTCAGACATTAAGTGTTTTGTTATATAGCTTGAGTTTCGCTGAATAATTTCGACGTTTATCAAGGGAAAGTACACAAGAGACAAACGCTAAGACTTGCCAAAACATTTCGCCTGGCTCCGTAATTTCACTTCAACCAAACAAATACGAGTCTCAGAACAAAAGAACAGCAATGCATTTCTCCAGTTAATCTTCACACATGCTTTGAAGACCTATAAATATTCCTTTTTTTCGTACCAAATAAGCTTTTATATATAGGATGCCGCGAAGAGTTGAAAGTTCTAGCGGGCAACAATTGAAAACTTATTGAGCGAGCAGGCAATAAGTTCTCAATTATTGCCCGCTCGGTAGACATTGAAATTTAGCTAAGGTCATGTGACCACAAACCAACCAATGACAGTCATCGTTGCATCCAGCGAAGCTCTAGCTATTTGTTAAATGGAGCACGCATGTACGGTAGCCAGTCAGAAACGCCGTTGTATTGCATATATAATAAGTTGTAATATTCTTCTTGCAGGCTGACCGGTGTCTCACCATTCTACGACGAACACTTACAAACAATGTGCGACAACATCGCCAAGGTTCACTTTGATCTTGAAGCTGAATACTTATCGACGATAACTACCGAAGCAAAAGCGTTCATCAAAAGACTACTGATACGAGAACAGTGGTAAGTTGTCACTGCCACTGGAACATTAAATTGGGCAGATTTTTTGTTTAACCCCTTTATCGCCCAACGATGTCTTTAGCATTTTACTATAGCTAACGCCAGACGATTTTACTCGTCAATGGAGTGGCTACTGGGCGATAAAGGGTTAATACACTATCTCGGTTAACCCTTTATCGCCGAACGATGTCTTTAGTATTTTACTCTGGCTAACGCCAGACGATTTTACTCGTCAATGGTGTGGGCGATAAAGGGTAAAGTGGAACTTCTGTCGAAGAAATGATTGAGTTGAGAACGGCTCAATTTTAATGTACAGCGTAGGTTTTAGGGGTGCACCGGATTTCAAATCCGGCCGGAATTCCAGCCGGATTTGAGGAATTTTCCAAATCCGGCATCCCGCCGAATTTACCGGATTTACAAGTCACTAACTTTTACATACTACATTGTACAACAAGTTGCTACAAATGTCTTGTTTAGTTATATGTCATAGAATGCCATACTATATAATTTGGAATTGTACAGTGTGCTATAAACAATAGGGTTCCATCCTGCATGCTTAGTCACCTCCTATTGAGTACAACAGAAAAGACAGCGAGATTGAAGTTGTGACTAGTGAGGTGACTAATTGTTTTAGTATATTTTCTGGCCTGGGGCGAGACAAACAGTTTTAACTGTGCTATACTGCTAGATTTATTTTGTAATGACAATGCTCGCCGTTTTCTTCATGCTTGGCAACTGCCAAGAAAAACAAAAACGAAAAACAAACTTGCGAATACCTCGAAGTGATTTAAAAAACTCGGCTATCGCCTTGTTTTTCAACACCTTCTCGGTGTTTTTAAATCAGATAATGAACGGCTTCTCGTGTATGATTAAAGACTTATTAACCGAGTGCGAGGTCTGTACGGGAAACTATTTGCCTGAGGTTTTCGTACAGACCGAGCGACGAAGGAGCGAGGTTTGTGCGATAAAACCGAGGGCAAATACTTTCCAGTACAGACCGAGCAAACGAGGTTAATAAGGAATTTACTATATGGCTAGTGGTTCATTTTATTTTTAAGTTTCAAGCGTTGTTTTCGTCTTCGAAGTATGCTGTTTACCTTACCTGTTGACTTTTTCGTGTCGCTTCTTGGCCTTCTTATTCACACCAGTTCGGCTTTTATTTTTCGTGTTTTTAGATAAACAGCTTTAAAGAAAACCAGCAGTGATGTTCCAACACATTTTATTGTTCAGAATATTTGAATCAAGATACCTATTTTTCTTTTATTTGTATCCAAATCAACTCAGAAATGTTCCCGCTAAAACTTACAGGGCCGAGAAAAAAGCGTATTGACCAGTCGGTCAATATCGTAAAATCCCGACCTCTCAGGAACCAATCAGCGTGCGTCGTTTTGCGCACGGACCGGAAATCAAACCCAGCCATATAATAAATATTACTTATCATACTGTTTTTCTCTCTCGTGTAGAAGGAACTGTTTTAATCTTAGTTTTATTGATATTTAGGAGAAGACCGGAATGCAGTGATTGTTTGGATATGAGATGGATGAAGGTATTTGAATTTCATTTAATTACTCGGGCTACTTGTGGTAGGCCAAGTCTAGGTTTCGGCTCGGTTTTTCTTTCCTTTTTTGGGTGTCACGATTTTCCATTTTTTCCCTTTTTACTATAAATACTTCCGGTGAGTTGTTAGCCGCGTGTGATGGAGTGAGTCCTTGAGGCATGTTGTCAGTTCTTTGCTCCTTTTTCTTTTGGAGTTGGACAAAAAGTTTAGCAGCTTTGTCTTTTGATCAAGGTGTTCTTGCACATTGTTGGTAGATTTCGAAAGTGACTGACTGACTTTGTAGTTTAACAATTAAGTGATCAGATGTGGCTGACGACTTTCTTGATCGTAAACATGTTCACTTCTGTGAAGTATGCGCCACATTCAGCCTTCGAGGGAAGCACGGGTGGCGTGTGCTGTTAGGGCGCTGCCTCTCACCGCTGTAGTTAAGCCCAGTTGGACGGGGTTAGTACTTGGATGGGTGACCGTCTGGGAATCGCCCCGTTCTCGAACTTGAATTTCATGTGAGTAGAGTTTAGTTGGTCTCTCCTGTGCTCCGAGGGTTTTGGCAGGGTTCTGCGGTTTTCCTCCCTCCGTAAAATCAACACTTAGGTCTTCGCTTATGTCGTGCACTTTTAACATGAGCCTCTGGCTCGGATGATTGGGCGACCACATCCTGTGTTTACGACGTTAAATAAATCATTACTCATTACATTACTCATTACTTATCTGATCTTCTCGGCCAACTCCCACCTTTGCTAGCGCGGTATAGAGCCTCTGCGGAGGAGAAAGGCCTTCGATTCAGCCTTACAATCAGTATATTTTACCCAAGCACCTCTGCACTTTGTCAGTAGCCTGAGTGAACACCTGACCCACGCCTCTTGTTCCTATAAAGCCTGGTTTCCATATAGTTGTAATTGTTGTAATTCAGTCGGCGACTGTCGCCGATGAAGTCTTCCAACAATTACAACTTAATGGAAACGCTTGTTGTAATCCAATCGGCGACAGTCGGCGACTTTTTGCTAGATGTTTGCAACGTAAAACACAAAATTATTTACAAAAACCGGCCAAATCCTTTCAAAAAAACCTCGATTTTGTTAAAGAAGTCTACTAAATGACTAGTTCGAAGATTTGAATGCCGTCAAACGTTCACGAAACATGAAATTTAAGCGGCGAAGTTACTGAACTTGTAAATAATGCTTGTTATATTGTTATATAAACTGAAAATGATCACAAACAAAGTTTTAGTCATTCAATTTGTTTTTGAATATCAAACTTAGCTCATCTGAACTTTGTCAAAACCGAGAAGTCCTCAGTCCGAGCGAATTGGCGATTTGAATTACAACAATTACAACTATATGGAAACACAACTGTTGTAAAAGATCGCAAACAATCGCCGATCAATCGCCGACTGAATTACAACAATTACAACAATTACAACTATATGGAAACACAACTGTTGTAAAAGATCGCAAACAATCGCCGATCAATCGCCGACTGAATTACAACAATTACAACAATTACAACTATATGGAAACACAACTGTTGTAAAAGATCGCAAACAATCGCCGATCAATCGCCGACTGAATTACAACAATTACAACAATTACAACTATATGGAAACACAACTGTTGTAAAAGATCGCAAACAATCGCCGATCAATCGCCGACTGAATTACAACAATTACAACAATTACAACTATATGGAAACACAACTGTTGTAAAAGATCGCAAACAATCGCCGATCAATCGCCGACTGAATTACAACAATTACAACAATTACAACTATATGGAAACACAACTGTTGTAAAAGATCGCAAACAATCGCCGATCAATCGCCGACTGAATTACAACAATTACAACAATTACAACTATATGGAAACACAACTGTTGTAAAAGATCGCAAACAATCGCCGATCAATCGCCGACTGAATTACAACAATTACAACAATTACAACTATATGGAAACACAACTGTTGTAAAAGATCGCAAACAATCGCCGATCAATCGCCGACTGAATTACAACAATTACAACAATTACAACTATATGGAAACACAACTGTTGTAAAAGATCGCAAACAATCGCCGATCAATCGCCGACTGAATTACAACAATTACAACAATTACAACTATATGGAAACACAACTGTTGTAAAAGATCGCAAACAATCGCCGATCAATCGCCGACTGAATTACAACAATTACAACAATTACAACTATATGGAAACACAACTGTTGTAAAAGATCGCAAACAATCGCCGATCAATCGCCGACTGAATTACAACAATTACAACAATTACAACTATATGGAAACACAACTGTTGTAAAAGATCGCAAACAATCGCCGATCAATCGCCGACTGAATTACAACAATTACAACAATTACAACTATATGGAAACACAACTGTTGTAAAAGATCGCAAACAATCGCCGATCAATCGCCGACTGAATTACAACAATTACAACAATTACAACTATATGGAAACACAACTGTTGTAAAAGATCGCAAACAATCGCCGATCAATCGCCGACTGAATTACAACAATTACAACAATTACAACTATATGGAAACACAACTGTTGTAAAAGATCGCAAACAATCGCCGATCAATCGCCGACTGAATTACAACACAACATATGTTGTGAAAGATCGCAAACAATCGCCGATCAATCGCCGACTGAATTACAACAATTACAACTATATGGAAACCAGACTTTAAGTTGACTTGGGACTCATATTTGCTCTGGAGACCTATTTTAAAATGATTTGTACAAAATCACTGAAAACGTTTACCTACTTTTATTTATTTTTTTGTTCTACTTTGCAGATGATATCACCGCGTTCTCCATTCCCTGTTCCTGTCGGTCGACTAGGCACTTCTCGACTAGCTTCATTTAATGCGCGGAGAAGGAAAAATCAGGTAACTAAATGTCCGTGAATTTGGGTTAAAGTTGCGTTTTCAAAAAAAAATCCGGATACAATGCTCCAATGCAGATGATGTTATGTTGTGGCAAATTTCAGGCTAAAATTGCTCAGTTGGCAAAATGTTAGTAATAGTTTGAGTTTATTGAGTTTGAGGTTAGTGAGTTTGCCACAAATAATGAATTTTACAAAAATATATGACATATTCAATTATATTACTTGCTTGCTTGCTTGCTTGCTTGCTTGCTTGCTTGCTTGCTTGCTTGCTTGCTTGCTTGCTTGCTTGCTTGCTTGCTTGCTTGCTTGCTTGCTTGCTTGCTTGCTTGCTTGCTTGCTTGCTTGCTTGCTTGCTTGCTTGCTTGCTTGCTTGCTTGCTTGCTTGCTTGCTTGCTTGCTTGCTTGCTTGCTTGCTTGCTTGCTTGCTTGCTTGCTTGCTTGCTTGCTTGCTTGCTTGCTTGCTTGCTTGCTTGCTTGCTTGCTTGCTTGCTTGCTTGCTTGCTTGCTTGCTTGCTTGCTAGCGGCAAGAAGGATTGAAGATTATCAATCCTCCTCCTATTATAGTGAATTAATTACAAAGATGGCGCGATGCTTTAATATAAATATAGTATCCACCAAATAACAAATTAAGTATTTGGTGAATACTATTAACTTATATAAAGGGAACAGAGGTGATTTTTTAGTTTTCTTGAAAAAGAAGTGAACGAAGAACTATTTACAATTTCATCATTAGGAGAGTTGGAAACGATTGGTCCTTGATACTTAATAGAAAATTGCCTAAGTTTAGTTCTAGAAGGAGCTACATAGAATTTATTAGCTCTCCTTGTATTGTAGTTGTTGTGCGCTTGACTGTTTAAAACAAAAATAGATCGAAACTTATTTGGCAAAAATTATTTTTATAAGAATACTTAGTCATTACGTATTAATATGTTCTGGTTTTCGTTGTGAATTATTAACGATTTTCTAACAAAATTTTATTTACTTTTTTCAGCACGAAGTGACAAATATTAGACCTTTACTTTTAACTGAGAAAGGAGAATCGAATGTATAATAGGTAAGCACTTACTACTATTCCCTAGAATAAAAAAATATAAATTGCTCATGGCATTCTCAGGTGAAAAAGAAGAGACTTTTATGTAATAGTTCACATACGGTCTCGTATTTGAATTATTGTAAATGATTGTAAATAGTTTCTGAAAAGCCCTTTGGGGAGTTAACTATTAAAGTATCTGATGTCTGTCTGTCTGTCTGTCTGTCTGTCTGTCTGTCTGTCTGTCTGTCTGTCTGTCTGTCTGTCTGTCTGTCTGTCTGTCTGTCTGTCTGTCTGTCTGTCTGTCTGTCTGTCTGTCTGTCTGTCTGTCTGTCTGTCTGTCTGTCTGTCTGTCTGTCTGTCTGTCTGTCTGTCTGTCTGTCTGTCTGTCTGTCTGTCTGTCTGTCTGTCTGTCTGTCTGTCTGTCTGTCTGTCTGTCTGTCTGTCTGTCTGTCTGTCTGTCTGTCTGTCTGTCTGTCTGTCTGTCTGTCTGTCTGTCTGTCTGTCTGTCTGTCTGTCTGTCTGTCTGTCTGTCTATTGCATAAAAGTCTCTTCTTCTTCACCCGAGAATGCCATGAGCTTGCGACAAGTGAGAACTAGGTTTAAAGAACTCCATTTTCGTCTTTTTTTGACTGATTATTTTCCCTAAATCTTTCTAGACGTGAGACAATTCACTCTGTCATATGCCTTGCTGGACAATGAACAATGTGTACAAAGGATTTTACCAGATATTTATAAAAGAAAATTATTAATAGCGAGCTTGTGCTTAAAGGAAATTTATTTATTTGCGGGTCCGAGATTTTATGTTGATATCTTAACTTTCGTTAGATAAATAGATAGAACCATGCAAAACATGAACACATAAGTTCTTTTTTTTAAAGAAGATAAATTGTACAGAATAAATCCAAAGATCTATTTTTCTACACAGAATATTTCAGAGGTTGTTGTATTTTGAAGTGCATTTACATTTGCGTGCATACATGCGGCTAATTAAAAGCGTCAATTGTGCTGTGTTGTTTCTTATTTCGTTTCGTTCTTTCTTGTTTGTTTTTTGGGGTTTTTTGGGGGTTTTTTCGTTTTTGTTTTGTTTTGTTTTGTTTTGTTTTGTTTTGTTTTGTTTTGTTTTGTTTTGTTTTGTTTTGTTTTGTTTTGTTTTTTTTGTTTTGTTTTGTTTTGTTTTGTTTTGTTTTGTTTTGTTTTGTTTTGTTTTGTTTTCTTCCCTTTTGTTTTCTTCCGTTTTGTTTAATCAACTGACAAATGAATGTACAGTAAAGGGGTTAGCCTTTACTTTCTGACCGGTTTTGGTCACTTTTGGGACTTTTGAGTTAGGGTCAAAAACGGTTAAATCAAGTCGTTTTAGACCTTCTGTGAAAAGGAGAAGGGTGTATTTTGGCTAAAAAATATTT
This sequence comes from Corallium rubrum, assembly GCA_964035015.1. Lineage (NCBI taxonomy): Eukaryota > Metazoa > Cnidaria > Anthozoa > Scleralcyonacea > Coralliidae > Corallium > Corallium rubrum. The sequence goes on from OZ036003.1 coordinate 8,546,056, forward strand.
TTTTTATTTTTTGAAAATAAAAAAAAAACATGTTAGCCAAAATACAGCCTTCTCCTTTTCACAGACGGTCTAAAACGACTTTATTTAACCCTTTTTGATCCAAAGTTTCAAAAGTGACCAAAATCGGTCAAAGTGTAAAGGCTAACCCCTTTACTTTTTTTTTCGGTTTTTTTTCTTCAAAAAATCAAAAAAAGTAAAGGGGTTTAGCCTTTACTTTTTGACCGATTTTGGCCACTTTTGAAACTCTTCAGTTAGGGTCAAAAACGGTTAAATAAAGTCGTTTTAAACCGTCTGTGAAAAGTAGAAGGCTGTATTTTGGCTAAAAATTTATTTTTGGATTTTTGGAAAAAAATCCGGCAAAAAAGTAAAGGGGTTGTTTCTCAGTTACTCATTTCCTGTTATTGTAAATATATTAGCATATAAGTCGAGATAACCTTGTAAATAATTATTCACTCTGAAGATGTTGCAGGATTAGCAACGAAACGTTAGTTTTAATAAAAATTTGAAATAACTCATGTCTCTTTCAATATGGGGCTTTTTAAAATTATATGCTGGGCTTTAATATTCCTGACAAAAGGGGTTGTTAGTTAGCCTTCACTTTTTGACCGATTTTGGCCACTTTTGAAACTTTTCAGTTAGGGTCAAAAACGGTTAAATCAAGTCGTTTTAAACCGTCTGTGAAAAGAAGAAGGCTGTATTTTGGCTAAAAATATTTTTTTGGATTTTTTGAAAAAAATCCGGAAAAAAAAAGTAAAGGGGTTAGCCTTTACTTTTTGACCGATTTTGTCCACTTTTGAAACTTTTCAGTTAGGGTCAAAATCGGTTAAATAAAGTCGTTTTAAACTGTCTGTGAAAAGGACAAGGCTGTATTTTGGCTAAAAATATTTTTTTGGATTTTTTGAAAAAAATCCGGAAAAAAAAAGTAAAGGGGTTAGCCTTTACTTTTTGACTGATTTTGGCCACTTTTGAAACTTTTCAGTTAGGGTCAAAAACGGTTAAATCAAGTCGTTTTAAACCGTCTGTGAAAAGGAGGAAGGCTGTATTTTGGCAAGAAATATATTTTTGATTTTTTGAAAAATATCCCGAAAAAAAAAGTAAAGGGGTTAGCCTTTACTTTTTGACTGATTTTGCCACTTTTGAAACTTTTCAGTTAGGGTCAAAAACGGTTAAATAAAGTCGTTTTAACCGTCTGTGAAAAGGAGAAGGCTGTATTTTGGCAAAAAATATTTTTGATTTTTTGAAAAATATCCCGAAAAAAAAAGTAAAGGGTTAGCCTTTACTTTTTGACTGATTTTGGCCACTTTTGAAACTTTTCAGTTAGGGTCAAAAACGGTTAAATCAAGTCGTTTTAAACCGTCTGTGAAAGGAGAAGGCTGTATTTTGGCGAAAAAATTTTTTTTTGATTTTTTGAAAAAAATCCGGAAAAAAAAAAGTAAAGGGGTTAGCCTTTACTTTTTGACCGATTTTGTCCACTTTTGAAACTTTTCAGTTAGGGTCAAAAACGGTTAAATCAAGTCGTTTTAAACCGTCTGTGAAAAGGAGAAGGCTGTATTTTGGCTAAAAATATTATTTTTGATTTTTTGAAAAAAATCCGGAAAAAAAAAGTAAAGGCTAACGCCTTTACTTTTTGACCGATTTTGGCCACTTTTGAAACTTTTCAGTTAGGGTCAAAAACGGTTAAATAAAGTCGTTTTAGACCGTCTGTGAAAAGGAGAAGGCTCTATTTTGGCAAGAAATATTTTTGATTTTTTGAAAAATATCCGGAAAAAAAAGTAAAGGGGTTAGCCTTTACTTTTTTACTGATTTTGGCCACTTTTGAAACTTTCAGTTAGGGTCAAAAACGGTTAAATAAAGTCGTTTTAAACCGTCTGTGAAAAGTAGAAGGCTGTATTTTCGCTGAAAATTTATTTTTGGATTTTTTGAAAAAATCCGGCAAAAAGTAAAGGGTTGTTTCTCAGTTACTCATTTCCTGTTATTGTAAATATATTAGCATATAAGTCGAGATAACCTTGTAAATAATTATTCACTCTGAAGATGTTGCAGGATTAGCAACGAAACGTTAGTTTTAATAAAAATTTGAAATAACTCATGTCTCTTTCAATATGGGGCTTTTAAAATTATATGCTGGGGTTTAATATTCCTGACAAAAGGGTTGTTAGTTAGCCTTCACTTTTTGACCGATTTTGGCCACTTTTGAAACTTTTCAGTTAGGGTCAAAAACGGTTAAATCAAGTCGTTTTAAACCGTCTGTGAAAAGAAGAAGGCTGTATTTTGGCTAAAAATATTTTTATTTTTTTAGAAGATTTTTTGAAAAAAAATCCGAAAAAATCCGAAAAAAAAAGTAAAGGCTAACGCCTTTACTTTTTGACCGATTTTGGCCACTTTTGAAACTTTTCAGTTAGGGTCAAAAACGGTTAAATAAAGTCGTTTTAGACCGCGTTTTAAACCGTCTGTGAAAGGAGAAGGCTGTATTTTGGCGAAAAAATTTTTTTTTGATTTTTTGAAAAAAATCCGGAAAAAAAAAAGTAAAGGGGTTAGCCTTTACTTTTTGACCGATTTTGTCCACTTTTGAAACTTTTCAGTTAGGGTCAAAAACGGTTAAATCAAGTCGTTTTAAACCGTCTGTGAAAAGGAGAAGGCTGTATTTTGGCAAGAAATATTATTTTTGATTTTTTGAAAAAAATCCGGAAAAAAAAGTAAAGGGGTTAGCCTCTACTTTTTGACTGATTTTGGTCACTTTTGAAACTTTTCAATTAGGGTCAAAAACTGTTAAATAAAGACGTTTTAAACCGTCTGTGAAAGGAGAAGGCTGTATTTTGGCGAAAATTTTTTTTTTTGATTTTTTGAAAAAAATCCGGAAAGAAAAAAGTAAAGGGGTTTTTTTTTTTTATTATTATAAAGCTTTATTTGCATGACCTAATTACAGGTATTGCTAAGCATATAGAATATATAAAATAGTGTAAAAATACAGCACCATATTCACCGCCGTTCCATTAGCTAAAGTTGCTTCTATAGAGAAACAACTTTAACCAATGGAACAGCAATGAATATAGTGCTATATTTACAGGTATAATATTATAATATAGAAAATATTAAAATAGTATATAAAATATAGAAAAGATATAGAAAAGTTAAAGTTTCAAAATGTAAGAAGAGATAGGAATAGGAATAATATAATTAAGGAGAGTGAATGGAAAGTGAATATAATACATAAAAACTTATGTTTCCGGTTTAAGGGCTGATGTCTCTGATCTGAAAGCATTTTGAAATATGCTTCGAAAATAGATCCGTTATCACAGGATCATTCAAGGACATAACATCACTCAATAATTTTCTCCTTGAGTCATTGGTGATGTTGATTTGAAAATATTCTTTTAGGATGTTGTGCGAATTATTTCGCAAATTTTCGTATTTTTCACATTCAAATGAAAAATGAAATTCATCTTCAACTGCAGATTTATCGCAGCATTTACAAAATCTCTCCTCTCGAGGTACATTTCTATAACGCCCGAACTCAATTTCTAGTTTATGGTTACTTATACGAAACTTTGAGAACAGTCTTCTTTGGTTAGGATCTTTAATAATATTTAGGTATTCTTCTAAGTTATAATCTTTTTTGAAAGTGGAATAGAATGATAGTTTAGTCGAGTTTTCAATTTGATTTTTCCAAAATGATGTATAGTTATCTTTAATAGTTTTTACGAAATCACTTACGTTCGTATCCTGAACAAATTTTTCAATATCTATTGTTTCATCGATATTAGGATAAAAGTTTTTAATAATGTTTGCGGCATTAGAGTAGAATGAATCTTTACCGTGTGAGTAAAGTCTTTTTGAAAGGTAAAAAGTTTGTTTCGCTATACTTGAATCTGGTAGTTGACTAATGTGTTTAATGTAAGAAAATAGTCTTTTGAATATGGGGATTAACAGAGGGAATTTACCTAGTTCACCCCTGCTAGCGATATTGCTCGCTTTCCTATTCACACCCAAATAGATTTTACAAAATTTTAGGTGTGTTTTTTCAGTTGGAGTCTTGTCCCATTTAGTAAAATCGTTGTTGGAGTAGGCTCCCCAAACCTCAGAGTTATAGAGTAGGATAGGAGAGACTATGCCATCAAAGACTTTCATTGCAAGTTTTGGAGTAAGTTTGTGAAAATCAAGATGTTTTCGAATTTTGAATAAAGCATGCATAGCCTTTTCACTCAGTTGTTGAGTTGCGACTGAGAATTTAGTGTTTGGAGTTAGTTTTAGGCCGAGGTAAGTGTATTCATTTGTGATGTCAATACGCCTATCTCCCAAGAAAAAGTCAAACTTTTGTAGCTTAGAATTATGTTTTTGTAAGATCATAACTTTGGTTTTTTTGATATTTTACTTTTTGACCGATTTTGTCCACTTTTGAAACTTTTCAGTTAGGGTCAAAAACGGTTAAATCAAGTCGTTTTAAACCGTCTGTGAAAAGAAGAAGGCTGTATTTTGGCTAAAAAATATTTTTTTTATTTTTTGAATATAAAAAAACAACATGTTAGCCAAAATACAGCCTTCTCCTTTTCACAGACGGTCTAAAACGACTTTATTTAACCCTTTTTGATCCAAAGTTTCAAAAGTGACCAAAATCGGTCAAAGTGTAAAGGCTAACCCCTTTACTTTTTTTTTCGGTTTTTTTTCTTCAAAAAATCAAAAAAAGTAAAGGGGTTTAGCCTTTACTTTTTGACAGATTTTGTCCACTTTTGAAACTTTTCAGTTAGGGTCAAAATCTGTTAAATAAAGTCGTTTTAAACTGTCTGTGAAAAGGACAAGGCTGTATTTTGGCTAAAAATATATTTTTTTATTTGTTGAAAAAAATCCGGAAAAAAAAAGTAAAGGGGTTAGCCTTTACTTTTTGACCGATTTTGTCCACTTTTGAAACTTTTCAGTTAGGGTCAAAATCGGTTAAATAAAGTCGTTTTAAACTGTCTGTGAAAAGGACAAGGCTGTATTTTGGCTAAAAATATATTTTTTTATTTGTTGAAAAAAATCCGGAAAAAAAAAGTAAAGGGGTTAGCCTTTACTTTTTGACCGATTTTGGCCACTTTTGAAAATTTTCAGTTAGGGTCAAAATCGGTTAAATAAAGTCGTTTTAAACTGTCTGTGAAAAGGACAAGGCTGTATTTTGGCTAAAAATATATTTTTTTATTTGTTGAAAAAAATCCGGAAAAAAAAAGTAAAGGGGTTAGCCTCTACTTTTTGACCGATTTTGTCCACTTTTGAAACTTTTCAGTTAGGGTCAAAAACGGTTAAATCAAGTCGTTTTAAACCGTCTGTGAAAAGGAGAAGGCTGTATTTTGGCTAAAAATATTATTTTTGATTTTTTGAAAAAAATCCGGAAAAAAAAAGTAAAGGCTAACGCCTTTACTTTTTGACCGATTTTGGCCACTTTTGAAACTTTTCAGTTAGGGTCAAAAACGGTTAAATAAAGTCGTTTTAAACCGTCTGTGAAAGGAGAAGGCTGTATTTTGGCGAAAAATATTTTTTTTGATTTTTTGAAAAAAATCCGGAAAAAAAAAGTAAAGGGGTTAGCCTTTACTTTTTGACCGATTTTGGCCACTTTTGAAACTTTTCTGTTTAGTTTCTGTTGTTGTGTTGAGATCAAACAGATTTTTGAAAATGTTGTTTGAGTTGTCTCGTAAATGTTGGTATTTTTGGCATGTGAAGGCGAAGCGAAGTGGAATTCGTTTTCCACATTGCCAGAGTCACATAGTTTACAAATACGCTCTTCACGAGGAACATTTTCGTATCTTCCTCGTTCAATTTGCAACTTATGGTTGCTTATACGATATTGGGAGAATGTTCTCCTTATTGTTGGATTTTAATTTTAATTAGAGATAAGTATTCTTCCATTTTGTATTGGTTTTTGAATTTACAAAATTTACTAAAAATATTATTTTTGATTTTTTGAAAAAAATCCGGAAAAAAAAAGTAAAGGCTAACGCCTTTACTTTTTGACCGATTTTGGCCACTTTTGAAACTTTTCAGTTAGGGTCAAAAACGGTTAAATCAAGTCGTTTTAAACCGTCTGTGAAAAGGTGAAGGCTGTATTTTGGCAAGAAATATTTTTGATTTTTTGAAAAATATCCCGAAAAAAAAAGTAAAGGGGTTAGCCTTTACTTTTTGACTGATTTTGGCCACTTTTGAAACTTTTCAGTCAGGGTCAAAAACGGTTAAATCAAGTCGTTTTAAACCGTCTGTGAAAAGGAGAAGGCTGTATTTCGGCTAAAAAATATTTTTTTTATTTTTTGAAAAAAATCCGGAAAAAAAAAAGTAAAGGGGTTAGCCTTTACTTTTTGACCGATTTTGGCCACTTTTGAAACTTTTCAGTTAGGGTCAAAAACGGTTAAATAAAGTCGTTTTAAACCGTCTGTGAAAAGGAGAAGGCTGTATTTTGGCTAAAAATATTATTTTTGATTTTTTGAAAAAAATCCGGAAAAAAAAAGTAAAGGGGTTAGCCTTTACTTTTTGACCGATTTTGGCCACTTTTGAAACTTTTTAGTTAGGGTCAAAAACGGTTAAATAAAGTCGTTTTAGACCGTCTGTGAAAAGGAGAAGGCTGTATTTTGGCTAAAAATATTTTTTTTGATTTTTTGAAAAAAATCCGGAAAAAAAAAGTAAAGGGGTTAGCCTTTACTTTTTGACCCATTTTATCCACTTTTGAAACTTTTCAGTTAGGGTCAAAAACGGTTAAATCAAGTCGTTTTAAACCGTCTGTGAAAAGGAGAAGGCTGTATTTTGGCTAAAAATATTATTTTTGATTTTTTGAAAAAAATCCGGAAAAAAAAAGTAAAGGCTAACGCCTTTACTTTTTGACCGATTTTGGCCACTTTTGAAACTTTTCAGTTAGGGTCAAAAACGGTTAAATAAAGTCGTTTTAAACCGTCTGTGAAAAGGAGAAGGCTGTATTTTGGCTAAAAAAATTTTTTTTGATTTTTTGAGAAAAATCCGGAAAAAAAAAAGTAAAGGGGTTAGCCTCTACTTTTTGACCGATTTTGGCCACTTTCGAAACTTTTCAGTTAGGGTCAAAAACGGTTAAATAAAGTCGTTTTCAACCGTCTGTGAAAAGGAGAAGGCTGTATTTTGGCTAAAAATATTATTTTTGATTTTTTGAAAAAAATCCGGAAAAAAAAAGTAAAGGGGTTAGCCTTTACTTTTTGACCGATTTTGGCCACTTTTGAAACTTTTCAGTTAGGGTCAAAAACGGTTAAATAAAGTCGTTTTAGACCGTCTGTGAAAAGGAGAAGGCTGTATTTTGGCAAGAAATATTTTTGATTTTTTGAAAAATATCCGGAAAAAAAAAGTAAAGGGGTTAGCCTTTACTTTTTTACTGATTTTGGCCACTTTTGAAACTTTTCAGTTAGGGTCAAAAACGGTTAAATCAAGTCGTTTTAAACCGTCTGTGAAAAGGAGAAGGCTGTATTTTGGCAAGAAATATTATTTTTGATTTTTTGAAAAAAATCCGGAAAAAAAAGTAAAGGGGTTAGCCTCTACTTTTTGACCGATTTTGTCCACTTTTGAAACTTTTCAGTTAGGGTCAAAAACGGTTACATCAAGTCGTTTTAAACCGTCTGTGAAAAGGAGAAGGCTGTATTTTGGCTAAAAATATTATTTTTGATTTTTTGAAAAAAATCCGGAAAAAAAAAGTAAAGGCTAACGCCTTTACTTTTTGACCGATTTTGGCCACTTTTGAAACTTTTCAGTTAGGATAAAAAACGGTTAAATAAAGTCGTTTTAAACCGTCTGTGAAAGGAGAAGGCTGTATTTTGGCGAAAAAATTTTTTTTTGATTTTTTGAAAAAAATCCGGAAAAAAAAAAGTAAAGGGGTTAGCCTTTACTTTTTGACCGATTTTGTCCACTTTTGAAACTTTTCAGTTAGGGTCAAAAACGGTTAAATCAAGTCGTTTTAAACCGTCTGTGAAAAGGAGAAGGCTGTATTTTGGCTAAAAATATTATTTTTGATTTTTTGAAAAAAATCCGGAAAAAAAAAGTAAAGGCTAACGCCTTTACTTTTTGACCGATTTTGGCCACTTTTGAAACTTTTCAGTTAGGGTCAAAAACGGTTAAATCAAGTCGTTTTAAACCGTCTGTGAAAAGGAGAAGGCTGTATTTTGGCTAAAAATTTTTTTTTTGGTTTTTTGAAAAAAATCCGGAAAAAAAAAAGTAAAGGGGTTAGCCTCTACTTTTTGATCGATTTTGGCCACTTTTGTAACTTTTCAGTTAGGGTCAAAAACGGTTAAATAAAGTCGTTTTAAACCGTCTGTGAAAAGGAGAAGGCTGTATTTTGGCTAAAAATATTATTTTTGATTTTTTGAAAAAAATCCGGAAAAAAAAAGTAAAGGGGTTAGCCTTTACTTTTTGACCGATTTTGGCCACTTTTGAAACTTTTTAGTTAGGGTCAAAAACGGCTAAATAAAGTCGTTTTAGACCGTCTGAAAAGGAGGAGGCTGTATTTTGGCGAAAAATATTTTTTTTGATTTTTTGAAAAAAATCCGGAAAAAAAAAAGTAAAGGGGTTAGCCTTTACTTTTTGACCGATTTTGGCCACTTTTGAAACTTTTCAGTTAGGGTCAAAAACGGTTAAATAAAGTCGCTTTAAACCGTCTGTGAAAAGGAGAAGGCTGTATTTTGGCTAAAAATATTATTTTTGATTTTTTGAAAAAAATCCGGAAAAAAAAAGTAAAGGGGTTAGCCTCTACTTTTTGACCGATTTTGTCCACTTTTGAAACTTTTCAGTTAGGGTCAAAAACGGTTACATCAAGTCGTTTTAAACCGTCTGTGAAAAGGAGAAGGCTGTATTTTGGCTAAAAATATTATTTTTGATTTTTTGAAAAAAATCCGGAAAAAAAAAGTAAAGGGGTTAGCCTTTACTTTTTGACCGATTTTGTCCACTTTTGAAACTTTTCAGTTAGGGTCAAAAACGGTTAAATCAAGTCGTTTTAAACCGTCTGTGAAAAGGAGAAGGCTGTATTTTGGCTAAAAATATTTTTTTTGATTTTTTGAAGAAAATCCGGAAAAAAAAAAGTAAAGGGGTTAGCCTCTACTTTTTGACCGATTTTGGCCACTTTCGAAACTTTTCAGTTAGGGTCAAAAACGGTTAAATAAAGTCGTTTTAAACCGTCTGTGAAAAGGAGAAGGCTGTATTTTGGCTAAAAATATTATTTTTGATTTTTTGAAAAAAATCCGGAAAAAAAAAGTAAAGGGGTTAGCCTTTACTTTTTGACCGATTTTGGCCACTTTTGAAACTTTTCAGTTAGGGTCAAAAACGGTTAAATAAAGTCGTTTTAGACCGTCTGTGAAAAGGAGAAGGCTGTATTTTGGCAAGAAATATTTTTGATTTTTTGAAAAATATCCGGAAAAAAAAAGTAAAGGGGTTAGCCTTTACTTTTTGACTGATTTTGGCCACTTTTGAAACTTTTCAGTTAGGGTCAAAAACGGTTAAATCAAGTCGTTTTAAAGCGTCTGTGAAAAGGAGAAGGCTGTATTTTGGCAAGAAATATTTTTGATTTTTTGAAAAATATCCGGAAAAAAAAAGTAAAGGGGTTAGCCTTTACTTTTTGACCGATTTTGGCCACTTTTGAAACTTTTCAGTTAGGGTCAAAAACGGTTAAATAAAGTCGTTTTAGACCGTCTGTGAAAAGGAGAAGGCTGTATTTTGGCAAGAAATATTTTTGATTTTTTGAAAAATATCCGGAAAAAAAAAGTAAAGGGGTTAGCCTTTACTTTTTGACTGATTTTGGCCACTTTTGAAACTTTTCAGTTAGGGTCAAAAACGGTTAAATCAAGTCGTTTTAAAGCGTCTGTGAAAAGGAGAAGGCTGTATTTTGGCAAGAAATATTTTTGATTTTTTGAAAAATATCCGGAAAAAAAAAGTAAAGGGGTTAGCCTTTACTTTTTGACTGATTTTGGCCATTTTTGAAACTTTTCAGTTAGGGTCAAAAACGGTTAAATCAAGTCGTTTTAAACCGTCTGTGAAAAGGAGAAGGCTGTATTTCGGCTAAAAAATTTTTTTTTATTTTTTGAAAAAAATCCGGAAAAAAAAAAGTAAAGGGGTTAGCCTTTACTTTTTGACCGATTTTGGCCACTTTTGAAACTTTTCAGTTAGGGTCAAAAACGGTTAAATCAAGTCGTTTTAAACCGTCTGTGAAAAGGAGAAGGCTGTATTTTGGCTAAAAATATTATTTTTGATTTTTTGAAAAAAATCCGGAAAAAAAAAGTAAAGGCTAACGCCTTTACTTTTTGACCAATTTTGGTCACTTTTGAAACTTTTCAGTTAGGGTCAAAAACGGTTAAATAAAGACGTTTTAAACCGTCTGTGAAAGGAGAAGGCTGTATTTTGGCTAAAAATATTTTATTTGATTTTTTGAAAAAAAATCCGGAAAAAAAAAAGTAAAGGGGGTTAGCCTTTACTTTTCGACTGATTTTGGTCACTTTTGAAACTTTTCAATTAGGGTCAAAAACTGTTAAATAAAGACGTTTTAAACCGTCTGTGAAAGGAGAAGGCTGTATTTTGGCTAAAAATATTTTATTTGATTTTTTGGAAAAAAATCCAGAAAAAAAAAAGTAAAGGGGTTAGCCTTTACTTTTCGACCGATTTTGGTCACTTTTGAAACTTTTCAATTAGGGTCAAAAACGGTTAAATAAAGTCGTTTTAAACCGTCTGTGAAAGGAGAAGGCTGTATTTTGGCTAAAAATAATTTTTTGGGTTTTTTGAAAAAAATCCGGAAAAAAAAAAAGTAAAGGGGTTAGCCTTTACTTTTTGACCGATTTTGGTCACTTTTGGAACTTTTCAGTTAGGGTCAAAAACGGTTAAATATAGTCATTTTAGACCATCTGTGAAAAGGAGAAGGGTGTATTTTGGCTTAAAAAAAGTTTTTTTTGATTTTTTTTAAAAAAAAAAGTAAAGGGGTTAGGCTTTGACCGATTTTGGCCACTTTTGAAACTTTTCAGTTAGGGTCAAAAAACCGTTAAATAAAGTCGTTTTAGACCTGTGAAAACCAGAAGGGTGTATTTTTGCTAAAAATATTATTTTTGATTTTTTGAAAAAAAACAGAAAAAAAAGTTAAGGCGTTAGCCTTCACTTATTGACTGATTTCAGTCATTTTTCGGGTTTCTTTTTTGTTTTTTTGTTAAAAATCAAAAGAAAATGGGTTAGCCTTTAGCCTTGGACGTTTTTTCAGCCTTTAAAATTAAGTCAAAAAAAGATAATTTAGCTGAAATATATCCTTTTTTGGCTTTTCAGGCAACAAAAAAGCTTTTTTTGTGCTAGATGTCCATTTAACAAAGACCTCTTTTATGGGTCATATTTCTAATAATCAGGTTTCGAATAAAGACCACTTTTACGGGTCATCTTTCTATAAGCCTACAATAAACCTATATAACTTACATAACCACTACCACAAAGGTAACCACTAGCCACACACCCCACCCAATGTGGTTACTTCATGGTCTCTTCTCGATCAACACTATGATTATTAACCAATTAGGCCCAGGAATCCCACAGGCAACATATATTACAGAAAAAAACTATACTGTACTGGCAAACAGGCCCTGAACCACAAGTTGCATAATGCAAGGGGCCCATGACTAGTATATTACCTTTGAGCACAATTTTTTTTGCCAGTTTTTGGAATAAAATACAGTACGTACACTTCCATAATTGGATTCATATGTTTAGAATGCTCTACTACATTTGAGCTCAGCAACCACCAACTAAATAGAACCCTACAGCTCCCAGTATTTGTGGCTGTAATTTTCTCAGTGCAGAGGTGGAAATAGACACAGCAGGGAAAAGTCCTAGGGTAGGAAGTTGTATTGCTTTCTACAGTAGAGGTGAGATAAGCGACAGGGGTACCAGGTATATTATAGGAATTGGGTAGGAATAGGTTTCATCGTCCTCAAGAGAACAATGATTACAGCTAGGACTAAGGATCAGTAAGGACAGGTAAAGGAATCACAAACCCCAACTCTACTATAGAAAGCAATTCAACTTAATACCAAGATATTTTCTCTACTATATCCACCCCCATCGCTGCAAAGAAAAGATCATGCCTGCAGTACAGAGATAGCCTTAATGTTCCTTCAATGACTGCTGGGCAAAATGCAAGGAGATGTAATTACTTTCAGTATGGAAATGCAGAGTCAAAGGTAACCACTAGCCACACCCCACCCAATGTGGTTACTTCATGGCCTCTTATCCAATTTTTTCCCATGATTTTTCTGAAAATGTACGTGATTTAAACCTATTTTCTGAAAGTTCAGTTATTTCGCCAACAAAAACCAAAGATATTACTATTTCGCTGTGTATTTCATCTCTTCTCGCTACAAAGGACAAATGACTTCAACTCTAGCTATAATATGTATTTTTACTCTCGATAAAAAAACGCCAAACTATTCGACTCTTTCAAGATAAACTCATCAACGGGAAAGAATTACGACAAAAGAAAACCTTGCGGTAAAGTTGAAACGAAAAAGAGCTTTACGAAGACATTTTTAAAACAGTTAATATACAACACTTCACATGCGAACACGTTTAAATACTTACCTCAGCTTGGATGCTGAATAAAATACCAAATTCAGAGGGAAGAAGACCAAAATTGCTTCCAAGTCACAGCTTAGCGTCCAAAGAATCTTCCCCAATTATTAGAAGGAAACTAAAACGACGGATTGATGAGGAAAACACTTCCCACACATTTTAAAAATTCCGCCCAAACGCCATGATCTTCTTCGAGCTTTAATGAAATTCCCCAGCATCCTCTCTGTGCTCGAGCACGCAAGAACTATCTGAGCATGCCACAGGGAGCCCATCTTGGCAATTCGTCATGTCAAAAAAAGCGCGTGGGTACCTGTGGCGCACTCGAAAGACGCGCGGGTCGTCATGTCAAAAAAAGCGCGTGGGTCTGTGGCGATTTGAAAAAAACGAATAACGGTTACCGAAAGCCGGAAAAAAGGCGGAAAAGAGGAAAAAATGGAGGGAAAGGGGGGGAGGGAGAGAAAAAAATATTATTTTCCTTTACACACCAACGACCGAGTGTGCCACAGTCCCCCGCGCGTCTTTCGAGTGCGCCACAGGGTACCCACGCGCTTTTTTTGACATGACGAATTGCCAAGATGGGCTCCCTGTGAGCATGCGTCAAAGTATTAAATGGTTGGTTCTGACGTCAGAAAATTATAAAATGTTTATTATTAAACCTAAAAGGTTGGTTGTTTTATATATTTTTTAGATCATTATTACGAGTCTTACTGAAATTTTTTAAGTCGATACAAGTTTTCCTTCTTGAGTTACAGAGTTTTGAATTATATTATTGCTAACGTCAGCATAATTTTCAAATCGTTAATTAAAAGCCGTACGTATGCAATTACATGAAGTATCGCCCTCAGTCTAAAGCACATGGCCTACACGTTGAATATGGCAGAAGCCGATGACAATCTTCTGAAATAGTTTTCGAAAACAAATGAAAAAGAAGCGAAAAAACTTAGAATCTTGCAAGAGGCATTATGATATGTACATTTCTATTTAGAAATGTAAACATTGGTTTCATACGTGCGTAGTCCGTATTTAAAATGAGCTATTCCGCTTCCCCCCTCCCCACTGTTAACATGTCACCCCCCCCCCCCCCCTTGAAGATCCAACTGTCGCTCTTCCTTGTTCCTAGCCTGTGGGCAGGCCCTCCGCGTTGAGCCAGGCTAGCTTTATTTGGTTTGCATATTTTAGCCTTATTTCAAAAGTTGAAAAAATGGCCAAAATCAGTCAAAAAGTAAAGGTTAATCCCTTTACTTTTTTTTGACCGATTTTGGCCATTTTTTCAACTTTTGAAATAAGGCTAAAATATGCATATTTAGCACAAATAAAGCCTTTTTGTTGCTAGCTACAGAAGCTAAAAAAGTGAACCCAATAGATCCAGTTGACCAAGCCAGTGAAGAACAGAAATTCGTTTTTTTATAAGCATGTATTATGTCTCTATATACACGCTACATAATATACCATGTCATGGGTGGAAGGAGCGGGTGATAAAAAACGATGTCTGGGATAAAAGAACAAATATGTCATAAACAGGTTATCGCATTTGTGACTCAGTGATACCATTATCTATTGTTCAGACTACAAGAATTATGGGCAAAAGCGGACAAAACTAAATAGTAGAGACCTTAAGATACCCCCCGAACCCGGGGTATAAATAATCTACCCGTACCCGTACGTACGGGTATAAATTTTACTTAAGGTTCCCGGCTAGTTCCGAAGAAGAATTTTGATTGTCGTCAAAGCGAGAAAACATGTTTGAAAATCAATAGCTTGTACGAAAATGCTTTTAAAAAGTGCTATAAATACTTACACGTTTCTCCATTTCTTATCTGGACAGACCGGACTCCTCTGCTTACCCGTTTGTCATCTTACGGGTAGACCGCGATCCACCCCGTGGTAGATATTACGAGTAAACATGCTGACATCAGCAAAAAATAATAAACAAAATGGCGGTACCCGTATGATACATATATATTTAAATAAGTCTCTAGAAAATAGACCAATAAATTAAAAACGATAATCTCACATGCGTGATTATCATGAAACTCATTAAAGTTTACTGCTCTATTTTTGTGGGGCAATAGGTTCTATTAATTATATATTATACTTCTCATAATTATCATAATTATCATCATCATTATCATTAACTATTAATATTATTACTATAATTATATCCCTTCTGTAATCAGGCCCAAATGCTGCAATTTCATAGGTTTAGAGGAGTGCAATTTATCATTAATTGCACTCGCATTAGCTGTAATTGTAATATATCTATATATAACCATGATGCTATTGTTATGTACTATCCATGATGCTTTGTAAATAAATACGGAGTTGAGTTTGAGCATTCAATGGTGTCTCTTCCTTGATCTACGAACCATCAAGTATTACTAAAATATACTACATTTTGGCGACGAGGAAGTCTGTTCTACATGCAAGAAGGCGCGTGAGAAACCCTCAAAGTGCTGAAGACTCGTTTGTTGGAAAGGAAAGACGTATACTTTCACAAAGATCGACGATTTAAGGTTCGAGACAGCTCAACACGTGGTTTTCAAATGGCGGCAGCTGGTGGATTATTTGGCCATGTTGGCGAGTTTAACTCTGAGAGAGAGACTTTCAGTTCCTATGTGGAGAGAATGGAGATGTTCTTCATGGCAAACAACATCTTAGAAACACCAGGTGAGGATAATGAAGCAGCCAATCGTGTTGTTAGAGAAAGAAAACGTGCTATTTTCCTGACTGAGATTGGACCCGAGGTATATTCCACCCTGAGTAATTTGTTGGTGCCAGTGAAACCGAAGGACACGACCTTTACTAATATTGTACAAGCATTAGAGAGACATTATAATCCGGCGCCGTTGGAGATCGCAGAGAGTTTCCATTTTGGGACTCGCAATCAGAAAGCAAGCGAATCAATCAGTGACTATGTTGTAGCACTAAAGAAACTGTCCATTCATTGTAATTTTGGTGAATTTCTAAATCGTGCCTTGAGAGACCGGTTTGTGTGTGGACTAAACAATCCCAAGATACAGAATAAGTTGTTAAATACCGAAGACCTCACGTTTGACCGAGCTTGTCGGATTGCAAAGTCAATGGAGATGGCCGAGAAGAATACCCAAGAATTCCATCCCATCAGTGCAAGTAGCAGTCAGAGTGAAGGGACGGTGAATAAACTAAGAACTTCTAAGAGGGACAATCATAGTGATGAACAATTGTGTTATAGGTGTGGTGGTAGCCATGCTGCACAAAGTTGTAAATTTAAATCAGCCAAATGCTATAAATGTTCGAAAACAGGTCATATAGCATCAGTCTGTCGAAGTAGGGATGACAAATCTGGCACAACATCCAAACAGCAGCAGGCAGATAAAGGTAACATTCATAATTTGTCAGAAGGTAATAATGAGTGTAATAATGATGAGTTAGGAATTTATTCCTTGTATTCAGTTGGTACAGATAACCCTACCTGTAAGCGTTGCACAGTAGAAATGTCTATCAATGGGTCAATGTGTGAGCTTGAGGTAGATACTGCAGCTGATTTCTCGATAATGAGTAAGAGTATATATAATCAGAAATTCCGTCATATGCCACTTCATCCATCAAGGGTCAAATTAAAGACCTATACGGGTGAGACACTTCAGGTGTGTGGTGAGATGCAATGTAATATTGTGTACAAAGGTCACAAGTATGTATTGCCAATACTCGTAGCTAACTATGAGGGTAAACCTACTTTGCTGGGTAAAAACTGGCTTAGCTATGTAAAGTTGGAGTGGGGTGAGATATTCAGTGTAACAAAGTCAGAGCCATGTGGTGCTAGAATTCAACTTGATAGTCTACTGTCAAAACATAGTGAGTTGTTTGAAGAGAGCTATGAAGGTATGAAAGGGTTTGAAGCACACATCACTATGAAAGATGGTGCAAAGCCTGTGTTTATTAAGTCACGTAGAGTTCCTTATGCACTGAAGGATGAAGTAGAAAGAGAGTTGGAAAAACTTGAGAGGCATGGTGTGATAAAGAAAACTGAGAGATCAAACTGGGCAAGCCCAGTAGTAGTTGTGCCAAAAGCTGATAAGTCTGTGAGATTATGTGGGGACTATAAGGTAACTATTAATCAATCTGTAGAGGATGAACAATATCCACTTCCTACTACACAGGACTTGTATGCAGTCCTTGCAGGATCTAAAGTCTTTAGTAAACTTGATCTATCGCATGCATATGCACAGTTAAGTGTTGATAAAGAGAGCCAAGAGTACCTTACAATTAATACACACAAAGGACTCTATTCGTACACTAAGTTACCATATGGTGTTAAGTCTGCTCCTAAGATATTCCAAGCAAAAATGGACCAGATTTTGCAGGGGGTAGAGAAATGTGTGTGTAAGCAGGATGACATTCTTATTGGTGGGGATAATTGGCAAGAGAATCTCAAAATCTTAGCTGATGTGTTAGAAAAACTGCACCGGCATAATATACACTTGAAACGGTCTAAGTGTGAGTTTCTAAAACCTGAGGTTGTATACCTGGGACTGAGAATTAATGCTGAAGGGTTGCATCCGGTAGACGAGAAGGTTGATGCTGTAAAGAAAGCACCAGTACCCAGTAATGTCAGTGAGTTAAGATCCTTTTTGGGCATGATCCAATACTATCACTCATTTCTACCAGGGCTGGCAACAACCCTAGCACCCTTGCATAGGCTTTTAAAAAAAGATGTCCTGTGGGAATGGACAGCTGATTGCCAACAGGCATATGAGGCTTGTAAACAAGGGCTTACTAGTGATGTATTATTGGTACACTATGATTTGAACCGTGAACTGAGACTAGCATGTGATGCGTCCAGTTATGGACTTGGGGCAGTACTTAGTCACGTGATGAATGATGGTCAAGAAAGGCCTATAGCTTATGCATCTCGAACGCTTAGTTCAAGTGAGAAGAACTATGCACAAATAGAGCGAGAGGCATTGTCGATTGTGTTCGGAGTAAAGAAATTTCACCAATTCTTATATGGGAGAAACTTTACTTTGATCACAGATCACAAACCATTGTTAGCAATTCTAGGTCCAAAGTCTGCAATTCCAACACTCGCAGCAGCCCGGATGCAGAGGTGGGCACTAGTGCTCTCAGCATATGATTATGAGATAGAATACCGAAGATCTGAAAACCATGCTAATTGTGATGCACTCTCCCGGTTACCACATGAGGACTCGACAATAGGTAGTGAGAGTGCAATTTATCATGTAAGTGCAATTGATGATGATTTCCCAATTACAGCAAAGGACATTGGGAAAGCAACTCGAGTCGATCCTGTTCTTAGTAAGGTACATCACTTTGTGATGTCAGGCTGGCCAGAGAAATGCGATGATGAGAATCTGAAACCATATCACAATCGGAGGCTTGAGTTGTCTTGTGAACAGGGTTGTGTTCTATGGGGCTCCAGAGTGGTTATTCCATTTGTTTTCAGGGTAAAAATGTTAAAGGAACTACACTGGGAGCACCCAGGCATATGTGGCATGAAAGCAATTGCTCGTACATGTGTATGGTGGCCAAAGATGGATGAGGAAATTGAGGAAGGTGTGAGAGTGTGTACAGTGTGTCAATCTGTCAGAAATACTCCACCGAATGCACCATTGATTCCATGGAAATGGCCCACCAGACCATTTCAGCGGATTCATATTGATTTTTGTCAAAAAGATAAGGATTACTTTCTTGTAGTAGTCGATAGTCATTCAAAGTGGATTGAGGTACAACACATGACCTCTACAACCACTGAACGTACCATTAATGAGCTACGTTTGATCTTTGCTACTCATGGATTGCCTGAAGAGGTGGTATCTGATAATGGACCACAATTTACAGCCACTGGGTTTTCTGATTTCATGGGTAAAAATGGCATAAAGCACACACTAGTTCCACCGTATCACCCACAATCAAATGGGGCAGCTGAGAGGTCAGTTAGAGTTGTTAAAGATGCATTAGTTAAGCAAGTTATTCAAGGTACCAAGGGTATGTCTATAAAACATAGATTAGCAAATTTTCTGCTCAGGTATCGCACTACCCCTCACAATACAACTGGTGTAACACCAGCGGAGTTGATGGTGAAACGTTGTTTAAGAACTAGGTTAAGTTTGGTTAAACCTGATCTTGCACAAGTGGTAGAGAGTAGGCAAGAGAAACAGAAAGAGTATAAAGATATGAAATGTAAGAGAGATAGACCATTTGTAAAGCATGACAGAGTTAGGGTACGAAACACAAGAGCCAATTCTAAGACAGAAAAGTGGCTGCTAGGTACTGTAGTTAAAGTTTGTGGACCTAGGACTTATGTCGTTAGAACTGGCCACAGAACTAGATATGTTCATACTGATCACATGATCAAGGCACATGATGATAAAGTAGAAGATGATGATAGTGAACTAGAAGAGATCATTGTGCCTGAACCAGGTAGCCATACGGGCACAGATGATAATGTAGATAGTTCTGATAGTAGTGCTCAATCACATATTAGTTTTTCTGATCAGAATACAAACCCTGTGGTATTCCCAGAGGTTGTAGGTACTCCACAACCAGTTCTTAGGAGATCTCAAAGAGTTAGGAAACCAGTTGATAGATTTATTGATAGATTTAATGTTTAAGTTGTTTATGTGTTTCTTTATTAGTTTATTATTTCGTTGCTAGTTGTTAAAAGAGTACATTCCCATTTAAGGGGAAAGCAGTGTAATATATCTATATATAACCATGATGCTATTGTTATGTACTATCCATGATGCTTTGTAAATAAATACGGAGTTGAGTTTGAGCATTCAATGGTGTCTCTTCCTTGATCTACGAACCATCAAGTATTACTAAAATATACTACAGTAATCGCACTTCTGTCTCAACCAATCAAAACAAGGCTAGTTGACAGGATTGACCAATCACAGTACTGCATGCAACTTGTTATTAAATTTATACGTGCATGATTGGTTCTGCTCACACTTTATCAATAACTCCCAGTTTTCACTAACATATAATTGTATGAATTCCTCATAAATTCATTTTATTATTGGACCATGTTTTTTAATTAGAGGCCTAGATCTAGAACCCAAAAGTTCGGCTACTAGGAAGTATTTGCCGTCGAAAACACAGAAGACGAGAACAGGACCTGATTACAGAAGGGTTTATAATTAACGGGTAATAGAACGAATTGAGTCGTGCTATTAATGCCAAATCATACTCGTGATTAATTGTGTAATTAATTTTGTAATCACTCATATGATTTTGGCATTAATGGCACTCCTCGTGGTTCTATTACCCCCATTTATTACCATTATTACTATTATTTATACATTTATTACTTTTATTATATTACTATTATTTTTATAGCGTCACAAAGGCATTAATAATTCATGAATGATCGTAGCCAATCCATGAACGTATAGCACATCACATCACATGCATGAGTCTTGATACCCAATGAAAACCTGTAGGAAACCTCCTAGTGAACTGGATCACATTTCTTAATCTGCATATTGAAATCAATGACGAAAATACCGTAAATCGCAATACGAATACTCGTTTGAGAAGCAAGATCAAACACTTGTTTATCGTGTTTCATCAGGGGACTCCAAACATTCGACAGTTTTTTCCAAAAACAAATCCCCTGATGAAACTCTCAAACTCGTGTTTGATCGATTACTGCTTCATAATCATTCTAAAATAATTATTATCACATTATTATCATTGACATTCTTATTTATGCAGGAGCGACCACTCGCCCGGAGTTTCCATGAAATTTCCACAGGTAAGACCACGGAATAGGCCATTCGTACGATGACGTTGGACGACTACAACTACCAGAATGCTTTGCCAGTATTCTAGGGTTTCGGCTAAAAGGGATCACTCAAAAGGACCCGTCCAGTCCTTTCGCGGCTTTTCCAAAATATGTCGTCAAATACGTTTTTCCAAAAAGCTAGGTGGTGGCTAGGTATCGAAGAGATTGCTAAAATCTTTAGACTCACTGAAACTTGGAAAAAACCTATTTGACGACATATTTTGGAAAAGCCGCGCGCGAAAGGACTGGACACTAGTGGACAGGTATTTTTTTTATACCTTTTAGTCGAAAACTAGACTTTCTCAAAGTCCTTTTCAAACATTTTTGACCTTTCGACATTTTTGACCTTTCGGTTCCTCGTTGAAAAGTACTTTTCCAACCTGCAGCGCGCCAAAATTCACCGGTGAATTTTTCGACCGGTGTCGTAATTCGGGAAGTAATTATATTCAGGCTAAATTGCTATCTTTGGAAGTTGGAGTTAAACAGATTCTTGAAAACGTTTTAGTAGGGGTAGAACCACTTTCCATTGCATGTACGACAACCCGAAACACGCCAAAACAGGGCGATGTATATTTCAGCGATTTCCCACCAGAATATTTAATTAGATTCAAAAACCTGCAAGCGAAACAAGTCCGCCTCTTTCCTCCCGCTCTCCCGCCTTTCCACTCGCCCGCAAAAACTAGCGCTAAGAGGCGGACTTGGGGAAAGTCTAGCCGAAAACCTACAATACTGGCAAAGCAATCTGGTAGTTGACAGTTGTAGACACCCAACGCCATCTCACGTCGTCGTTGCAAATGGTCTATCAGTGGTTTCGATAATAAATGAATTAGTATGAATGAGCTGTACATCCTTCGTCCACCTACCCCATGTGCATCCAGTATAGCCCAAGTATTATTTTACTACGGCCAGCGTTAGTACTTGGTGACGACAAAACTCAACGTGTATTTTTTCAAGTGCAAAGCAAACGATGCGTAAACGTACGTATAGAAAAACCAAAAGCGTCACCGCGCGTGCTCAACGCAACCTTCTCGCAAGCGCCTGGTCACGAGGCTGACGTGTGTTGCTAGTTATGTGAGTAGTGACCCTACCAGTTCAGCAAGTGGTGATTCATTAACCTATCAAATCCAGTGTGCTATCATCCATACAGCTGACACCAAGGAAGGAAGCTTGAGAGGATATAGTCGTTACGGTGAAGTCGTTATCTTGAATCATCTGAGATCTTCGTAAATGCGATGAAGCTTCTTCACAGTTTCCCTAAAAATATAATAAGAAATTCAAACATAGAATAGAATAGAATAGAACAGAACAGAACAGAACAGAACAGAACAGAACAGAACAGAACAGAACAGGGTAGGATAGCATAGGATAGCATAGGATAGGATAGGATAGGATAGGATAGGATAGGATAGGATAGGATAGGAGAGGATAGAATAGCTAGAATAGAATAGAATAGAATAGAATAGAATAGAATAGAATAGAATAGAATAGAATAGAATAGAATAGGATAGGATAGGATAGGATAGAATAGAATAGAATAGAATAGAATAGCTAGAATAGAATAGAATAGAATAGAATAGAATAGAATAGAATAGAATAGAATAGAATAGAATAGAATAGAATAGAATAGAATAGAATAGAATAGAATAGAATAGAATAGGAGTATATAGGAATATAAAAGTAGGAATAAGAGTATAAGGTATCGAAATAACAATAAGGATAGGAATAGGACAGGACATGTAGGACTACAGAAATACAACACAACACAACGCAACGCAACGCAACGCAACGCAACGCAACGCAACGCAACACAACACAACACACAACACAACACAAATAGAACATATCATATTCACCATGTCAAGATAAACCTTTGCTAAATTTCTCAAAGTTTCTGACACTTTTGGATGACAACTCCCAAGCGCGTCCTCGTATATTTCAAGAGCTTGTTTAAATAATTCCAAAGCTTCCTGGAGCTTTTTCTAAGTCAAAGAAAACAACACTTAAGTGTACAAGCCTTCAAGAATCCTAAGATCGTCGTCTGCACGTCGTTTGGTAGTTCCCCTGGTGACTGGCACCTTTCAAGATGAGACTGCTCGGGTATTTAACAATCTACCCGAAGACATTAGGAATGGCGATAATTTTAACGAATATTGCAGAAATTCTTTAGCATATTTTAAACTTTTAGCAACGGACAGACTTAGCAATCTTACGTAATTTATTGTTAATTTCGTATTGTTATGCATTGCAATGTAATGTTAATCTAATTGTAATTTAATGTTGATATCATATATTTTTTATTTTTTTTATTTATGTTAACTGTATTTAGTGTAAAGAATTCCGATTTTATTTGTAGTATAGAAGAGCCACAACGTGGAAATACTATTAAACTATTATTATTATTATTATTATTATTATTATTATTATTATTATTATTATTATTATTATTATTAATTTTTCCCAAGTGCAAAAATATGACAAAGTAACCTCTTTTGCAGTTTTTAGTTTTCTTGCTTTATTTTTGAAACATTTCAGTTTGTTGGTATGTAAACATGTTGTGATGTACATATGCATGTCAAACTCATTAATAATTCGTATAGGTAATAGCATGGATTCGAGTGTAATTTGGAAAAAACATGCAAGGGTGAGTTTTTCGAAGACTATCGAAATTGCACGAGTCCGAAGGACGAATACTATTTGAGGTCTTTGAAAAACTCACGAGTGCGTGTTTTTTCAAATTGCACGAGAAATCATGCTATTACTTATTAATAATATACATGAAAAAATTTATCATAAAGAGAATCTTTCCAATCAAAATGCTTTGTTCAAATAACATACATGGAAAAAAAAATTAACAGGAAGAGCTTTTTTTCTAGTAAAAAATGATTTTTGTGCAAATTAAAAAAATTACAAAATTTGCACTGTATTTCATTTTTCTGCACTGAATTACACTAAAATTGCACTCCTCTCAGCCAACCACAACTGAGAAATTTTTTCATGTATATTATTAATGAGGAAAACACAAAGGAAATCAGTACCGTGTCGGTGGTTTGGATACCGGAGGAAGAAATTACATAAATTAAGCAAACTTTTACTTTGATTTTCTCTTAAAATACTGATTTGTTTGAGATGCTATATCATACACTCGGAGGAGTGTTTCATCAGGAAATCCAAACACTTCGAAGTTTGCTCAAAAACCTCGGCTTCGCCTCGGTTTTCAACAAACGTCTCAGTGTTTGGATATCCTGATGATATATTACATAATATATTACATAATGAATTATCAGAGAGAGTTATATAGTTTTGCTATTATCAAACCAAACTTAATTCGAAGGAAGCACATGGGTGTGTTTCTCCCACAACACCATTATATAGCAAAGATGTATAACCTTCTCGGTTATTATCCACGTGTGATGTCAAAAAGTTAATTTGCATATTAAACAACCCAAAATATCTCAATAACAGAGCAGGGAAACGAGGAAAAAATGTTACTCTGTCATTTAAGTGTTCTTTCAAATAAGACAAACTTAATTTTCGCTTCACAAAGGGCAGGAAATGCATTTGTTACACGTCGCCGGTGCCTTTCAACAAATGAAATCGGGATGAAAATACCTTTGCTTTGATCTTAGCGTATCTCCCACCATTCGTAGAAGTGATGGTCCTCAATAGACCTTTTCACCAATAGCGGCGCCATCTTGAATTCGCAATGCATTGTGGTCTATCCAGGGTAGCAAGCTTAATTAAAAAGGTGATTGCGTAGTGTGAAGACACAGTGAGGTCGTTTTTTCTTTATAAACACTTTCGTCGCAACAATGTCTAAATATAGTCGTTGTGATATTGGTAAAAGCAACAATTCTCGGATGTATAAAGATAGATTCATGATAAATATACCCTTATACGTCCAAGCATTGTTACTTTTAATAATATTACAACGTTCACATTTGGACATTGTTGCCACGAAAGTATTTATGAAGATAAATTTACCGCGTTGTCTCTCCATACTACTCTGGATATACCACAATGCATTGCGAATTCAAGATGGCGCCGCTATTGGTGAAAAGGTCCATTTTTGAAAAGTGTTGCAACGTCATACAGAACGGCGATTTACCTGTTCAGAGTTGACAACAGCGAGGTTGTGTAAGGCTGTTGCAATCGCTGGATCTTTGTCGTCGTGTTTGCATTGTAGCGCTGTTAGTACTTGTCTGTAAATGAAAAGAAAACGATACCTCGTTACAATTGAACCAGACACATGGCCAGAAATCGACGATGATATTAGAAATAGGACAGCCAGCGACAGTGGCCTGTGGGCTCAGATGTAGATTGGAAATATTAATTTGAAGATTCGGATGGCTAAATATCGATCATTTCGGCTATAAACAGAAGTCTATAACAATAAATTAAAGTAGAGTTATTCCCTAACTCGTTCAGGCTAGACAAGTTGTTACAAAATTTGCTGTGGTTAATACTTGCATAATTTGCCGATGTCCTAGACGTACACATGTTGGAATTTTCAATCGCATGTACTTGAAAATGTATATTATCAATTTTTCCCTATCAAATCTTTTTTTTTTTTTTCTTTTTTTTTTTCTTTTTCCCTATCCGCCATCTTGAATTTAGTTTTTGTGAACCTTACGCGCATGCTTGTCCGTCTGATTCCGCCATAGTGTCCTCGATTTCTCGCCATGTTTACCACGTGTGCGCTGGACTTAAGGTACCCTGGATGCCAGAGGCTCTTGTGTAATAAGCATAGCGGCAGACGAAGAGCCTCTGGCATCTAGGGTAGACTTAAGGGGACTATGTCATTCAATTGTCTTCTGTTGAAATCCTGAACCGCAAAAACTTCAAAATTAAAACAGTGCATTAATTCGATTGTAAATTTCTTCAACCAACAAAAATCAATACGTCACATTTGCAATCCCTTCCAATCTCGCTTTAATTTTGACCATAACAAACAAAATTAATTTTGAAATATCTCAACAACGAAGCAACGAAACGAAAAGGTACAAAAGATATTACTTTGTCATTTTAAGTGTTCATTCAAACAAGACAAACTTAATTTTCGTTTCATATGCACTAACCACTGCCCGTTACGCCACTGACATAATCACGCATAATTTTATAATATCGTATACTCGCTCCCTTCAGACGCAACTTGGTACCAGCCAGATGGATGATAACTAACCTGTAAGTTGTTTCACTGCGTTGGTAGTTACCCTTAAGTTGAATAGACGAAAAACAAATTTTACAGTTATATCATTCTCACATAAAGGGGAAAAATTTGAGAAGTTGTAGAAGGAAACCGAAAAGCCCCACGAAATTACTCATTAACATACCACCATTCAGAGGACTGGGTCTAGGGTGAGGGGATGCTTGGGGAATGCAAGGGGATTGGGAACGTGTCGAACGTTTATAGAAGCAACAACTGTTTATCTACCGCGCTTGACCTTCACTTCACTTCACTTCACTTCACTTCACTTCACTTCACTTCACTTCACTTCACTTCCCTTCCCTTCACTTCACTTCACACAATCAAACAAACAAACAAACAAACAAACAAACAAACAAACAAACAAACAAACAAACAAACAAACAAACAAACAAACAAACAAACAAACAAACAAACAAACAAACAAACAAACAAACAAACAAACAAACAAACAAACAAACAAACAAACAAACAAACAAACAAACAAAAAGGTGAGGGTAATTTACAGTTCACATAATAGAACTTTTTGATTGTTAAAGACGGCTTCATTATTTTACTTTGTCAAACGCCAGATGATTTTTCATGTCCATAGAGAACTCTAAGCTAGCTCAAACAGAAACAATTAGGTATAGCTTGATTATAATGATTCAATGGCATCTTTCGTTTCTCACCTCTTTACGGAATGCCATGGCAAGATGGTTCATCGTCGAGATCAAATTCGGATCAGCAGGATCAAGATTCTTTTAAAATAAAAGATTAAAGAGTGTATAAGAAATAAGTAAAAAAATGTAGTGACCAACAACGTGCACAGGTGGCGTGTGCTGTTAGGGCGCTGCCTCTCACCAATAGTTAAGCCCGGTCGGACGGGGTTAGTACTTGGATGGGTGACCGCTTGGGAATAACCCCGTTCTCCGGGTGGGGACTTATGTGAGTAGAGTTTAGTTGGTTTCTCCTGTGCTCCGAGGGTTTTTCGCCGGGTTCTCCGGTTTTCCTCCCTCCGTAAAATCAACACCTAGGTCTTAGTTGTCTAAACATAGGAGTTTGGTGTCAATTGGGACGAAAAGTTCTGTTCCTCCCTCCTGCCACACGTTAAGTGGCAAATTTAATAAATGAGATAAATTCAATTCCATAAATCAACCTTTTTCTTTATATCCACTGATTTCTCGTAGTAGCCAATAGCTTCAGAATACCTAAAAGATTTAGAAGAATACACTTTGACTTTGAATAAAAATAAAAAATAGAAGAAAAAAAATAAATGAAAATGATAAAATGAAAATAAAAAATGAAAGTGAAAATAAGAAAAACTTAAGAATGAAAAATAAATAATAGAAAATGAAAAATAGAAAATAGCAAATGAAAACAAACCGAAACAAAACAAAACAAAACAAAACAAAACAAAACAAAACAAAACAAAACAAAACAAAACAAAACAAAACAAAATAAAACAAAACAAAAATGAACTAATAAATAGTGAAAAAAATAATAAGTAGTCCGGTTAAGACCACGCAGAGTAAGCGTCCATCATTGTTTAAACTTACATCTTTTTGTTGCAGAATAGAGAAGCAAGACTGTCAAGGGAATGAGCAAGAGCAGGATCAGACTCACCAAGAAGAGATTCGCGCATGGTCAGACCTTTCTTTAATAACGTTTCAGCATCTCTGCAATGGGAGGAGTTAAACTAAGTAACCAGACATACAGTGTTAAAAAGCGGTGCCTTGTTTAGCGAACGAACGAACGAACGAACGAACGAACGAACGAACGAACGAACGAACGAACGAACGAACGAACGAACGAACGAACGAACGAACGAACGAACGAACGAACGAACGAACGAACGAACGAACGAACGAACGAACGAACGAACGAACGAACGAACGAACGAACGAACGAACGAACGAACGAACGAACGAACGAACGAACGAACGAACGAACGAACGAACGAACGAACGAACGAACGAACGAACGAACGAACGAACGAACGAACGAACGAACGAACGAACGAACGAACGAACGAACGAACGAACGAACGAACGAACGAACGAACGAACGAACGACTCAGCCAGAATAAACACTAATTTATATGTATAAGCTAGGCAGTAAACACACTAGTGGGTCAGGTTAGTGTATAAGTTATGCAGTAAACACACTATAGTGAGTCAGGTTAGCGCATAAGCTAGGCAGTAGACACACTAGTGGGTCAGGTTAGTGTATAAGCTAGGCGGTAAACACACTAGTGTAGGCAGTAAACACACTAGTGGATCAGGTTAGCGTATAAGATAGGCGGTAAATTCGTTAGTGGGTTGAGTTAGGGTATAAACTAGGCAGTAAACACACTATAGTGAATCAGGTTAGTGTATAAGCTAAGTAGTAAACACACAAGTGGGTCAGGTTAGCGTATAAGCTACACAGTAGACACACTAGTGGGTCAGGTTAGTTTATAAGCTAGACAGTAAACACGCTAGTTGGTCAGGTTAGTGTATAAGCTAGGCAGTAGACACACTAGTGGGTCAGGTTAGTGTATAAGCTATAGGCAGTAAACACACTATAGTGAATCAGGTTAGCGTATAAGCTAGGTAGTAAACACACTGGTGGGTCAGGTTAGCGTATAAGCTAGGCAGTAGACACACTAGTGGGTCAGGTTAGTGTATAAGCTAGGCAGTAAACACACTATAGTGAATCAGGTTAGCGTATAAGCTAGGCGGTAAACACACTAGTGGGTCAGGTTAGTGTATAAGCTAGACAGTAAACACACTAGTGTGTCAGGTTAGTGTATAAGCTAGACAGTAAACACACTGGTTACACTGAAAATATTATTTTGTCTGCGAGACTGTTTAACTTACTGATATCTTTTTTGCACCATAAAAAGTACACCAAGACTGTGAAGTGAAGACGCAAGCTCCGGGGTCGTTCGTCCGGTACCAAGAGTGTCGACTGCAATCGAGCTTGTATCCAGATGGTTTGACCAAGAAAACTAAAGAAAAACATTCACTAGAATCGCATCCAACCTACAGTATCTGTTGCTCTAGTGTTTTCCTGGCACTGGCGCTGACGTTTAATTAAGAGGCTATGTATTTTCGGTGAAAAGCGTTCAAAACACTAGAACTTATTGGGGGATTACTAAAAAAATTCTTATTTTGGCATTATCGTGTAGCTTATAGAATCGACAAACTTTTATGAGCATTTGGAGGTTGAAAAACATATCAAAAGATAACAATGATTATTATTATTATTGATAAAGGTCTAATAAACAGAGCATGCGTACGTGTGTGTGTGTTTTGTGAACGCAGCGAAGGCTTACCATAGATGATTTCGACAGAACGGATTTATGACGAATGTGAGCAGCTTTCCTTTGCAAATTCGTACACGCTTTTTCTCTAAGGTAACGAAAAAACAGACGAACTCAACGCACGGAAAAAATAATAATACGATTACTCAACCCTCGGACAAGACGCGCAAGAACACAAACGCGAACGCGAACGCCAACGCCAACGCGAACGCCAACGCCAACGCCAACGCCAACGCCAACGCCAACGCCAACGCCAACGCCAACGCCAACGCCAACGCCAACGCCAACGCCAACGCCAACGCCAACGCCAACGCCAACGCCAACGCCAACGCCAACGCCAACGCCAACGCCAACGCCAACGCCAACGCCAACGCCAACGCCAACGCCAACGCCAACGCCAACACCAACACCAACACCAACACCAACACAAACACAAACACAAACACAAACACAAACACAAACACAAACACAAACACAAACACAAACACAAACACAAACACAAACACAAACACAAACACAAACACAAACACAAACACAAACACAAACACAAACACAAACACAAACACAAACACAAACACAAACACAAACACAAACACAAACACAAACACAAACACAAACACAAACACAAACACAAACACAAACACAAACCACAGTCAAGATAAATTGAAAATTTGGTAAACTTGAATCATACTTGTTTTGTTTCTTTTTGACATATGCTAAATATTCAAGTTCCTGCAAGAAACAAACACCGTCACGCCATTTATTATCACATACAAATTATAAATATACTATGAAATATCGAATTACCTTGGCAACCAAAGGATGATCTTTTCCCAAGGCATTTTCATTTATCTCTAACGTCTGTTTGTACGATGATTCCGCTGACCTAAAGTTGGTTAATTATAAATAATAACATGACTTTTCGGGAAATTAGCGATTAAATTTCCCCGCCGTCGAGGGAAGATTTGTGAAAGGGAAAATTTAATCACTAATTTCCCGAAAAGTCATGTTATTAGTTTGTAATATTATGATCGCCGAGGAAAACTTTGAGAATCTTACCGACAGGAAATTTACACGGTTGATCAGAGAAGTTGCATCTAATTTTCCCGTGCATGTTGATAAAGGAAAATATATGCAAGCGGGAAATTTAGAAGAAGACAAAGGATTTCTTTGTCTTCTAATTTTCCCTCATCAACATAAAAGGGAAAATTAGAAGATTTCCCTCTTGCATGAGCGATGAGGGATGAGGGAAATACGAGGTTTACATACCCTCGGAGAACAAAAGAATCCGAGGCGATCATGGTATTACATAAAACATAGCATGTCAATGAAAGCGTTTAGTAGAATGACATGCACATGCTGGAAAACGGCAGGCATGTAACCGCCAGCCGTTTATCTGCATGCTACGTAACCGTACTCGTAGTCAAAGCCAAACTGTCCTAATATACTTACTCTAGGTTTCCCAAAAGCAGATACAAATCAGCTAAATAGTGCAAAGATTGACCCACCCACGGGTCATCAGGCTCCACAACCATTTCTTTCATTTCCAAAGCACGTTCAAGGCACTTCATGGCCTGGAAGACAAAAAAATATACGTTATTATACGTAACTGAGTAACTTTCATGGACAAATCTATACGAACTAAATTAATACTTCTGCACATAGCATTGCAAACTACTAAATCAGACCGAAAACATCCGTCATTTCCTGTAAGAGTCATCCATCCCAGACGTCAAAAAAAATTAACTTTAAATATATTAAAAAAAGGGCTACCAACTAATACCACCACAAACACTACAAAATCCGATACCACAAACATCACCAAGGACTCACTACCAATACATTACCAACACCATAACCACCAATGTCACCACTGCCAAAGCCATCACCACTAATACTTCTACAACTAACATTACCAACACCATATCAACACCGCCAATATCAGCACCACAACCATCAACGTCACCAACCATCACCGAACCATTACTACCAATACTAGCACTAATACCACCAGCAACACTACACGAACCATTACTAGCAACATCACCATGAACTCACTACCAATACCAACACCAATACCACACCAACACCACCATTGTCACCGCTACCAAATCCATCACCACTAACACCTCCACGAACACTACTGACAACATTATTACTACATTTCCAACACTATACCAACATTAACACCACCACTAAAGCCGGTTTTCCACTAGGCGACTTTTTTCGCGCGAAGCGATTTTTTCTTTTGTCTCATGAGCTCTGAGCTGGAACTAATCAGAAATCTATTGAATTCGAACAAAAGAAAGTCGCTTCGCGCGAAAAAAAATCGCGCCTAGTGGAAAACCGGCTTAACACCACCACTCATGTCACCAATATCACCAATCACCACCACCGCGAAGAATAACAAAGACCTGACTCACAAGTTCCTCTGCTCAAAAGCAACAAACTTACCAACGTTAGTACATCAATACTTTTAAGAAATCTTCCTAAAGTCTCGTACAGAAGAGCTATCTCTAAACAAGCTGTATCTCCTGTGTAAAAACATAAAAAATCCCCAATTAAACATAACAGCCGCGTCATATACACAGGTAAAGTCTGATCAGCTCTGATATCAGATCTGTTCAGAGAAATGTAGCAACCTTGATGCACCCTGACAGCTACAGAATGTACCAGCGCTGATGACATTTAGTTAGAATTTCTAACAGACTGCGACAGCTCTGT
Organism: Corallium rubrum; assembly: GCA_964035015.1. Classification (NCBI taxonomy): domain Eukaryota; kingdom Metazoa; phylum Cnidaria; class Anthozoa; order Scleralcyonacea; family Coralliidae; genus Corallium; species Corallium rubrum. The sequence goes on from OZ036003.1 coordinate 8,577,616, forward strand.
AGACAACATACCTGTTCAGTCTGTTATATCAAACTGATATAGCACTGACCGTGTCAGGCTGATACAGTCTTGACAGAATCTGTTTTGAACAGTCTGTTGTAGCTGCAGGTATGATACAGATATGATATCATAGGTGTATCATAGCTGATACTGCAACAGGCTGTATCAGGGATCGCTACATTTTTCTGAACAGATCTGACATCATTCTGCATCGGGTCTGACACAGAGTGTGCGTTTTTGCGTGTGTACGAGGCAAAATGCTGGCTTATGGTTAATAATTGCACTAACCTTCCTTCTTTCTAATCGCTTCATAATACACGGAAGCAAAAGTGGAGCATTCTACATCGAGGTATCTCCAATAGCCAAGTAATTCGGAATACAGACTCCTACGAACGAATCGAAGAAAACTGTGAAAGACAACGTACCCAATTTATCCCTATTTTAGTTACGGTGACCCATATTGTTCGCATAACGGCGAATCAAAAACGTAATCTTAAAACATTGATCAATGGGGCTATGAATAAATGAACAAAATAAAGCTTGGATTTGCACTATATTCTTTTTTACGAACTTCTCGTAATTTTGACAAAAGAGCCACCGTGACTATTTTTTTCAAAATCTCTGAGAAGCTCACCTCTGAATAAACATCTGAAAGACGTCGGTTCGAGATAGAAACTCCTGGAGCTTCTCCTTCTCGTCCAATTGCTGGAGAAGCCAAGGAAGTTGATCAACAATGGCTGGAGAAATACAGTTCTTGCTGAAAGGACAGAACACAACATGACTAGAAGCTCAAGGGTACTCGGAATATAACTGCTAAGAAACAGAATATCTCACGAGGATGCCTCCAAAAAAGTCGAAAAGCTGTACCTCAATTTGTCGAAGTAAAAGTTCACCAGATGGTTTCTGGACTTTCTTTGTGACATATCTTCGTCACACAAGTGAGTAAGGATTGCCCTTAATACCTGATAAAGATAAAAAAAGGTTGTAATTAGTTGAAAGAACAAAGAGATATGGCACTAACTGTACGACGTACAGCGTTGGTAAAGTTCGCTAAGATAGCATAACAAAAACAACACACAACAACAGCAGCAACAACAACACACAACACACAACAACAGCATCAACAGCAGTAATAACAACACACAACAACAGCATCAGCAGCACCAATAACAACCCACAACAACAGCATCAACAGCAGCAATAACAACACACAACAACAGCATCAACAGCAGCAATAACAACACACAACAACAGCATCAGCAACAACAGCAGCAATAACAACAGCGGCAGCAACAACAGTGGCAGCAACAACAACAACAACATCAACAACAGCAGCAACATCATCAACAACAACAACAGCACCACCACCACCACCACCACCACCACCACCACCAACACCAACAACAACACCACCATGAACATCAACATCATCAACATCAACAACATAAACATCAACACCACCACCACCACCAACAACAACAGGTCTTTTCTCCGCACCCGCCCCCCTGCCCACTACGCTGACGGGGAGAGCAGGAAAAATAGCATGGGCACAGAGTTGTGAAATGAATTGGTTAGTACAAAGCAAACATAGTCACCTGTTCATGAGATACAACGAATATGCCGTCCCTTTCAATAAGAATAGAGCGTTGAAAAGCTAAAGAGTTTACCAAGGGCACCCACTCAGACCACTGTAGGGAGAGCAATTCCATTAGTTCTGCCTCAGCTAAACCATTACGACTGCAACAAACGTAAGACAGCACCTACAAATAATAATATATAATTGATAATAATAATAATAATAATAATAATAATAATCATGATGATGATGATGATGATGACGACGGGACGATGACGACGATAATGTTGATGTGATGATGATAATCGTAGTGTCGTCGTCGTTGTTGTTGTTGTTGTTGTTGTTGTTGTTGTTGTTGTTGTTGTTGTTGTTGTTGTTGTTGTTGTTGTTGTTGTTGTTGTTGACAATGCCAATGAAGATGATGATAATTAATCCAGACCGATACAAACAGCGATGCCGACATTTTCTCGTGTATGTCAACGTCGCACAGGTAAACTGTAGTTTCCTTGGAGTTTAGCAGTTTACCTGATTCACCAAGTGTCCTTTATGTTCTTCCAACTGCTTCAAAACGAATATGGTCAATTCGACAACACTCTGTTAAAAAAAGACAAAAGTCAATAGATGGAACTTCAGAACACTAGCTCTAATATTTAGAGAACAGTTATTGAGAGTTTGTTTTTCATGTCTGCGTATGGCATTCCAATAAGGAACAAAGCTTAAAGGTTGTAACTTCAGAACATTTTCATTTTGTTAAGTCTGAGAAACTGTGACGTGCGTGACGCGGCATGGCCTGGCCTGCCTTGGCATGCATACCACACCACACCACACCACACCACACCATCCCATATACCATACAATACCACCCCTTACCATACCATACCGTACCATACCACACCATCCATGCCACACCATATACCATACCATACAATACCACACCATCCATGCCATCCCATATACCATACAATACCATACCATCTCATATACCATACAATACAATACCATACTACACCATCCATGCCATCCCATATACCATACCATACCATACCATACCATACCATACCATACCATACCATACCATACCGTGGTATGGTACGGTACGGTACGGTACGGTACGGTATGGTATGGTATGGTATGGTAATGGTATGGTATGTTAATTACAACAGGTACAACATTCAAATAAGCCGAATCAGTTCGAATAATTCGAGGTACCTGTACCTCAAATGAAGAATATTCTTTAATGCTAGTGGCTAAGCTTGATGACCTGATGAAAGAAAATAAAGATTTCTTAGGCTTACCAAAGTTCTATTTTAACTACAAATACATGATTGTGCTGAGGTAAAATGCATAAATATTGGAAAACAGTAATTATACATTGAAGACAAATTACCGAGATAATTCGTGTGATAACATGCTTAAAAACGAGGGAGAAGTGATCGCTGTGTTCGACAGATTTTGTAACAGCTTACCAGCCTAGGATAAAGAAAGTAACAAATACTAATACACTATCGTAATAAAAAAAAATTTTGGTATACACTACACGTAATGTTAAACATCCCTTACTTTAATCTCAAGCTACTTTTGAAAGAGAGCATAACAGACAGACAGACAGACAGACAGACAGACAGACAGACAAACAAACAAACAGACAGACAGACAGACAGACAGACAGACAGACAGACAGACAGACAGACAGACAGACAGACAGACAGACAGACAGACAGACAGACAGACAGACAGACAGACAGACAGACAGACAGACAGACAGACAGACAGACAGACAGACAGACAGACAGACAGACATGCCAACAAGCAACCAAACAGATAAACAAAAGCAATAAACCTACTTCGTCATTTTCAAGTTTTATCTGAGGATTGCACCAGCGCGATACAAGAACATCGATACTCTCTTCACTAGTTAATGGTGAAATATTGACAGTTGGCCAAGAGCTGCAAGATACACGAGAACCAAAGATTACAAGTAAGCCGGAGCCTTGTGAAAATTCAACATCACTTTTCACACACGTTGCACGTGTGAACCCACTTGTGAACCACAAGTCTTTATTTTCGTGCGTAACCTACGGATTTTCCATATTTCAAATACCTCCATGAGGCTGGCTGGTTTTCTTCGTTCACAGACAAGATAACACGAACAGTAGCAGGCAAAGGATCGTTCAGCCAAGACAAGTGAACACTCGAGGTTGCATTCTAGAAAAAGAAAAAATGGTTTGTTCGCCTGACATTCGTGTTTCTGTTTCTGTTTCTGTTGCTGTTTCTGTTTCGTCATTCGAGTATCGTTTACTACAGCTTCACCACAATGAGACCGTACAAAAACTGACCGCGTCTGCTTAATACAAGTGACCGTTTAACAGAGGTAAAGGCCTGTTTAAACGGATCCAACATTGTCCAACATTGTTGGTCCAACAATGTTGGACCATTGTTGGACAATGTTGGCCAACATGTTCAAACGGATGCAACAACATCCAACACAAGTGCTATTAATTAATAATTAACAATACACATCCCATAAGCAAACCCGCTCCTCAAGCATTTCAAGAAGCTCGTCTATTTTCGCGTCAGTCGACTTCCTTGACTTAATTGCCTTTGATAGACCAGTCTTCTTTTTTTTTACTTGAAGTAGCTTTTGCTATCTCATCTTCCTCGGAATTCTCGACAGTTTTATTCTTATTATTCAGAGGAGTTTTAGCGAGGGGTTCCTCACGTTCCTGCGTTAAACTCTCCAACAAACTCTTGTCACTCCCGCATTCCGCCATCTTGAATGTTTTTACCTCGTCAAATGACTCAAATATCCATGGAAACGATGTCGATGAACTCGTTTTCCGTCAAATGTTGGACGATGTTGGATGAAAAGTTTGAACGGAATCAAACTTGATCCAACAATGTCCAACATCATGCAACATTATCCAACAAGGTGTTCAAACGAATCCAACATGTTGCATTCAACATTGTTGGATGATGTTGGACCAACATGTTGGATCCGTTTAAACAGGCCTTAACGTTATATTGTTTTATTACCTCCGCCATGAGGTTATGCTTTCACCTCGGTTTATCTGTCTGTCACCAGGATATCTCACACGATACTGCGCAGATTTTTATGAAAGTTTGTGGAAAGATGGATCATAGACCAAGGACCAACTCTTGCAATTTTGGTTAAATTTGGTTGAAACTTGGATGAGAAATTCATGAAAATCTGACCACAAGATTCTTCGTGTAGAAGAAATGCTTGATTGCGCTCATTATCTGTCTGTCTGTCTGTCTGTCTGTCCGTCCGTCCGTCCGTCCGTCCGTCCGTCCGTCCGTCCGTCCGTCCGTCCGTCCGTCCGTCCGTCCGTCCGTCTGTCTGTCTGACAAAGGTTTTAAGCGATAACTGAGTGATTTGACTCATACCAGGAGTTTATCCACGGCATCAATGACTATAACGATCGTCTTGTCAACTCTGGAAGGAACCGTCTCTAACAAACGAGGAAAGTACTCTTCGCACTTCATAGAATCACAATGTAGCATAGAGTACAAACAAGGAAAAAACCCAAGTAACTGACAAGAAAAAAAGAAACAATTTAATTTAATTTTCTCAGAGGGAACATTACGTCTGTTGCGCTAAAGCTTGGATTGATCTGCTGTGGCAAAACACGCTTGGGAGTATAATCACCATATAAAATGGGGTTTATCAATTCATGGAGGCTTGGTCCCCTGCATACGGCAAGAATCTATTAAAAATGCTTCACTCACTTGGGACGCAAATCTCCTGACAACGTGTGCAGGATCTGTCGAACGATCACTTGAACTACTTCTAGCAAAATGATATAGAACAACGTTCTTTCCAGCACTCAGTTGCATAGAGGTCCTTCAAAGACGAATAGTTGATAATCAGGCAATGATTCCGAGTTATTTATGAGCGACAAATAGTAACTAATGATGCTATGAGTTTCAACTTACCATTTTGCCAGTAACGACGTTTTTCCACACCCCGAAGCACCGTTGACCACCAATGGAGGAGAAGGGCCAGCGCCATTAACGTACTCGTTCAACTGATCACAATACTGTTTAACGATACAAAGATGAGAGTTTTTCACACACATACACAATAAACCACAGAACTATATAGAACCGTCTTCTCTTACTTTGGTAAAACCAATATCACCACTGGTGGAAAGAGCTGTCTGACGTAGTACTTCAAACTGATGAAAGCTCGATTCACAATCCGAGATCAACTCTTCATCGGAGATGCTGAGATGGGACTTTACATCGTCATCATCTGCTATTTCAAAATGCTAACAAAAATATCCGGGAATGTAAAAAACGTAGAGTGTTACGCGGGCAGGATTTGGATAGAACAAAGCAGAAGGATAAAGGACAATAAAGGATAAAGGACTGGGTGGCTAATCATCCTTACTTGCAGCCATTGGCTGAATTGCGAAGGACGCAGATCAACGTGGCCGTGTCCAGACATATCAAAGGCGCTCCAAGCAGCCGCCATATGACACAGTTCAGACCACGGATCACAGCTAACATGTTAGGTGTTGATTTTAGAGACGGTAAACTCATCAACGGAAATGCTAAATGGTTTGTGTACTGCTGAAATACTCATAGATAAGGTTTAACCTACTGATAGTGATCTCGAACGGAAGGTTCTCTGTCATGCAGAGAGAATAAATGGCTATGCTCACCTCCTTTACCATGTTTTGTATTTCTTCGTCGTTTTCTTCAACAAGAGTTATCACCTGAGAGTAGAAGGACACCTAGAGAAATAGAAAAGAAAGACCACCACGCTACACATGTCAGACCACCATGCTACACACGTCAGACCACCATGCTACACATGTCAGACCACCATGCTACACATGTCAGACCACCATGCTACACATGTCAGACCACCATGCTACACATGTCAGACCACCATGCTACACATGTCAGACCACCATGCTACACATGTCAGACCACCATGCTACACACGTCAGACCACCATGCTACACATGTCAAACCACCATGCGACACATGTCAGATCACCATGCTACACATGTCAAACCACCATGCTACACATGTCAGACCACCATGCTACACATGTCAAACCACCATGCTACACATGTCAGACCACCATGCTACACATGTCAGACCACCATGCGACACATGTCAGACCACCATACGACACATGTCAGACCACCATGTTACACATGTCAAACCACCATGCTACATATGTCAGACCACCATGCTACACATGTCAAACCACCATGCTACCCATGTCAGACCACCATGCTACACATGTCAAACCACCATGCTACACATGTCAGACCACCATGCTACACATGTCAGATCACCATGCTACACATGTCAGACCACCATGCAACACATGTCAGACCACCATGCAATACATGTCAGACTACCATGCAACACATGTCAGACCACCATGCAATACATGTCAGACTACCATGCAACACATGTCAGACCACCATGCAATACATGTCAGACTACCATGCAATACATGTCAGACCAGCATGCAATACATGTCAGACTACCATGCAACACATGTCAGACCACCATGCAATACATGTCAGACTACCATGCAACACATGTCAGACCACCATGCAATACATGTCAGACTACCATGCAATACATGTCAGACCACCATGCAATACATGTCAGACTACCATGCAATACATGTCAGACCAGCATGCAATACATGTCAGACTACCATGCAACACATGTCAGACCACCATGCAATACATGTCAGACTACCATGCAATACATGTCAGACTACCATGCAACACATGTCAGACTACCATGCAATACATGTCAGACCACCATGCAATACATGTCAGACTACCATGCAACACATGTCAGACCACCATGCAATACATGTCAGATCACCATGCTACACATGTCAGACCACCATGCTAGACCACCATGCTACACATGTCAGACTAGCACATACGGCACACGTCATACGGCACACGTCAGAGCATCATGCGATGGTACAACCATAAGCTCAATAAGCTGGTACATTTACGAGACAAATGTTCCTCAAGCTCAAATATCCAGAAAATATTTTTTCTTAACGAACGTCTATAGCAAATATCTGGAAAAGTTTTTCTTCGCACAAATGTTAGTAAAATAATACTTAAGGTTACATACTCACCGCGCGCTCAATTTTTGAGTTTTGTCTCTCAAATTTGGCATGTACAATGATAAATCACTGCAGAAACTAACAATTTAACAAAAATTCTATACCTTTAAGAGCTGTAGTTACTACGAGGTGCTTTAAATAATAGCGCCCTTTGCCCATGAGATATTGGCGATTCTGGTTTCACTCAGAAGCTCCCAAAACATCATATTTCTCATCTCAAAAGACCAAAGAACAAAACGTGTTCGCATTTTTTGACAGGTATTGGCGATTCTGGTTTCACTCAGAAGCTCCCAAAACATCATATTTCTCATCTCAAAAGATCAAAGAACAAAACCGTGCTCGCATTTTTTGACAGGTATTGTATTTGCTTTGATATTAAGCAGACAAGTTGACTCATCTTGACTTGGTAAAAACGATAGAAGAGATAGAAAAATATTGCACTAAATCTAGAATGCGAACACGGTTTTACTCCTTTACTGTTGTTCAACATTGTGGCAAAGTTTGGAAAGAATTGGATAAAACGCAAGCCGCCGATATCTATTTTTGCAAAAGATTTGGCGGGGTTTTGCCCTTTTCTGTCATTTCCCCCACCCACACTTATAATCCTTTTACCACCTTGGACCGTAAACCAATCAGACTCAACTCTACGTTGGTGTGACTTGGCAACACTTCTTTATACATCATGCTGGCGAAACGCAAATGTAAAGGCGGCCAGCTGCTAGCGCGGTTATCTTCGAGAAAAGATTTTTGCTTCTTCCAGCTTTTTCTTACTTGCGCTCGCAGCCATTGTTTCCGTTGTCGTAAAAGAACTCGGAACGTCGAATTGTTGTGGCCATTGTTGTTCCTGAGAGAACTATGAACCGTGTATGAACCAATCTGCCAGCGCCTGTCTTTCGTTCGCAACTTCGCAGCGAAATCCTTTCTAAAATAGACTTGTGTTTTTCCTCTGCGCCTTTGATTTCAAAGGCATGGCGCCCGCGAGGCATGTATTCAGTGAAGATTTCACGTGGCGCGTAACAATTCGCTATCAATCATAATTGCAACTTTCGCGCAAGGAAATTCAGTATAGTCGTAACATTTTTGGCTATATCTTGGTCGCTTTTTAATATTTTTGGGAAAAAAATTGTGGCAGTCGAGTGATCTCCAGTTTCTTAAAGTGTATATGACAAGTCTTATAAGTCTTATTTGAAAGAATTCTTAAAATAATGGGGAATATCAATTTACAGCTTTTTCATATTTTACTTAGTTCTTGAGATATTTAGACTTATGTGATATTCAAAATGAGATAACTTATGGTTCGTTTTTTTCTAATTAACATATTCGAAAATCGTGAATATTTTTAAGATTATTGATTAAAATCACTTGAAACTTTGCATATTGCTACAGTTCATGCAACTAAACATGGAAGACAAGTTACAAGTGATTTTGATCAATAATCTTAAAAATATTCATGATTTTCGAATATGTTAATTAGAAAAAAACGAACCATAAGTTATCTCATTTGAATATCACATAAGTTTAAATATCTCAAGAACTAAGTAAAATATGAAAAAGCTGTAAATTGATATTCCCCATTATTTTAAGAGTTCTTTCAAATAAGACAAACATAATTTTCGTTTCATATACACTTTAATGTATTAAAATCGATAAAGATGTAAAATATGATGAAATCAGTGTTTAATCATATAATGTAACCTTAAATCATTTACCTTGGCCTTGTCGTAACGAACAACGAGATCAATAAAATGTGTTAGTTCAGATCCTCCAGTCCTGAAATAAGTCAAAAGGCATGGTTAAAAATCTTTATAACTTAATGCTATGTACAGCATCTGTGTGAGGTAAGACTTACAGGTTATTCTTGGTGTCTTTCACGCAAAAGATAAGTGGAACATTTCTTTCGCTAAAGACGTGAAAAGACTTCTTCCACTCTTCTAGGAAATGTCTAGAGATAAAATAAACACCATCACTACTACCACATCGTCACCTACATCACCATATCGTTCTCATCACTATCATTATATCACCAATAGCAATGTATCATCACCACGTTGTCGTCGTCATCTTCATCCTTATCACTTCACCTGCACTTTAATTGTCTGGTTCTCTTCATCAACCTCCTCCTCTTCCTTATCATCCTCCTCCTCTTTCTTATCAACCTCCTCCCCTTCCTTATCATCCCCCTCCTCTTTCTTATCATCCTCCTCCTCTTTCTTATCATCCTCCTCCTCTTTCTTATCATCCTCCTCCTCTTTCTTATCAACCTCCTCTTTCTTATCACCCTCCTCCTCTTTCTTATCAACCTCCTCCTCTTTCTTATCATCCTCCTCCTCTCTCTTATCAACCTCTTCCTCTTTCTTATCATCCTCCTCCTCTTTCTTATCAACCCCCTCTTTCTTATCAACCTCCTCTTTCTTATCAACCTCCTCCCCTTCCTTATCATCCTCCTCTTTCTTATCATCCTCCTCCTCTTTCTTATCATCCTCCTCCTCTTCCTTATCACCCTCCTCCTCTTTCTTATCATCCTCTTCCTCTTTCTTATCATCCTCCTCCTCTTCCTTATCAACCTCCCTTTCCTTATCATCCTCCTCCTCTTTCTTATCATCCTCCTCCTCTTTCTTATCAACCTCCTCCTCTTTCTTATCATCCTCTTCCTCTTTCTTATCAACCTCCTCCTCTTTCTTATCATCCTCTTCCTCTTTCTTATCAACCTCCTCCTCTTTCTTAACATCCTCTTCCTCTTTCTTATCATCCTCCTCTTCTTTCTTATCAACCTCCTCTTTCTTATCAACCTCCTCCCCTTCCTTATCAACCTCCTCCCCTTCTTTATCACCCTCCTCCTCTTCCTTATCATCCTCCTCCTTCTTATCATCCTCCTCCTCTTTCTTATCAACCTCCTCCTCTTTCTTATCAACCTCCTCTTTCTTATCAACCTCCTCTTTCTTATCAACCTCCTCCCCTTCCTTATCAACCTCCTCCCCTTCCTTATCATCCTCCTCCTCTTTCTTATCATCCTCCTCCTCCTTCTTATCAACCTCCTCCCCTTCCTTATCATCCCCCTCCTCTTTCTTATCATCCTCCTCCTCTTTCTTATCAACCTCCTCTTTCTTATCACCCTCCTCCTCTTTCTTATCATCCTCCTCCTCTTTCTTATCATCCTCCTCCTCTTTCTTATCATCCTCCTCCTCTTTCTTATCAACCTCCTCCTCTTTCTTATCAACCTCCTCTTTCTTATCACCCTCTTCCTCTTTCTTATCATCCTCCTCCTCTTTCTTATCATCCTCCTCCTCTTTCTTATCAACCTCCTCCTCTTTCTTATCAACCTCCTCTTTCTTATCACCCTCTTCCTCTTTTTTATCATCCTCCTCTTTCTTATCACCCTCCTCCTCTTTCTTATCAACCTCCTCCTCTTTCTTATCAACCTCCTCCTCTTTCTTATCACCCTCCTCCTCTTTCTTATCAACCTCCTCCTCTTTCTTATCACCCTCCTCCTCTTTCTTATCATCCTCCTCCTCTTTCTTATCAACCTCCTCTTTCTTATCATCCTCCTCTTTCTTATCATCCTCCTCCTCTTTCTTATCATCCTCCTCCTCTTTCTTATCAACCTCCTCTTTCTTATCAACCTCCTCTTTCTTATCATCCTCCTCCTCTTTCTTATCATCCTCCTCCTCTTTCTTATCAACCTCCTCCTCTTTCTTATCAACCTCCTCCTCGTTCTCATCATCCTTCTCTTTCTTATCAACCTCCTCCTCCTTCTTATCAACCTCCTCCTCTTTCTTATCATCCTCTTCCTCTTTCTTATCATCCTCCTCTTTCTTATCATCCTCCTCCTCTTTCTTATCAACCACCTCCTCTTCCTTATCATCCTCCTCCTCTTTCTTATCATCCTCCTCCTCTTTCTTATCATCCTCCTCCTCTTTCTTATCATCCTCCTCCTCTTTCTTATCATCCTCCTCCTCTTTCTTATCATCCTCCTCCTCTTTCTTATCAACCTCCTCCTCTTTCTTATCATCCTCCTCCTCTTTCTTATCAACCTCCTCCTCTTTCTTATCATCCTCCTCCTCTTCCTTATCATCCTCCTCCTCTTCCTTATCAACCTCCTCCTCTTTCTTATCATCCTCCTCCTCTTCCTTATCATCCTCCTCCTCTTCCTTATCATCCTCCTCCTCTTCCTTATCATCCTCTTCCTCTTTCTTATCCTCCTTCTCTTTCTTATCATCCTCCTCCTCTTCCTTATCATCCTCCTCCTCTTCCTTATCAACCTCCTCCTCTTTATCAACCTCCTCCTCTTCTTTATCACCCTCTTCCTCTTTCTTATCATCCTCCTCCTCTTCCTTATCATCCTCCTTTTCCTTATCATCCTCCTCCTCTTTCTTATCAACCTCCTCCTCTTCCTTATCAACCTCCTCTTTCTTATCATCCTCCTCCTCTTCCTTATCATCCTCCTCCTCTTCCTTATCAACCTCCTCCTCTTTATCAACCTCCTCCTCTTCTTTATCACCCTCTTCCTCTTTCTTATCATCCTCCTCCTCTTCCTTATCATCCTCCTTTTCCTTATCATCCTCCTCCTCTTTCTTATCAACTTCCTCCTCTTTCTTATCAACTTCCTCCTCTTCCTTATCAACCTCCTACTCTTCCTTATCAACCTCCTCCTCTTTCTTATCAACCTCCTCCTCTTTCTTATCAATCTCCTCCTCCTTATCTTCCTCCTCCTCCTCCTTATGAACCTCCTCCTCTTTCTTATCTTCCTCCTCCTCTTCTTTATCATCCTTCTCTTCCTTATCAACCTCCTCCTCTTCCTTATCATGCTCCTCCTCTTCCTTATCATCCTCCTTCTCCTCCTCTTTATCATCCTCCCTCTCCTTATCATCCTCCTCCTCTTCCTTATCCTTATCCTTCTCCTGAATCCCTCTCCTTATATTTTCTACCTCTTCCTTATCATCCCCCTTCTCCTCCTCCTCTTTATCACCCTCCTCCTCCTCCTCGGTGCTGCTCATCCTCGCTGCTGCTCATCCTCGCTGCTCCTCATCCTCCCCTTATCCACCTCATCATCTTTCTCATCCTCCTCCTCATTGTTATAAGCATTTACATGTACTGTGCTCATCACAACCACCTCTATCACAATCATTATCATCTTCATCACCATCATAGATAACATGATTACATGTACAATAATATGATTACATGTACAATAATTATTATAAATAAACTAACGTATTTCCAGGATTTCCCAGCATTCCAAAGAACAGATCACATCTAGCCATTTGAACTGACTCCCAGTCAACCTCACCAGATTTTTGCTGAAAGAAAAAGTTCAGAGAGAAACCTCAGCATCTTGACATCTGTGTCCTATGAGAGTGTACTGAACATACATGTACACCCACAACCCCCACCATCCCTCTGCACTGAACTACATGTAAATAAAATTTCAAAGTTCATATTAGAAACACACCTGGTCTGTAATACAAGATTCCACTAAGACTAAATATTTTCCATTTTGCTCACACAAATGCTGCAGTTTTGGCATAAAAACCTAAATATAAAGAGAAAACATGCATTCACTGCTATGTTTCTCCCCTTGTTGAGTAGAATTGCCTGGCATTAACCAGGGTAGAATTGCCTAGCATTAGCCAGAGTAGAATTGCCTGGCATTAGCCAGAGTAAATTACACAAGTTGCCTGCAGTTAAGCAGTGAAAAGGTAAAACTGTATTCCTGGCATTCAGCTAACCTTTTTGAAATACTTAGCATCTCTTGTTGCCTCTTTGTCCACTGAAAGGAAAAACTTGAATGTCTGCTTTTTGCTGGGCAGTTTTACACTTGTGATCACTTGTGCCAGTAAAGGAAATACTGTGTTGCAATCAGGGACTATAAATTAAAAATACAACACTTTTTTTTGTATGCTCAGCAGCCAAATGAATTCCCAATATGGCGGTGACAAATCCAACATTATATTATTACTTCTCAAACTTATTAATAAATAATACAATAAAAACTTCTCAAATTTATCAATAATTGATACGATAAAAACAAAGGAAATCAGTACCGAGACAGAGGTTTGGATATCCGAGAAAGAAATTACATAAATGAAGCCAACTTTCACCTTAATTTTCTCTTTAAACACTGATTTGTTTGAGAAGCAATATCTAATACAGCCCCTCGTTTTTCACTTCTCAGGTTTGGATATCGGATGAAACACTCATTCTCATGTACTTTCTCATGTACATGACTAACCCTATACTCTGGCTAAATTTATATACAGAAGTTTTTGAACATGGGTAAGCACCCACCCCCAACAATGTTTTAATTTTCATCCATTCCGTAGGAAGGGGGTGAGCTCTTACATTCAGGGGTGGTGCCAGAAATTCCCTGACACAGGGGCTAAGGTCCCCAACAGGGGGGCTAGTAGAAAATTTTCAAAATATGAACGTTTAGAATAGCTTTTTCCATCTTCTCTGCATAAAATTATTGCAATAACCGACAAGCTACAGCACCTACTTTCATGCTATCAATAAATAAAAATTTGTTGAACACTAAATTGGGGTCATTAACCTTTGCCATTTTCGTTCAATATTGCAGACAGAAAATGGAATTTTGTGTGTTGTAATTATCAGTACTGTTGGCCTCTACTGTGTTTGGGGCTGTTTACATGAATCCGGATTGAGTTTCAATTCCGCTTCTGATCAAACCCCTTTATCTGTTTACATGAATCCACGGATTGCGATTAGCTCATTCCGGATTGAGTGCAATCTCTTTTTCATTCCAGATTGAAATCTCATTCCATTGAAATTTCCTTCTGGAATCATGTAAACGTGGTGCGAGTTTCATTCCAGAATGAAAAATGTGACAGAGAGGACTACAACAAACAATGCATGCATGTTTTCTAATATTTATGGATTTCAGGCAACAAGCAGACTTCAATCCAGAAATCCAATTCCCATGTAAACACGGATTGACTTCACTTTTCAATTCGGATTGAAACTCAATCCGGATTCATGTAAACGGCCCCTAAAGGTTTTTTTTTTTCTGTTTTTTTTCACTATTAAAGCATTAATTACTGACTTGTCTGGATTAAACAGTTAAAAAGTTCTTTGCCAATTGTTAAAAATACAATTTTTCTTCCAGATCATTCCCGGACAAATCAGGGGGGTGGGGGGTGGGGGGGGGGGGCTAGGGTTCCCCCCCTCTTGTGCCCCCCCTGCTCACATTAGCAGTGGGTACTAGCTCTTTAACACAAGCAAAATGTACCTTATACAAAAAACTGATTTTACATGTGTAAAGTCAACACAACACTGAAATTAACAAACAAAACCATTTGACAGTGTATTACTATTGTTCCCAGTAAACCGCAAAACAACCATTTAATTAAACTACCCCCGGCCTGTCTGAAATAGATCACGTGATACGATTTTCTGTGACCACTTCAGTTCAAATTTCAAGCATGACCTTGATTGTTATTTACTCTCAACCATCTCGACACGAGCAGAGCATCAAAACATCTCAGCAAAAGCTCTAGCGTCTTCAGAAAGATGAACAAAAGTATTTTCATCATCCAGATACTGTAGTCGAAGTTGTTCTTCGTTTAAATACCTGAAGCGACTCATTTTGACTGTCCTTGACTGATGAGTTGCTTAGCCAGAACCTGTGTTTTCACACGAGAAGAACACAACAGTGTGATCACGTGACAGTTTTCTGAATGCTTCAAACTAACCAACCACCTTCTTCTGGTGGCTATGTAAAACCATGGTGTTCGCGGTCTACTGGGAACAATAGTATCTTAACTTCAGTGGCATGATTGCTTTTCATCAAATGATCATTCACTGAAATGTTTTGAAATGCTTCTACTGTACATCCAGTTTGAGGATCAAAATACATTAATTCTCATTGGTTAATAGGAGGCAGATATGTTTAAAAAGAGTCTGGAAAATTACTGTTTCCTTAAACAGGGGGGTGGATGCTTGCTCGAAGATGGGTACTTACTCAGTCAACTATAGTAAAAGATTACTGCTCAGTGGTGATTGTTGCAAGCTCCAATACTGAAGGAGCTAGTATTACCAGAAACCTATTTGCATCTTGTTGATAGAGGTTCTATGAGTGTAAATTAAATTAGGGACATGCCTTCACTTAATCACTTGAGATAAAGAAACTAGATCTGAGTAACACAACAATCAGTCATTATGTGAACATTAGCTTCTTAAGTTGCTTTCAAAAGTTTAAGGATGTCAAACACCAAGTTAAAATATATTGAGTATGGTAGTCATCAACCATAGTCAATCGAGATATGGTCTGGGAACTCAGCTAAAGTCTTTGGTCTATCTTTTTGTGCATGGTGTAGTCACTGAACACATTGTATTTTAGTATAATGAGGAATTGTCCAATAGCAATGTTTCAGTTCAATCACCCAACTGTGCTATTTAAATATTAATAAACCTAAAACAAAGGTGCATGGTGTAAGGTATGGTTTAACATAAAATCCTAGCTCATTATAAGTGCTTTGAAGTTTGCTGAGTTTCCAGACCATATCTTGATTGACTATGCATCAACTTACCTTGATCCCACTCCAAGCTACCTGGTTCTTTAAATAAACTAAGATTCTCAATATTTAAATCATTTTCAAAAGGTCCAATCAACCTCTCTGGCAGAGGGTAAATATTATGTTTTCCAGCAGTATTACCCCCTGATGAATGACGAAGAGTTTTCTCCATCAGCTCATGACTTGTTTTCATTAAATTGTGAATTTCTTTCTCTTTTCCATCACGATAACACTTGAATTGACGCTTTACTCTTTCAAGCTCTATAAACCAAAAAAATGCTCTTTACTCTTTCATGCAGCTCTATAAACAGCAAAATAAACAAAAACAACTGCACACCCAGGACCTTTAGATATTATCAGCCTAAAATTATATTTATTTTGGCAATTAAATCACTCCCTAATTTTTGCAATAGTTTTGTCTTTTCTGAAAATTGTTTATACAATAATTAGTCTTTATTTAGGATCACTGTGGCTATAATTTTATTCCTACCCAATGTCACAATATTCCATAATAGCAGAAACCAGTTGAACAGAAATTCACTACTTAGTTGTTTGGATTTACAGTTACCAGCCACTGTTAATAGGAAAATATTCTATACAACCCTACAGAATATTCTATATGTACTTTGGGAGTCAAGATAGACAAATTTCAACAAATTATATATGTAATTTATTGAACTCCAGATTTTAAAATACTGTATAAATTTTCAAAAAAATCACTCAATTATGGTCATTTATACAGTATGATTGCAAGCTTGCTGTGTAACCTAACAAATTACAAATGTCACAAATTACAAATGTAAGCATTAATTACAAATGTAACAATTACAAATGAAACAAATATATAGTAACTGGAAAATTACTCACTCAGGCTAGTTCGATATTTAATTGTGGGGTTTTCCATATGCACTATATAAAACTATATGAAAAGGCAACAAACACTTTCTTTTTTACGAATAAATTTCATACATGCGAGCAGGTCGAATACGAGACTGTCCCCTACCTTTCTCAAAGCTTTCGGCGCGAAGAAGTGCCTGGCTTTCATCCTGTCTTGCATTATTATGGTTATTTTTCCACTTGGAGACGCTCGCACGAAGCATGGCTAGCTCCCTTCGCAATCTTTCGTTATCCAATTCGGTGCTTTTCTTCAACTGCACTACATGTTGAAGTTTCAATTCGGCGGCTTCTCCCGCGCTACATTCACTCTTCGTCAACGAAGAAAGCAAAGACCTAATGCTCGCAGTTGCACCTTTCCTCTGACTAGCCGATTCGGTGGACAATCCACGACTAGTAGAAACATCCTTATTATGACTGCGACTGGAATTGTGAGCGTCGTCCTTTCCAAAATTCTCAACAGGAAGGTTTCTGGTTATTTCGACTCGATCGCCAAAAGTCGTCTTCTCAGCTTCGGTTTCGTTTTCCGGGCGTGCCAAAACCGAGCCTCCTGTTCCCATTTCGACCAAATTCAACACTGTTCTTTGTTCTCAGGGAAAACCATTGTCTTTACGTAAATCTTTCATATCCAAAACGAAGTGCTCCCTCTTCCTGCCAGTGTCAACTGCCTGCGCGACGAACAAGGTAGAACCGGTCTGTCATTTCTCTTTTCCGCCTAAAAGCCAGAAGCACAGGTTGTCAATCGATCAGCACTTGTTGATGTGCACAAAACTTAAAAACCCGCTAACAAGAACCTACATTTTACCAAATCAGCCTATAAAAATAAATTCTTAATGTCAGCCTGAGGTTCTTAATAGTGGTAGGTTCTTGTTGGCGGGTTTTCACTGTATAAACAAGCACAATTCGCAAGCGGATTGCCAAACGCGTCACAACACATACCTCGCACGTTGACTGACAACGTGCAGTGACAAGACAAGCCAGACACGTAGATAAACAACAACTTATCAAGACTAGACCAGACTGACCAGTGGGACCAGTAGAACACAGATGAAGTTCAAACCTGTATAAGAGATTCTACAACACTCGATATTTGTTTATTAAATCAGAAACCATAACCAGTCAACAATTTTAAAAAATAATTTACTCACCAGCAAAAAGCAAAACATTGCATGCTGCTGTCCTTCAATTCATATTTAATCGATTGGTTTTAATAAGCAATTCTAGGCGCCTAGCCGTAGTATTTGTTTCCAGGAAAAGGCTTCAGGCCATATATACAGTAGAATGCTTTGGCAAAACCTGTGACCTGATTTTGATTTCGAGCTTGTGCTGGCTTTGTAATATACTTGTAGCAGATGTTATCTAATGGGGAACTCCGGTGGAAACCATAGTTACCAAGGTCAAAGCACGGGTCAAATAAGATTCAATTTGTGACTAAAGAAAAGAAAGAAAGGATGAAGGAAGAAAGGAAGAAAAAAGGAAGGAATGAAAGAAGCTAAGAAGGAAAGAAGCTGGGAGGGAATGAAAGAAGAAAGGGAGGGTGGGAGGGAGGGAAGGAGGGAGGGAGGGAGGGAGGGAGGGAGGGAGGAAGGAAGGAAGGAAGGAAGGAAGGAAGGAAGGAAGGAAGGAAGGAAGGAAGGAAGGAAGGAAGGAAGGAAGGAAGGAAGGAAGGAAGGAAGGAAGGAAGGAAGGAAGGAAGGAAGGAAGGAAGGAAGGAAGGAAGGAAGGAAGGAAGGAAGGAAGGAAGGAAGGAAGGAAGGAAGGAAGGAAGGAAGGAAGGAAGGAAGGAAGGAAGGAAGGAAGGAAGGAAGGAAGGAAGGAAGGAAGGAAGGAAGGAAGGAAGGAAGGAAGGAAAGAAAGAAAGAAAGAAAGAAAGAAGGAAGGAAGGAAGGAAGGAAGGAAGGAAGGAGACAAGGAACGAAGGCAAGGAAGGAAAGAAAGGAACAAAATATAGAAACAAAATAATTAAGTTTTCGTACGGTGGCAATGTATAGTATTTTTTGCCAAAATGTTACGTCGTTGTCCCGTTTCGAGCTAAAACATCTTACTTTTGAGAAAAGAAAACAAAAATTATGAAAATAACACAATTTGAGTGAAAAGATCGATGCCATTTGAGCAATATTACCAATATATTTACATAACAATTAGGCAAGACTTTAATCCGGGATTAGTACGCATACATTTGCAGGGAAAATGCATTGGAAAAAAATAATCTGCACGTCGTACATGCACTGCTTCCTTGCTTGCGCAGCCATCTTGATATATACTTCTGACGTATCTCATCAAGTAAGACAGAAGGCGTAGAGCGCATATTTGGCTCTGGGAACGAGATTGCTTTAATATCACAGAACAACAACAATGAGGCGAAACCTTGTCTTGAATCTGTGCGTAATGCTTTTTTGTGTTGGCGACTTGTCTCGCGCAAGTTCTGCTGGCTACAAATATCCTTTTATGGACCCTAACTTACCTTGGGATGTCAGAGTGAACGTAAGTGTAATACTGAAATAACAATTATCTATAAGGAAAGGAAAACGCAAGTAAACAAACATTAAAACCTTTTCCCGATACGCCGGATGGGTTGCGACAAGGCGACAAGCTGTCAAAACATTGAAACAAGTTGCTCGAGGGATTGGGGGTAACGTTCAAATGAATAGAAAAAATGCGCCTTTTTGTACTCGTCAGAGAGCAGTCAAACCTTAGTGTGAGAGACGGCGCAATATGAGGGCTAGAGCCAAAGATCTGTCATGCTGGCCTGCGTACAATGGAATGCAAGTCTGCGTGCAGGCTGTCAGATTAAATGTCAATGAGAATGCATAAGCTGTGTTTCCCCTAGAGGTTTTCCCACCAGTATAAATTTACGCAGCATGTCCACCGACTCGCAGCCGGATCCGGCCCTCCGTCTGCAAGCGGTACACTTTTTAAAAAACACATTTCAATATTATTTCGATATCATATTAGTTTACTGAAGTAAGTCGGCAGGCTTGTGGACACTGCAAACCAAACGTAAAGGTAAAACTTGACACCAATTAGGTATGGCATGCTGTGGCAAACACCCTTTTGCCTCATAAGTAATCCCGCATAGCTTGCGTTGTGGGGTTCCTTATTCTCAAGCCCTCTAGCCCCTCTCAACCGCAAAGCGGAAAACCGGCCTGCATCAGTGCTAGATTCAAGTTCTAACACGTTCCAAAACAAATTAAAACACCTTATAAAAACACCATTATAAACACCTTATAAACACCATTATAGAAAATCGCGCGCGCGGACTAATTCTCGATAATCGCCTACAGCGTTTATTCAAGATGGCCGCCAGCCAAATGTCAATGCGACAGACGAGGAAATTAACAATTTCAAAGCACGTTCAAAGAAAATGATGTTTCTAAAAGTAGGAAAATGTGTATTTATACTAAAACAATTATTCACCTCAGGTTCAGTGCATATCGGTAATAATAACCTCGACTTCGTCTCGGTTATTATTCACCGATATTCACCTCGCCTTCGGCGAATAATTGTTAATTAAAGGCTGATTTTTGGTAAATAATCTGGGTAATAACTATAACAGTGAACGTATACATAATTTCGTACAAGCTCTTCATTAGCGGAACCCTAGCACATTTTACTCTGATGAAGGCAGGGATTATTTTAACCTGCAGTGATAAATGAGATTTGTGCAGTGATAAATGAGATTTGTGCAGTGATAAATGAGATTTGTGCAGTGATAAGTGCAATTTTGTGCAGTGATAAATTTTTCTTTAATACTTAAGAATGGGTGTTATACTGCATGTTATTCGTGAAAGGATTGCATCAGAAATTATGTTCAAAAGCACACTACATACTACATTCCAACATATACTATTTAATATCAATATTTACATTAGTAAATACACAAATAAGAGGATAAGTTAAAGGACCCTGATCCACTATCTTCTTATAACGTTAAGCGTACCGTAAACTAACAGCCAGTTATGCCCTTAATTTCAACTTTCAAGATACACGAGTATAGCTACTATAGCACCGCCCTACGGTGCCAACCAGCCAACCCCAATACATAACATGCTTGAGGCTTCTCTCAGGGCGACACGTCTGTACAGTCTGTGCCCGTGTGCTACTGTGTTTGACCATTGCTATTTTGAAAATGTGAATGTATGCTGTGCGAAAGGGATTAAATCATTAAAAATTGGGAAAAGGAGGGCCGCTTATGTATACTATGACAGTATGACTAGTTGATTACTGACGAGCTACCGAGCTACTCAGTGCTCCATCGCTGTTTAACATGCCACAGGAGTTAGATTTTATGTCTTTTTCAGCTCTTTGTGCAGTGATAAAAATTCCTTAAAATAATCCCTGGATGAAGGGCTCCGCTTGAAACGTCAGTATTTCATGATATCAAAACTACACCATCTTTTCACTTTGCTCTATCTAAAACACTGACTACGCAGCACTTTACTTTACTTTTTCCAGTTTTGATCGCGGCCAACCAGAAAAAGTGAAGAATTAGCTCACGTGCACGCGGCCAAAAATAACTGTAGCGTGTCGAACGCTTCATCAGTCTTCACACTTTAATGTACAAGAGAGATTGAAGACTCAATTTCAATATATCAATCAACATTCCAGTTCAAATATCGACAGTTTTAATCGCTTTATTATTATTGTTCACCTGCAGCAAGAGTGGACACATACTGAAGTTTGACGTTTCTATTCGCTATTCATTACACAATGGTGCTTCTTTAATATGGACATATTGCAACAACCATGACTGCGCGCTTTAATCTTACGCAAGAGAAATATGTATATTACACCACAAGCATGACTATAAGCAATAGATAAAGCAGAGCAGCGATCTGTATCTGATTTACAAGGCGAGCTGAAAGTGAGCCTAGTAAATCAGGTACAGATCGGCTGTCAGTGTGAATGCTCTATCGTACTATCAAATGGACGCGTCTAAATAGCCATGTTTTCAAACTATTTTTCAATTGCAAGTTGGAGTGATTTTAGCTAAGTAAATTGAGGAAAAAGTTTATGTAAATCAGGACGGATCTGTATGTGATTTACAGATATTGATTAAATATTCATTTCTTTTGAATTTTCTTCACGCATTTTTAATGAGTTTGATAAGGATATTTAATACCACACTGATAATCATAATATTCAATAAGCAAGACAAGCATTCAACTTATATGCTTATATTACCAATATTTATCACTTAGAACATATCGTGCTCAGATATTAAATTGTACTCATGAGTAATTAATGATTCAAGCGGTTCTTTAAAAGGAAAGGCCGAACAATCAAGCAAATACTAATGGCACACACACAAAGTTTTGTGGGAGAAGGGGTTTGGGGTGAAGTACTCCGACTGTCTAAAATTGTGGTCAAACATCATCCCAACGACTCAATATTACATGGCCTTAGATTGTTGTCCTGGGGTATATAATCCCCATTAGGACTCTGCGAATGCCCTAGGGGTAATAATCCCCGAGTAGGACCTATCCTGCCAAAGGGGTAGCGACCCCCTAAGACATCGACCTGAACCAAGGGGTCATAATCCCCTTGGACAGTTCTTACGATTCGACTGATCATTAT
>OZ036003.1:8605329-8617829 GCA_964035015.1 Corallium rubrum
CGCCCCTGCTACTTTTTACATTATCGTTGTGACTTATTCTCTGGTCATAGGAGTCCTGTAATCAATATAATGCGTCATCCACTGTGGGGCAGAAACCAGGAAACGTACGGGGAAGACCCTCACCTCACATCAGTTCTGGGCCAACAATTTGTATACGGACTGCAAGCAGGTAAGAAATGGGAACAGAGGAAACAAGCTGACTCTACACGTCAGAATTAAATACTAGCTTAGATTACGTTAGTCGTGACTCCAACGGATCTGTTTTTCAGACCACCCTCGCTATGTGTTGGCCAATGCTGGCTGTAAACATTTTGATGCTTACAGTGGACCAGAAGATATTCCAGTAAGCCGTCTCAGTTTCAATGCTGAAGTAAGTACGGCAACAGACAGACAGACAGACAGACAGACAGACAAACAGACAGACAGACAGACAGACAGACAGACAGACGGACGGACGGACGGACGGACGGACGGACGGACGGACGGACGGACGGACGGACGGACGGACGGACGGACGGACGGACGGACGGACGGACGGACGGACGGACAGACAGACAGACAGACAGACAGACAGACAGACAGACAGACAGACAGACAGACAGACAGACGGACGGGGAGGGAGGGAGGGAGGGAGGGAGGGAGGGAGGCAGGCAGGCAGGGAGGGAGGGAGGGAGGGAGGCAGGAGGGAGGGAGGGAGGGAGGGAGGGAGGGAGGGAGGGAGGGAGGGAGGGAGGGAGGGAGGGAGGGAGGGAGGGAGGGAGGGAGGCAGGCAGGCAGGGAGGGAGGGAGGGAGGGAGGGAGGGAGGGAGGGAGGGAGGGAGGGAGGGAGGGAGGGAGGGAGGGGGAAGGAAGGAAGGAAGGAAGGAAGGAAGGAAGGAAGGAAGGAAGGAAGGAAGGAAGGAAGGAAGGAAGGAAGGAAGGAAGGAAGGAAGGAGGGAGGGAGGGAGGGAGGGAGGGAGGGAGGGAGGGAGGGAGGGAGGGAGGGAAGGGAAGGGAGGGAGGGAAGGGAGGGAGGGAGGGAGGGAGGGAGGGAGGGAGGGAGGAAGGAAGGAAGGAAGGAAGGAAGGAAGGAAGAAAGGAAGGAAGGAAGGAAGGAAGGAAAGAGGGAGGAGGGAAGGAAGATACACAAGAAGACAGACAGACAGACAGACAGACAGACAGACAGACAGACAGACAGACAGACAGACAGACAGACAGACAGACAGACAGACAGACAGACAGACAGACAGACAGACAGACAGACAGACAGACAGACAGACAGACAGACAGACAGACAGACAGACAGACAGACAGACAGACAGACAGACAGACAGACAGACAGACAGACAGACAGACAGACAGACAGACAGACAGACAGACAGACAGACAGATACGGTGTGGAATACGAGGTTCCATTTTCCTTTTCAAGGTTACAGATCGTGACTGGTACATGACGTATTTACCACAGTTCAAAGCGTGCGTAGAGGCTGGCACATACAGTGTGATGTGCAGTTACAACAGGCAAGTCGAATGTTTGGTATATTAATCAACTTTGGGGCAGAGTAAAAATAGAAGAGAAATCATGTCCGATGCTTACCACTTGAACCTATACAGAACGGATACTTTGGAGTAAAGTTGAAGTACTTACTAAATTCTTCTCATTGCAGTGTTAATGGCGTACCAGCTTGTGCTAACAAAAAGCTGCTCACGGATATTCTACGAAACAAATGGAAATTCAAAGGTCTAGTACAAAGTTTTATTATATAGTTAGTAAACATCTTTTTATTAAGCTGTATTTATAACACCTATTTTCGTCAAGAAAACTTTAAGAAACTATATTTTCATGCTTTCTTTCCGTAGGTTATGTTATCAGCGATGAAGGTGCACTAGGTAAGTATTTCCAGGAGCTCGCTTTTACTCAACCCCGGTCGTGTAATGTAACGAGTATTATTATATGGCTGGGTTTGATTTCCGGTCCGTACGCAAAACGACGCACGCTGATTGGTTCCTGAGAGGTCGGCATTTTACGATATTGACCGACCGGTCAATACGCTTTTTTCTCGGCCCTGTAAGTTTTGGCGGGAACATTTCTGAGTTGATTTGAATACAAATAAAAGAAAAATAAGTATCTTTATTCAAATATTCTGAACAATAAAATGTGTTGGAACATCACTGCTGGTTTTCTTTAAAGCTGTTTATCTAAAAACACGCGACAAATAAAAGCCGAACTGGTGTAAATAAGAAGGCCAAGAAGCGATACGAAAAAGTCAACAGGTAAGGTAAACAGCATACTCCGAAGACGAAAACGACGCACGAAGCTTAAAAATAAAATGAACCAATAGCCATATAATAAATTCCTTATTAACCTCGTTTGCTCGGTCTGTACTGGAAAGTATTTGCCCTCGGTTTTATCGCACAAACCTCGCTCCTTCGTCGCTCGGTCTGTACGAAAACCTCAGGCAAATACTTTCCCGTACAGACCTCGCACTCGGTTAATAAGTCTCTACTACAGTGTTACATAAATAAGGACTTTAAAATCTACGACATCAACCTCAATGACGACGTCCTTTCAACAAAAGAATTATTTTTGCAAAACAAAGAAAAGGAATAACTTTTAGTCCCTGGTGTAATTTCAACACCGTCCTCGTCCTTTATTCAATGCCACTTAGAGCATTTTCACGTCTTCGGAACGACGTCAGAGGCCAAAAGATGAGAATTGTTGCCTAAGATTGATTTCAATGTGGACATTACAATCATTTTAGCAACACTGGGGCGTTTTGGATGTTATTAAACTAGCATCTCAAACTCATTAATAATTCATGAGGAAAACACAAATGAAATCAGTACCGTGTCGGTGGTTTGGATATCGGAGGAAGAAATTACATAAATTAAGCAAACTTTTACCTTGATTTTCTCTTAATTTGTTTGAGATGCTATATCATACACTCGGAGGAGTGTCTCATCAGGATATCCAAACATCTCGAAGTTTGTTCAAAATCCTCGGTTTCGCCTCGGTTTTCAACAAACGTCTCGGTGTTTGGATATCCTGATGAAACACTCCTCCTCGTGTATGATATATTACTTCAAATATCAAATATAATAATTAGTTTGCCGTGACCCCTTTAAATTATAAAACGTATCTTGATTTTTAAGCGCCGTCGTCGTCCTAGCATCTTAAAGTCCCTAATATAAACATTATAACTAGTGGCTTATTAATCTGGTTTTAGAATTCATAATGACTTTTCACAAGTACACTCCGACTCCTGTAGAGACGGCAGCAGTAGCTGTTAATGCAGGCTGTAATCTAGAGCTTGGTCTACCTCAGATATCAAACAATATTTATAGCTATCTTGGAGATGCTGTGGCAGAGGTAGGCCAAAACGTTTACAAGTGATATAAAATGGGGGAAGTGAAGAGGCAGAAAAGGAGGAAGAAGATGGCGAATTAATGACGTTAATGATGATCATGATAATGGCAACGGCACTGAAGGTGATCGTAGTTGTTGTTCCCGTTGTTGACGACGAAGATGATAAAGATGATGGATGATGAAGATGGATGATAAAGATGGGTGATGATGGATGATGAAGAATGATGATGATGGATGAAGAATGATGATGATGGATGAAGGGGATGAAGATGATGGATGAAGATGAATGATAATGGATGATGAAGGATGATGATGGATGAAGGGGATGAAGATGATGGATGATGATGAAGGATGATGAAGTAATGATGAAGTATGATGAAGGATGAAGGGGATAAAGATGGAAAATAGTGGATGAAGATGGATGATGGTGGATGAAGAGGATGAAGATGGATGATGAAGGATGAAGGGGATGAAGATGGAAAATGGTGGATGAAGATGGATGATGATGATGGATGAAGAGGATGAGGATGGATGATGGTGGAAGAAGGGGATGAAGATGGATAATGATGGATAAAGGGGATGAAGATGGAAAATGGTGGATGATGGTGGATGATGGTGGATGAAGGGGATGAAGATGGATGATGGTGGATGAAGGGGATGAAGATGGAAAATGGTGGATGAAGATGGATGATGGTGGATGAAGGGGATGATGGTGGATGATAATGGAAGATGGTGGATTAAGATGGATGATGATGGATGAAGGGGATGAAGATGGATGAAGATGGAAGATGGTAGATGAAGATGGATGATGGTGGATGAAGATGATGGATGATGGTAGATAGATGAAGTTGGATGATGATACATGATGGATTGATAATGGGTCATGAATGGATGATGATGATGATGATTATAATGAAGATGATGATGATAATAACAATTACGGTGATCAAAGAAGACAAACATTGATAACGACTTTTCGTTCTCTACTTCAAGAAACTGGTGAATGAATCAAGATTGAGGGAAATGGTGAAGCCTTTGTTTTACACAAGAATGAGACTAGGCGAGTTTGATCCACCAGAAATGAATCCCTACACGAGGTATAACTGCATAAATTCACACGTTTGGCAATAATCTTATTGTTTTACTGGGGCTGCATGTTGTACACAGTATATTACAGAATAATTAAAAAAAACACAAAATCAACTAACCATTATTGCCACTGCTTGACACTAACTTGCATATCTCATGAGTAAACGTAAGTTTTCTTTCTTAAATACGACAACACTGATTCATCCATATTTCCTTCACTTCAAGCTTTAACCTGTCGTCAATCCAAAGTGTAGCTCATCAGAGCCTAGCTTTTGAAGCTGCTACCAAGTCGTTTGTTCTGCTGAAAAACAAAAATAATTTATTACCGTTGGAAAGTTGGCCAAAAAAGATGACGGTAAATAATTAAAGCTTTACCACATTGAAATATTTTTAAATAGATAAATAAAACAGCTATTTATTTAAAAAAAAAATTTGCCCAGAGGCAGGTGCAACTACAAAAGGACACGAGGTCCCATACATAAATAGACCTTGTCGATGGATAGGCAAATCAAAACAACAGTCCGTCCGTCCTTCTGTCCTTCCGTCCGTCCGTCCGCCTTTCCTCCCTCCCTCCCTCCCTCCCTCCCTCCCTCCCTCCCTCCCTCCCTCCCTTCCTCCCTTCCTCCCTTCCTCCCTCCCTCCCTTCCTCCCTTCCCCTCTCCCTCCCCCTCTCCCTCCCCCTCTCCCTCCCTCCCTCCCTCCCTCCCTCCCTCCCTCCCTCCCTCCCTCCCTCCCTCCCTCCCTCCCTCCCTCCCTCCCTCCTTCCTTCCTTCCTTCCTTCCTTCCTTCCTTCCTTCCTTCCTTCCTTCCTTCCTTCCTTCCTTCCTTCCTTCCTTCCTTCCTTCCTTCCTTCAATGACGACTGATATGGTCATCCAGTTATAAATTTGAGATAAGAGGAACTCGTCGCAGTAATTGTATGTTATATCGTTATTACTCACTCTTATTTTAAGGTTGTTGGACCATTTGCCAATAATATTGCAGCGCTTTATGGAGATTATTCACCTACTATCATGGTGAGATACATTAGCATTCTTTTCTTGATTTACTTGACTTTATTAATACATGATGCAATAGCGAACTAGAGGTATATATTATAACCTGCCTAAGCCTGTCCAAAACGACCCTAGCTGTTTTCCTCTGTCTAACACCAGATGAATTTACTCGTCAGGGGGGGGGGGGGGGACTCCCAGACATCCTAGGCAGCAATGGGTTAAAAAATGATTAAGTTTCCACTTTGGCTACAACGTGAAGGTTGATAAGAAATTGTGAGAGCCGCTGTATTCTAGATTATGCGATTACGATTTTTCGTGACAAAAAGTGCTTCTATTTTGAACAGAAACCGTTTGTGTCGACACCGTATTCAGAGCTTTCGTCGATCGTGGGAGACAAGGTGACCTATGCGGCTGGATGTACTACTCCAAAATGCAGGTAGGTTTAGATAACAAAAGAGACTTAAGGTCAGAAAATAGAAAACAAACTCTAAGTTATTTTTCAACCGCACTTTTCAACGTTCTTCCAATTCATATACGCATGCGTACTTTTGTGGGGGCAATCCCGACGTACTGTGACGTCACGTAATGTG
Source organism: Corallium rubrum (assembly GCA_964035015.1). NCBI lineage: Eukaryota > Metazoa > Cnidaria > Anthozoa > Scleralcyonacea > Coralliidae > Corallium > Corallium rubrum. The sequence continues at coordinate 8,611,349 of OZ036003.1, forward strand.
ACGTCATCGAACGATAGAACTTTACTCATATATGGTATACTTGGTCGTCATAGCTGGTTCCATAGTCAGCTGAGATGTGGTCTGGAAACTCGACGAGCTTCAAAGCGCCTATAAGAAGCTGTGATTCTTTGTTCGATTTTTTGTTCGAACGGTCCTCATCGAACCCAAATATTTTGTTTTTTTTGGTTATTAATATATCAACCACAAGGTTGAGCGATTAAACTCAAACGCGGCTATTGGTTGATTGCTTCATTATACCATATAGATACATTATGTAACAACTCCATGGGCTATGTATTTACAGTGATTAGGTAAGCAATTTTTAATCACACAGTGTTCTTCTGTTTTAGTACTTACAATGCAGATAAAGTTATCGACGCAGTAAAGGAATCTGATTTAGTGATTGTCTGCCTCGGTACAGGTAGGGGACTACGTAGTTTTTACATTCTATAGAATTAATCTGGATACTTATGCCATTTACATACACTTATTAAAGTTATATGATAAGATGCTACGTGGCTAGCCTCCTTCTCCGCAGGCAACTGATGTGCCTTCTTAGTTACGTGGGCATTCAGACTTTTTTCAGTAGTCTTTGCTCGAAGAGCTTTGCTCGTACAGCTTTCAGAAAGCTCTTTTTGACTGGAAAAAAATCTAAAAAAAACGTAAATAAGAAGACACATCAGTTGCCTGCGGATGAGGCTACTACGTGGCATACAACTCAATTATTGATTGATGTCAAATTGTTTTTGAAAACAAAATGGGTCTGACTTTTCCTTAGAAGCACGGGAAAATTAGATAGGATCATATTTATGTTCAAGGCTAGTGTTGCCTGTATTGTGTCTGTACATACGTTTAGCATTTGGTATGATATGGTATCTATGTATTTCGTGTGATATTTAGCATTATTTAGTATGCTCGCTTTCGTTAATCTCTAGGCGTGACCATAGAATCTGAAGACATTGATCGAGCAAATCTCATGTTGCCTGGCTATCAACTAAAGTTGCTGCAGGATGCATATTCGGTTGGCAAACCAACAATACTTGTTCTCTACAATGCTGGCCCAGTTGATATCTCTTGGGCGAAACAAAACGTCGATGCCATACTTGAGAATTTCCTGCCTGGTCAGGCCGCTGGCAGAGCATTGGTGGCGATCCTAACTGGGGTGATTAGCCCGGCAGGACGTCTTCCCTACACTTGGCCACTGAACATGGACCAGGTATGGTAAAAGGACACTACTGTCTGTCTGTCTGTCTGTCTGTCTGTCTGTCTGTCTGTCTGTCTGTCTGTCTGTCTGTCTGTCTGTCTGTCTGTCTGTCTGTCTGTCTGTCTGTCTGTCTGTCTGTCTGTCTGTCTGTCTGTCTGTCTGTCCGTCCGTCCGTCCGTCCGTCCGTCCGTCCGTCCGTCCGTCCGTCCGTCCGTCCGTCCGTCCGTCCGTCCGTCCGTCCGTCCGTCCGTCCGTCCGTCCGTCCGTCCGTCCGTCCGTCTGTCCGGCTGAAAATCCCTAGAACATGTCTGTCTGTCTGTCTGTCTGTCTGTCTGTCTGTCTGTCTGTCTGTCTGTCTGTCTGTCTGTCTGTCTGTCTGTCTGTCTGTCTGTCTGTCTGTCTGTCTGTCTGTCTGTCTGCCTGCCTGCCTGCCTGCCTGCCTGCCTGCCTGCCTGCCTGCCTGCCTGCCTGCCTGCCTGCCTGCCTGCCTGAATCTCACAAACTACCTCACAGGTTTTCATGAAAGTTTGTGGAAAGATTGATCATAGACCAAGGAACCAAGCTATTAAGTTTTGGTTTAATTTGGTTGAGAGTTGGATGAGAAATTAATGAAAATCTGACCACAAGATTCTCCATGTAGAAGAAATGAATGAAGACAATTGCTTGATAGCGACCATTATCCTTATTTTATGCAAACAATTTTGTATAATTCCCGTACGAGTATAAAGGATAAAGGATAAAGGACTGGGTGGCTAATCATCCTTACTTGCAGCCAGCGGCTGAATTGCGAAGGACGCATGTTAGCGGGATGGCTCGTTTTGTTTTTATCTCTAATAACCCGCTGGCGGAGGTATATGCTGTCTCTGAGTGCTACTTGTCTTAACTGTCTTGTTAACTATGAATCTCTACTATAACTATAAATTACTACTTACACATGTTGTATATATTGGCAGGTTCCAGCCATGACTAACTACTCAATGGAAGGACGTACGTACAGATATTTTAAAGGCAACCCACTCTATCCTTTTGGCTATGGTCTGTAAGCAAAACAAATTACACATTAAATCATTTACGTAGGAAGAAAAGTGTGTGTGTGTGTGTGTGTGTGTGTGTGTGTGTGGGGGGGGGGGGGGGGTTGTCTATAAGCAACAATGGGAAAGATATATGGCGACTACTACATTACAGAGCGTATGATCATATATGAAAAAATGCCACCTAAACACTGCATACATCACGTACTGTTTAATAAACGAGCAGGAGTGTTTTATCAGATATAAAGACACGAGGCAAAGCCGAATGTTTTTATATTTGATAAAACACGAACTGCGAGTTTATTGAACGGCTTCAAAAAGAACCACTTGGTAAGTTCATTGGCGTAGTAAGTTTGAAAAATAACCTTGTCTAAGCCGAGAAAATCAAAGCTAAAGTTTATGTAAATCAGGAGGTATCTTTATCACATATAAAGACACTGATTAAACTTTAATTTCTTTTGAATTTTCCTCATGAATTATTAATGATTTTTGAAATTGCATATGATAACCTATCGCCTCGGAAAATCATGTATGGATCGTTTCCACTCCCGTGATCTGGAGCCCTATTGGGGTGGTAAAACAATACGAAATGTTTGAATAAGAATAGAGCTAATTTCCCATAGGATAGATATGGTACACAAATATGGCCGCCGTTTCATTATTCCGTACACCAACATGGCCGCCGTGACGTCAGAGAGAAACGACCAATACCTTTGAAATAAACAACTCGAAACTTTGCTTATTTAGTGTCACGCGTCACATACGTTAAAAATAACTTCAACATAAGTGACATAAGCCAAAGTCTATTAATTCGAGTTTCTCTATCAGTCCCATAATTTTTCTTGCATGGAGAAAAGCTTATTAATCGTCTTATTACTCGTCATGTGTATCTTTGTTTAGTTCGTACACAAAGTTTAACTACAAAAATATGATGGTAACGAAAGAAATAAAGCCTTGTGATAAAGCTCTGGTCACTGGAGATGTTTTCAACGTCGGGGCAAGAGATGGTGACGAGGTAAAAGCGATTTTTCCTGTTTTTCCTGTTTCTTATAGAAAAACCATCACGACCTCCCGCAAAATTCCTGTTATTTCTTGCCGTGGAATAGAAGGTTCCGAAAGAGATTACAAACATATAATTCAAAGTGTCAATGAAGCGAAAACTGTGTATGTCGTATTTTTACGCCAATTCCTTTTGCATGCATTGTTGCAGGTAACCCAAGTGTATATTAACTGGCCAAACGCCACAGTTCCAGTGGCAAGAATGCAGCTCGTTGGGGTCAAAAGGAGCTTTATTGAAAGTGGAAATTACACCAAGGTATATAGACTTAGTAGGTTTGTGCAGGCATCGTCGCTGTTGGTGGTAATGGTGTTGTTGTTGTTGTTGTTGTTGTTGTTGTTGTTGTTGTTGCTGCTGTTGTTGTTGTTGGTGGTGGTGGTGGTGTTGGTGTTGTTGTTGTTGGTGGTGTTGTTGTTGGTGGTGGTGGTGATGGTGTTGGTGGTGTTGTTGTTGTGGTGGTGGTAGCTGCTGTTGTTGGTGGTGGTGTTGTTGTTGTTGTTGTCGGTGGTGGTGTTGTTGTCGGTGGTGGTGTTGTTGTGGTGGTGGTGGTAGCTGTTGGTGATGTTGTTGTTGTTGTTGTTGGTGGTGGTGTTGTTGTTTGTGGTGGTGGTGGTGTTGTCGGTGGTGGTGGTGTTGTTGTGGTGGTGGTAGCTATTGTTAGTGTTGGCACTGGTGTTGTTGTTGTTGTTATTGGTGGTGGTGGTGTTGTGGTGGTGGGGTAGCTGTTGGTGTTGGTGTTGGTGTTGGTGTTGGTGTTGTTTGTTGTCGTTATCATCGTCGTTGCTGGTGGTAATGGTGGTGCTGTGGTTGTTGTTGTTGTTGTTGTCGTTGTTGTTGTCGTTGTTGTTGTTGTTGCTGCTGCTGCTGCTGTTGTTGCTGCTGTTGTTGTTGTTGTTGGTGTTGTGGTGGTGGTGGTAGTGTTGTTGTTGTAGTGGTAGTGGTGGTGGTAGCTGGTGGTGGTGGTGGTGGTGGTGGTGGTAGTGGTATTACCGGACGTTTCGACGGCCTCAGCGGTGGTCGGCCTCAGAATGAAGTGTGAAAACGTTTGTCATATTCGACTATATTTATGTCTGGTTCATTGGGTCATTGTTGCGTAGGTGTTACAGTTTATGTGTGGTTGTTGTGGGTCACATGCATGTGGTAGTTCTGGCAGTGTCGAAAGGTGGGTGTTGTTGTCAATCTATTGTTGTCGAAATTGTTTGGCGGCTTCCAAAAAGAAAATATATTTTCCACTTATCTCTCTACACTTATACTCCTACACGCGCAAAATGTTTCTTAACAAAACGCGATTTCACATCATTCTACTTATGTTCTTAGATATCATTCACCATTATGCCTGCACAGTTTGCTGTATATACAAGTGAAAAGGTAATTGAACCTGGACTGATTAATGTTTACCTTGGTGGTCAACAGTACGGCCAAGAAACGTCTGTTCCTTCTAACGTTCTTCAAGCTGTCATACAGATCCAAGGAACGGCTCCTGTACCCCTCGAGAATTGCGACGAAATCATGGCATGAAATAGGAAAACTAATTTAGACATCTATGGTAGTAACGATAATTAGAAATGTAAACACAACCGCACAAATGGAAACAACATAATAAACATGATCATCATCACCACTAATTATCACCACCACCACCATCAAATCACCATCACTATTGTCATCATCACCACCACCATCATCATCACCACCACCACCACCATCAAATCACCATCACTATTGTCATCATCACCACCACCATCATCATCACCACCACCACCACCATCAAATCACCATCACTATTATCATCATCACCAACAACATCATTGCCACCACCATCAAATCAACATCACTATTATCACCACAACCACCACCAAATCACCATCACTATTATCACCACAACCACCATCAAATCACCATCACTATTATCATCATCACTAACATCATTGCCACCACCATCACTATTACCACCACCACCACCACCACCACCATCACCATCAAATCACCATCAATATTATCACCACAACCACCATTATCACCACCACCATCAAATGACCATCACTATTATCATCACTAACAACATCATTGCCACCGCCACCATCAAATAACATCAAATCACATTCACTATCACTATCACTATCACTATCACTATCACTATCACTATCACTATCACTATCACTATCACTATCACTATCACTATCACTATCACTATCACTATCACTATCACTATCACTATCACTATCAAATCACCTTCACTATCACCATCACCATTATCATCATCATCATCATCACCACCACCAATCCACCTTCATCAAATCACCTTTACCAACACCATCATCATCATCATCATCACGATCATACAAAACATTAACATCACCATTAAATCAACATAACCTCAACCAACAAAACCAGCACGAGGGTGGCTAAATCATAACGCACGTTAATGGTTGATAATTTAATGGACAATCTTCGTATAATATATATTTCATAAATACTATTTCACATCTTACTTCTCTGTACACAACTAGTACTATTTGTTTCATCTTTATAATACATACATTACAACATATCTATTCCACTGACCTATACCAGGTGATCTGAAAACACGGAAAAGGACTGGGACTAGTTGTCAAATAGAAATCCATTTTTCGAATTAAACTATTTAATATCTCGTGAAATATACTTTATTTTGTTCCCAAATTTAGCATAGACTTATCATTTTCAACACTGAACATAAATACAAAGTTTCAACCAGTTTGATAAAGGAAAATGAAAGAAATAAGTTATTCAATACAGCAAAATGGATTTCTATTAGGTTGCTAGTTCCAGGCCTTTCCCTCACGGTCAGATCACCTGGATATATGACTGAACTGCAGATCTTGTCCAAAAACTGACCAACAAAGATGACGGAAATAGAGGTCCTTTTTCTTATAGTAGCGACCGCTGACCGTATTCTGATTTTCTCACTGTGGGCTCAGGTACGCCCACAGTCTGATTGCGAAAAAGATCAGCGGTTGCTGCTATGAGAGAAAAGATTCATAAACCGCCATCTTGGGATCAGCCACTGTCGTCAGTTATTGGACCCAAAGTCCAGTTGTATGTATAGGCCAATCGTGTTCCTGAAAGTGCGTGTTCTTAGAACACACTAGTCATTATATTAACTTTAATTTGATTAAAAACTAATTCGCGTGGATTAAATATACATCT
>OZ036003.1:8622829-8690329 GCA_964035015.1 Corallium rubrum
AGCTGGTAAAACAGAATTTTCGCCGGCATGGGTACTTCTCGGAGGTTCTTTAGACGGGGGGAGTTTAGTTCTTTCTCGATCACTTACTTTTGGCGAAGAACCACGCACCTCCGCGTCGCTGTTCGAGGCCGATAATTGAGAAGACTGGGACGAGAGGGACGAAGTAGACTGGGGAGAGTCGTGGTTGGACTGAGTTCTCTTAAATTGCAAAGGCCCAGGTGACCGTCGTTCGTTGTTAGTTTGGACAAAAAGAGGTCTGTTATAGTTCGCCTGTCCGCCAGGAAATTTGGCGCTGGCATTACCACGAGGTGCTGTAGTTTTACTGGGGTTATGTGCTTGATGTGAAACAACATTACCAATATGTGATACCTTTAAGTCTTTTAAATCGTGGGATAAAGAATTCCCTGCTATCAAACCAACCTCTTTTCTAGCATTTTTTCCCTGTACTTGAATACCGATGTTTTGATCCATATCAAAACGCTCGACTTTCTCAAAGTACTTAGCTGGATTGTTACCATTAAACTGGAAACTAGCGCCAATCCCTCCGTTGTGATACGGCGGCGAATCAACGGATACGTGACCCGAGTCTGCGCTTGTCTCAGTGTCATTTTCTTCGTCATCTCGCCACGAAAGCAAACTGTTCAGGTCTTCATTTTCTAGCAAGATCACATGTTCCACAATGACACCGTTGGGGTTTCCGGCGGACGACGATCGTCCACTGGCGTCTGTAGGCGCTTTGTTGCGTAGCATGTTGGCATGTAGACGCGCCATTTGCGCCTCTGTAGGACGTGGCATTTTGTGTTCGGCAAGGAGATGTTTTCTGAGTGATCCATCCAACGGTTGGCGATCGTGTTGGTTGTTAACATAACGCTGACGCTAAACAAGAAAATCGAATAATTTAAATCAAAAGCCTATCCTGCACTGTCGTGTATTGTTGTATACTGCACTGCACTGCACTGCACTGCACTGCACTGCACTGCACTGCACTGCACTGCACTGCACTGCACTGCACTGCACTGCACTGCACTGTACTGTACTGTACTTGAACTAAGACTTGAGATACTATATCTAGTCCCCAGTTCTCTACCCATTACGGTAGCCAACTCGAAAGCTTCAGCTACTTTGGCTACCGTGCACTTCTTCATAATACGCCTCCACTGAATATGTAACTTTATTTCTAATCTCTCTTTTTTATGCTTATTCACTCGATGTAATTTTAAATCTGTGTAGTGTGAAATAAATGAACTTGAATTTGCAGTTCCCTGGAAATCTTACGTTCCTTCATGTGGTCAAATTCAGCGATACTGATGGAAGGATTTTATTTTTTTTTTTTATTTTATTTTATTAAACTTAGCCTACAACTTACAGAGAGAAAAATATATATATATATATATATATATATATATATATATATATATATATATATATATATATATATTTATTTATATATTTATCAACAATGATGTGAAAGTATATAGGCAGGGTACCCACAACAGTTATTACCAATTACTGTGGGCCCAGTCATGAATTATTAATAACTTAAGAGTAATATTTCAGGCCTTGACAAAGTACTACAAAAAGTAGAACGTTGCCGAACACAAACCTGAAGTTCGTTTTGTATGGCCTTGGTTTTCTCGTCGTTTTGTGGCATCTCCTCAACTAATAACCCATGATCATTGTTGAGAACATCCCCCTGAGATCTTTGGGCTAGCTCGTGGCTGAGGAGCTCGACACGTGCTGTAGCATCAGATAGTTCTTGATGTTTTAGTGCAAACATAGAACGCAGTCGATGAAGTTCTAGTTCTGAAAAACACAAAATTAAAGAACAGCTAAAGATATACGCTAATTTCAGTGATTGAGAGAAGAGATGCATATGCTGGCGCGCATATGAGAATTGAGTGGAAATGTTCTCCGATTTTTTTTCTTCTGAGTTCTCAAGAAGAATTCAGACCCACAACAATCCGATTGCTGATGAGACGCTCTAACCATTGAGCTAGTCGTCAGAGCTGATCTCCGTTCAGTTATATATAGAGTAAAGAGTAGAGTAGAGTCGGAGTATAGTAGAGTAGAGCAGAGCAGAGCAGAGCAGAGCAGAGCAGAGCAGAGCAGAGCAGAGCAGAGCAGAGCAGAGCAGAGCAGAGCAGAGCAGAGCAGAGCAGAGCAGAGCAGAGTAGAGTAGAGTAGAGTAGAGTAGGAGTGATCAGTGACTCAAGTCCACAGGCCAAACTTTAGAATGCCTATTACATTTGACTCACTCAGCTTTTCGTTATCCACTTGGCACTTAAAATGTTCATCTTGTAAAGATCGTAAGCTTTTCAGCTTCTCTTCTTGCTCCAATAATTTTGACTCCAAATGACGAACATAATTTGTTTTCAAAGAATTCTTTGATCCTTCTTTTGAACGCACAGCCTTTAGGTATGCCTCTTTCTCGTGTAGTTCACGCTCCATACTTTCCACTTTCATCTGTTGTTCTTGAATCTGGTCTTGAAATTGAACTGGAGATCCACGAGGAGATCCCCGAGGAGATCCCCGAGGAGATCCCCGAGGAGATCCCCGAGGAGATCCACGAGGAGATTCAGTCTTTCTCTAGAAAGCAAAAATTACAGTATGATATATCCATGTTAATTGTCTTAACCGGATACTGCAGGTTGAGATGTATCTCATGTGGGGTTGTGTTTCGTTGAGTGACGTGTGTGCGTTGCGTGACGCGGTGTACGTTGCGTAACGTGGTGTGCGTTGCGTGACGTACGTTGCGAGACGTATGTTGCGTGACGTAGTGCGCGATGCGTCGTGTGCGTTGCGCGACGTAGTGCGCGTTGCGTGACGTAGTGCGCGTTGCGTGACGTGGTGTGCGTTGCTTCGCGTGGTGTGCTTTGCGCTGTGTGTGTTTCGTGACCTGGTACGCGTTGCGTGACGTGGCGTGCATTGCGTCGCCTGGTGTGCGCTGCGTGATGTGATGTGATGTGATGTGATGTGATGTGATGTGATGTGATGTGATGTGATGTGATGTGATGTGATGTGATGTGATGTGATGTGATGTGATGTGATGTGATGTGCGTTGCGTGAGGTGATGTACGTTGATCCTCAACTTTATCTAAGAGTTGACATCTCAACTCGCTGTATCAGTCCTCAACCCAATATAACGGGTTGACGTTCTAAATCCGCTGTATCTGGTTGGGACAACGAGGCCTTTAACACGATCTAACAGATTGAAGTTCTCAATCCGCTGTATACCTAACACCTTGCTATAAATATATCACTATGCAGTAAAAAACATAAAGGCAAAATGTAATTTCAAAAGCTAACCTGGTTATGGTTCTGTCTGGATGACGCGTGCTTTCTTTTCAACATAAACGTGACATCATCTACATCACTGCCCCATTGTAATAACACACTTTGGAGTTTTTCTTTATTGCTGATTGGTCTTTCTGTAAATAAAGCAAATGCATCTCTCAAACTCATTAATAATTCAAGAGGTAACACACACACACATCTGTAACTCTTTCTTTAAAAACATAAGAATCCAAAAATTTACTTGCACTGACAAACTACATTTATGCACCTATCAACGGCCGTCCCTGGATACCAGGGGGAAATAAGGGAATATAGGGGAATACAGGGGAATCGAAGTGTGTTTTGCCCGGGGACCCAGGGGGAATCACAGAATTCGCCAAGACGATTTGGGGAGGGGGGACAGGGGAGGGGAATTTTTTCCGCAGGTACACAAGTTTCGTGGACTCAGCTATGCGCAAGTGTTGAAAGTTCGTTCTCTCAGTGTGTAGTCTTTTGTAAAATGTCTTCGGAAATCGAGGTAGGTGTAAATCTGTATTGTTACGATGAAATAACGTCTTAATTAACGCAAGCTGCTAGCTCAACTGTAAATGATGGTATTGTTTATATACACATAGAATCTACATTTCTAACATTGTATTTGCAGTTAAGGTCATAGGCACTTCAATGACATTCCGAATAAAATGACATTTAAAGTACTGTTTCATTGTAGTAATAAATATTCTTGCCCTGGGGGTGGGGCTATTTGTTTGAAGGATTCCCATGGGGGGGGGGGGGGGATGAAGAACTTTTATACAAGTTTTTTCAAAGTCCCGGGGTGTCCTGGGGTTGTACCCCCAGGGACGGCCGTTGATAGGTGCATTAGTTCAAATTTCACGTGGTTTTCTTTGTTATTTGTACGTCTTTATCTCCCATACCAACTGAATTCAATTGAATTGAATTGTCGTTATAAATGCACGGTCTTTATCTGTATAAAGCCCAGGGAAGTATACAGATAGACACAAAACCTGTCCTTGTGAAATTTGAACTAAATTAGTACGTGCCGAGGGAAGTATAGGCTTAATGCCAAGGTTCGAGGTCATTAATAAAGATTTTTGCCTGAGGTTTTCGTACAGACCGAGCGAGGAAGGAGCGAGGTTTGTACGTTAAAACCGAGGGCAAATACTTTCCAGTACAGACCGAGTAAACGAGGTTAATAAGAAATTTATTATATGGCTATTGGTTCATTTTATTTTTAAGCTTCGAGCGTTGTTTTCGTCTGTTTACCTTACCTGTTGACTTTTTCGTATTGCTTCTTGGCCTTCTTATTTACACAAGTTCGGCTTTTATTTGTCGTGTTTTTAGATAAACAGCTTTAAAGGAAACCAGCAGTGATGTTCCAACACATTTTATTGTTCAGAATATTTGAATAAAGATACCTATTTCTCTTTTATTTGTATTCAAATCAACTCAGAAGTGTTCCCGCCAAAACTTACAGGGCCGAGAAAAAAGCGTATTGACTGGTCGGTCAATATCGTAAAATCCCGACCTCTCAGGAACCAATCAGCGTGCGCCGTTTTGCGTACGGACCGGAAATCAAACCCAGCCATATAATAACTCTTACTTAGTGACACGGTCAGTGGCGGCGGAAGATGTTTTATGTTGGGGGGTGGGGGGTGGGGGTGGGGGTGGGGGGTGGGGGGGTGGGTGGGGGGCTAATTCACAAAAAAATTATGTCACAGGGGCGTGGCATTTTAACCTTTCGTCAATGATTTAAATAATTTTTCGCATTCCGCTGAGTCCACTGGCAAGCGTTTAAAGCAAGAGGGTAGCTATGGAAACTGTGGGAGATTTTCCTGTCTCTTGCGACTCTTTTTCGGTTTAAATTATTAAACCAGGAAACATATTACACGTATTAGACCTTTTAGTAACCTTTTGTCTTTTACTTCTTATTATTAACGTTTCCGAATTATTCGTCTTAGTTTCACACTTTGCATTACGTTCTTTATAGGTGCTAACTGACTCATTATTAGCGTCACACCTAAGAATATTAGGGGGCTTAGCCCCCTCGTCAGAAATATTGGAGGGCCCCTTGTTCCGCCGCCCTTGGACACAGTATTACATTTAGTATCGACTGCAGCGGTTCACAAAGGCATACAGACACCAGTCTACTTACCGCAGCCCTTCCAAATCTCTACTAAATAATAGACTTTGTCATCATCAGGTTTCAAGCATTCAACGACATCTTGTCCCGTTGTTTGGGAAGAAACAAGAACATTACAGATTCGCCCCCCATCATCCAACCTCACTGACATAAATAGATCCTAAACAAAACAAAACAAAACAAAAACATGGCTGTTTTCCATTACGTTTGCTTTGCCTGTGCGGGCGAAGCGTACGTTGTTCAGTTCGTTTTGGAAGTTGGAAATTTCCAACTTTCAAAGCCCGCTTGGGCCGCGGCGGCAAAGCGCAGGTAATGGAAAACGGCCTTTACGTACTGTAGTTAGGCCAATTAAAAAATATTTCTGTTTTTCAACGCCGCCCGCCCCCAAAAATTCGTCCGCCCCGATTTTATTTTTTTTATCGTCAGTTATCTGTTAGGGGCCGTTTACATGAATCTGGATTTAGTTTCAATCTGGATTGAATTAGCGAAGTCAATCCGTGTTTACATGGGAATTGGGTTTCTGGATTGAAATCCGCCTGTCGCCTGAAATCCGTAAATATTTGAAAACACGCATGCATTGTTTGTTCTAGTCCTCTCTGTCACGTTTTCATTCCAGAAGAAACTCGCACCGCGTTTACATGATTCCGGAACGAAATTTCAATCCGGAATGAGAAACGGGATTGAACTCAATTCTGAATGAGCTAATCTCAATCCGGATTCATGTAAACAGATAAAGGGGTTTGATCAGAAGCGGACTAACGTCCAATAATTTCGGCAGTACGCAAACCTTACTATATTTCGTTTAGAGCAAAGCCCTTCATCATATTTTACGGCGATGAAGGGCTCCACTTAAAACGTCGGCTTTTGATTACACTTTTACACGTCGCACTTTTTACAGCTGTAATAAACTTGGCTGTGCACTTGATTATTACAGTAAGTGATGAAACAAAAAGTTGTGTACTGCCAAATCAAATATATGGATGTTTCAATCAAAGGTATTTCCTCTGAGCAAATCTCATGAGAGAGAACTTATCCTTAAACGGCCAACAATTTAAATTTCATTCATATACTGCATGCATATAAAGTGGCTTAAAGTGTCTATGAAGTGAAAAATACGTTGGCATTTTTGTTGTTTTATTGTACAGAGGAGCATGACAGGAGCACTCAATGAAAATTTCAAGAAAATCTGATGCGGAGTTTTCGCGCTATTAACTCTCAAAATTTACCGTGGATAGTTTGTTTTGGGGAAATTTGGGCTTCTTGGTAACAATGCCTTATGACGTACGCAGATGGATCATTAATAGCGAAATCTATTGTTCTTATGCATAGTTGTCTATCTGCGTACGTCATAAGCATTGTTTCCAAAAGCCCAATTTTTCTCCAAGAACGAACTAGCCATGGCAAACTTTGAGAGTTATACTGTAATTTTTAGGGAGTAAAAACTACTCTTACTTGGGTCAAAAATTACTCTTCCGAGTGGAGTAACCTAAATTGGAGCAAAAGTTGCCCCTGTTTGGGGGTAAAATAATAATAAAACTACTCTTGTGTGGAGTAAATATTACTCGTATGGAGTAAAATTTACCCCTGTTAAAGGGGTAGTCAGGGTAAGACAGGGGTAATAAGTCTGGTGGAGTAAAAATTACCCCTCTTCACGATATTTCAAGATGGCGTAATAATGGCGGATTTCGTCTGATTAAGATTTTATTTGTTTGATAACTTTGGTTACTGACGACCTTGAAGAGATGAATTGTCCTCAATGTACAGTCTTTGACATTGTGACTCCAGGGAAGTGAAGCTGTTATAAATATTATTTAGTATTGATACTTTATATGGTTATGAGCGCGCTTAGGAGCGAGTGTCTGAGGCAAACAAATGTGTTCTATAAAGTCTATTAAAACGACCGTGTGTCATGTATTCAACATTTTAAACTATATACAGAATATATAGTAATAACTAATTGAGATTGTTGAATGTATGCAATGAAACATGCTTTCATTTTGAGCCGCTATATGAGCTCTGTCAGGTGGACTGTTACCAGCATTGTTGTGTCAATAATAAAACTAAATCTGTTGACTTGTGCTTGGCCGTGGTTTGGCTGAATCGGTGTTTACTCTATATGCGGTGTATAGTTATGTATATGTAAAGTATAATGCGCGCGACGTTTACTAAATATATACTATATCACTATTTTCTATTTCGGGTCGAAGGTTTAGTAAATTAATCTTCTTTGAGAACATTATGTTGAGCACAGTTCATGATCAGCGCCAAGCAAAATATACTGTATGTATATTATCCTATATGCCATGCATAAGCGGTAGAAATTCGGATTATTAGTTAGGACGACGCATTCCGATGTTATTGGGAACTTTAATATGCATATATACGTGGAATCTTGCTAAACTTAATTCGGCGCAGAAATCTATTCAATGATTTTGTAGCATGCGGTAATGTTACGAAAATCATTGAAAATATTTCTGTGCCGAATTAAGTTATACAATCATGTACATCTGCTTGCCATATGTCACCTTTTACCGCGTTTATATAAAATATTCGTTTAATAGTTTGCCTTGGTAGAGTGATATAAGCGGTGCCAACGTTCTAGTTATGAACGATAGTTTTTGGTGTGCGTTTCTGGCCTTATATATTGTATAGCTAGCCTGATTGATATCCATGTTCTCTTATTTTGTCCTTTGAACACTTGACAGTTGGGTATTTTCTTGACGTGTTATAGAAAACGCAATTTCCCCTAAAAGATAATCTAATTTAGTGCATCAAACATCTGTTTATCATACCAGATCGCGCGTGTGGACATGCACATATTTTATGGTGTCATATTTTCCTGTCGCAACCATAGCCAATCATTTGATTTCTTATGTTGTATAAACCAATCAAAATGCATGCCAAGATCTGGCGCTTGATTCAGATTATGAGACGAAAAAGCGGTTGGTCTCCCAGTCAGTTCTGGACTTCTGGTCTTCTGGAAGCCTACTAAAGCGTTGCTTTACATGTGGATATAGTATTAAATACTCGTTCATTAGAGTACATTTCTGAACGTATGGAGAACTAATACAAAGCCAAAGGTAAGCGAAAGTAATATTTTACTAGTACAGATGTCGTATATATATATATATATATATATATATATATATATATATATATATATATATATATATATATATATATGTAGTATTTACAATATGAGTGGCCGTGTTGTATTGGATATACAAGCTCTCGCCTTTGGCTCGAGCTTGTCATATCCAATACAACACGGACACCAATATTGTAAATAGCTTAAAATACTCCAAGTCTTTGATGTTAATATGAGTAATATTTGTTCAGATTAATTCAGAAAAAGCTCATTTTCAATGTTTTAGAGCGGAGATGGAGCGGAGATACAACCACATGTGGTTTGTATCAGATATACAACCTCCTTCACGGTCATGATTTCTTTTGTGATAATAATATAATGATAATAATGAGTATTTTAAATATATATATATATAAAAATGAATATCAGAGCCCAGCAAATGACTTTGAAACAAGACATAATAAAAAGAAAAGAAAATTTATTTACTGACGTTTCGTTGTTACATCACAACATCTTCAAAGCATTTAAACTATATTACAGTTGGTTCACTATATATACTACAAAGATATACTGGGCTCTGATATTCATTTTTAAATTGCGTTTTCCGCCTGGTGTGTCTATCGCTACAATATATATATATATATATATATATATATATATATATATATATATATATATATATATATATATATATATATATATATATATATATGCCAGACAGTTTGCCTTTGTATTTAATGCCAGTTTGCCTTGAGTGAGTTAATTTCCAAACTTGGCGCGTACTCACTTCTTGATTTGCGATGGCCAATAATGGCATTGGCGCTTACCAATAGATATAAAGGAATGATATAGAGGAGCTATATATTATATCTTTTTATAGCAATGGGAAGTAATTACCAGTGTAAGAAATGTTGTGGTTGTTATTGTTATTGTTATTGTGAGCGAGTACTGTGCAAATAAAATGTCAGTATAACTTCTGCTGTTTGGTCTTCAGTATATCTTTTCCAACTTTTCTGTACTAGTCTGCATACTATTTACATATACATATTTTTATATGTACGCACGTACTGAAAGAATATTGAAAGACTGACATTAATTCATTTTCGAAAGCACACGGGTACGCACGTCCTTTCACGACTTGATGATATAATGTTTGTTTTATCTCACATTACAGATGCCTTTACAATACAGAACTTGAAGATTAAGTCTCATCAAGATGACGGTCTGGTAAGCAGGTTTTGGTAACTATACGCATACTAAGATGGTTTACAAATATTATATCGTTAATCGGATATAGAAAATAACATAATTGATTAAATTGAACTAGACTGGCGTAAATAGCGTGCACTGCAAGGAAGACCCTGCAGGCATTTTTAAAGCTAAGGTATGCCAGCTTTTAAAAGCTAAATTACCGGTGAAAATATGCAAATGCAATAATATCTGCATGTCCACACAATAAGAAACTATCAATATATATTATATTTGTACGTTATGTTGCAAGGTTTATTTTACACAGACTAGGATAATTCGTGTTTTACTGTTCTTTAAGACTTATTCCATCTGAGATGTGTAAAAAGTAAATAAGAGATTATATAAAATCTGATACACTCAAATGTATTGTTGTATGCTGGATTTAAAATAAAGAAATGGAATTGAAATATTGAACTCTCTACGTGCTGGAGTTTTGAGTTGACACGACTTGAAACAGAACGTTGAGGCGGCACGCCTTGCGAGTAGAGAAATATTTCAATTCCTCACGTTACTATGCTGGAGTTTTGAGTTGGCACGACTTGAAACAGAACGTTGAGGCGGCACGCCTTGCGAAAGTAACTATCTTTATTATTTTTCTTTATGCTTCCTTAAATAATATATTGATATCATTTTTATGAATATTTATCCAGATGGAACATGTCTCAAAGTGCGCCATAACGCAAAATGAAAAAATAGAATGTTGCCAAGCTGGCAAAGTTTTTATTAGATGCATTTGGCATAATACACATACCACAATTTAAAATAGAGGATGTATAACGTGTGATATGCTGGGACAATATGTTGCTCTCCCTTCTCCTACTGCATTGCATTTAACTTGTATTCTAATTTTTTAAAGGTGACAGCGATTCAGAACTGCTATGGGAGAAATTATCAATCGATAGATCTTTCAAAGACGGCGGCTAACTCTATTTCTGCTGTGTCTAATTAGCGTAGGAAAGTCATGCAATGTATAGCTGTGTCTAATTAGCGTAGGAAAGTCATGCAATGTTTATTTGCGTTAACGTTTTGACCTTAGCACTATTAATGCTGTTATACCTGAACATTACTTATCTAACAGAATGAAAGGATAAGACACGTTTAGTTTGAAAGATGGCATTCGACAGGCCGCTATTGTATGAATAGTGAATACATGGTTTTGTAAAGTTATATAATTGTTAAATGTATAATTTCCTTTACCTAAAAGTAAAAGGCTAAATATTTGAATGTGACGAAGGAGAGACGTTGCATGCGCTATTGCATCCCAGCGTATTAGTTATTTTCGATTTATGTAGAACTTATTATTTCAAGGTATAGTAACACGTACTGAATAAAGTCACTGAAATATCTCCGAATCTTTCATGTTGCGTATTTTATGTTATATGTTTTATATTTTCGCTTTGTGAACGCTTTACCTAGAGCGCGCTATTGGAGCTGGGACAACACTGGATACGGCATTACTGACTCTTCACGCCTCTTATTATGTATTTAATATATCGTACCCTCCAAAATCGAAAGATGTTTTTATATTTATTGATTCCATGTTATTGGGTGTCAGGAATGCAGCATCACAGCGAATTTCTCTACAAAAGTTTGTTTCAGCTTTGCACGAGGGTTTATGTTAATTTTTACACTCTTTAAGTTTCACATAGAATGGACTGCATGATGAACGCTAAAGCTTCAACTTGATCTCAATATAAATATATTATCTAGTTTCGTTCGTATATTATACCAACTGAATTAATGCAATGCAGTAAATAAAATCTCTATAGTCTCAGATATGACAATCAAGACTCTTGATTTCAAACATTGATCATTGTATATTTTTGGTAATACTACAGAAATTTAATATGACAGCAATTGCTTAATATTGCGCAAATGTACGTATTTTTTTAGCTGAGCTCTACCAGCTGAGAACTAGCTGAGTCATTTACTACCAAAACGTGTTCAGTTCCCAAAATTACGGTAGTTTTTTGCTTAATGGGAGTAAATTTACTTTTAAAAATCTATTCTTTACGTGAAAAGCAGGTTTTTCCCCCATCTTTACTATAGAGTAATTTACCCAGCAAGATTTATCCGTATCCAAGGCGCAAAAATTGCCCTCATTACTGAAGAGTAAATTTTACCCTCTCGCAAAATGTACCCTCCAAACGGGAGTAATTTCCGCGACAACTGATTTGCTCCACTTTTTGGAGTAATTTTTACCACTTAACTATGAGGGTAAATTTTACCCCCTCTCAAAATTTACCCCTAAATAGGGTGCTGTTTCCGCTACAAAATTTTACCTCACTTCTTGGAGTAATTTTTACCCCTTAAAAATTACAGTGTAAATAATAGCGCGAAAACTACGCATCAGATTCTCTTGAAATTTTCAGTGAGTGCTCCAGCCATGCTCCTCTGTACAATAAAACAACAAAAATGCCAAAGAATTTTTCATTTCATAGACACTTTAATGATCTCGTTTTTGGAAATTTGCAAACAAAAACAAGGTTGCAATCACTTAAACTTAATTTTTGAAAAACTTCAGTGGACAAAGAGTACTATGTGTACATATAAAAAGAGAATATTACATCAGCATGTAAATTTAACCATTCCTGCCTGAGCTGGCCAAAAATGGCCCCTTTATTGTTTTACTCTGTCTAACGCCACATAATTTTACTCATCCAAGAAAGAGCCCTCAGGTATCCTAGGCAACAATGAGTTAATATTGAATTGTTATTGAAGCCATAATATATTATTATGCTCAAGTGCAAACATCACTTATTTATATATTTCTACTCAAGCTGACCCAAATAGCTATTTTACTAAATAGCTTTATTATTTTACTAATGTCTGATGAATTTATTCAAAAACAAACAAAAAACAGAGTCGGACTGGCCTTATGTACCATTGTGCCAATGGCACATGCGCCTCCTTAGGATGCTGTTACTGCGCCCCTTTCCCATTGTATAATATTATATTTGATATGTAGTGCAATTCCTATTTAAAAACCCGATTTTGGATTTATCGTCGTTTTACGTTTTAATCAGTATGGTACAGATAATAGTATATTATGATTAAATAATATTTTAGTACGCTTCACGCAGCTGATAGCTTGACATGAAGTAGTCACCTAATTAATGGTACACACAATGTGAGTTGATTTGTCCATGTATGACGACATGTCTTCATGATGTATGCCTTGCATGTTATGGTGTATTCCTTTCTAAAATAGTATATTTGAGTATTTTGTTTGGTATTTTATATCCTTCAAAACTCTTTCAAACCCCCCTCAAAATGCAGGAAATGCTATTTCAGAGACTCTAAAATTCTAAATTTTCTGGGGCAGCATGCCCCCAGACCCCCTTAGAAGTTGCTCGCACCTTCGGTGCTCCATGCCCCACACATAGTAAGTACTGCCTGTTTTGCCTCCTTGTTAAATATTCTGAAAGGAACCCCAATGGCGCCCCTCTCCCTAATGGCACCACCCCTAATATGAAGCCAGTCGGACTCTGAGTCAAAAAACAAGCTCAGCTGGACTTAAGGTGTCTCCACACAGTTTCTTGAAAAATGGAAAATACAAGTTTGAGAGTCCAAAACACGTGGATAAACAATTTGGAAAAAGAATAAAACTAAATGTTGTGCATAGTTAAACAGTCTGACAATCAAAAACTATTACCAATTAAATAGCAACAGTTGTTGCTATGGCAATAATGACGTTTCAAAATGGCTGCCAATTACCCTTCAAACTAATTTAATTCGAAAAAGACTTCGGTGACCCCCAATTTTTTTCTCATTAAAACTTTTCTTGAAGTATGAGTAATCAATAGGTCGATTTTAAAAAAATTCTGTTGAAGGAATAATTTTTTTATCGGAAAAATCATGTTTGTTAATTTTTAAAAAATTTCGTTCTACAGAATTTTTTTAAAATCAGTCTATTGATTACTCATACTTCCAGGAAAGTTCTAATGAAAAAAAAATTGGGGGTCACCAAAGTTTTTTTCGAATTAAATTAGTTTGAAGGGTAATTGGCAGCCATTTTGAAACGTCATTGTTGCCATAGCAACAACTGTTGCTATTTATTTGGTAACTGTTTTGGATTGTCCGACTGTTTAACTATTCATAACATTTAGTTTTATTCTTTTTCTGAATTGTTTAATCACGTGTTTTGGACTCTCAAACTTGTATTTTCCATTTTTCAAGAAACTGTATGGAGCCACCTTAAGGCAGAAAATGAGTTAAGTTCTGTTCATTTATAATATTAAACAACCTTTTTAAATTTAAAATAAAACTGAGCACTTGATCAGGGCATGAATATATTAACTCTAAATAAACCTTCAAGACTGAGTGACAAAGAAGTCATTTCAATAGATTGCATGGCAGAGCATAAATGGATTTGAACCAATATGGTTCAAACTTGGTATGTGAGCAACATCACTTAAGTGTGTTGACATAAAAGTAAGAATTCATTGCCAAAGCTATTAATGCAATGGTTAGCCAGTTCTAGACTATAAAAGCTGCTATATGATTGAATTATTAAGGTGTAATAGCTAAGTTGAAGCCTCAGTTATATCTTAGTTAATTTTTGAAACTGGTGCCAATATCGTAATACAATTGATAATCATCAAAATAACAAACCTATACATGTAAGCAATATTAACCATCAAATTTGCATATTCTAAAATCAACAAAAAAATATAAAACTAGAAATACTACATTGCCACACATCCATTCTCTCAAACCAAGTATGTATTACATGTTAGTCTTAAAATTTTTACTTCATTGAGGCTTCACAATCCTAATCATTATCCATTGAAGGAAAACTTTTAAGCTTTCACTTAATCTGTCAAGTTTACTGTACATGTCCACTTTCAGAGCAGTATTGTCTATAACTCTAGACAATTTAACTGATAAAGCTAGGATAATTCCTCTCAACAAGCAAACAGGTGCTAATCGGTTGAAGTCATGTATTGTACAGGATCATACCTGTATTAATTGTACATGTAGTAGCGCTAACAGTAAGAAAATCCTATTTGGAGGTTTGCCATAAGAAAACTTTCCAACAAAAACTTGTGTGAATTAAATTGTTTGTTTAACCCATTCCTGCCTGAGCTAGCCAAAATATACCCCTACTAACAAAAAGACTTTATAGTCTATAGGTTGACCTATAGAATAGTTTGCAGGCCAACATATAGGATTCTATAGGCCATTGGGACATGCGACCTATAGAGGAACACAAGCCTATATTGGCAATCAACCTACTGTATATAGATCTCTATATGCACCAAGTGGTTCTATAGGCAATTGGAATGTTTTCTATAGGCACCTATAGACTTTTTCATAGGTCGTTGTTGTTTCACTGTCTAACACTGAATGATTTTACTCATCAAAGGGAGAACCCTTAGACATCCTAGGCAGGAATGGGTTAACATGTAATTAACCGATTCCTGCTTACTAACTAAACTGAATAAAAATGAACTCCTTATTGGCCTTGAAATAGTAGCAGAAGAAAACTAACAATCTCATATATTGAGGTACTGTACAATCCTTGGCACATAACAATAAAATTAAAAGCCCAACTCAAATATTTATGGCAAGTAAAAAAAATATATATATATATAAAAAAAACAAAGCCTAATAAATAAAGCTAGGAAAACAATCTCAAAAATCAAGAAATTTTGGAGAGCTAAAATTGCAAGTGGAGAGTTAAAATCGCAACAAACAGTATGTGCTTACTATAAGTAATATTGGGCATTTCACTTGATAACATGTTCTAGGGATTTTTGGTGAAGGAAAATTCGAGTGTAGAATATATACATTTTAAGACCAAACCAGGACCAGTTGCAAAAATGCAACTGCACAGGCCTTCCAGCAGGAATTGAACCCACAACCTTGTGCTTACTATAGTAACATTTATAAATATATAAATGTTCTAATTAAACCTGTAGTGTTAAATTGTACTCCAAAATCATCCTGAGAGAAACAAAAAAATATTTTAAGATTTCTCACACATCGCTTGACTTTAGTAGTGTAAGGGTATACCATAGAGTTTCTCTGAAGATGGTTTTAAAGAGATTTTGTAACTTTAACATCTATTTACGATACCCAAACACAAATACCATAGCTTTATTGAAGAAATACCCCGTACCCACAATGTCAGTGATATATTAAATAATCCCGAATAGCTAACTAAGTCAAGGTAGCCAAAAAACCTAGTCTTACAACTAACAATGCTGTTTTAAAACCCAACTTACAAAATGACAGCCGAAGTGTAAACTTTCGAGGTAGCCAAAAGTTTTGTTTAGTTTTCAAGCGAAATATTAACGTAATGTAGTTTTCTACATGTATATCGTAAACAAGCATAGTCTAATAATTATTAAAATGCCAAATTCCTTGACTATAATGATTAAATAAAGTGCATAAACGTGAATAAACATTAGAAAGTAATTTAACATACCGTATCATCTCGAGCGGCCATCTTGATTCTTTAATCCCTTCTCCCAAGAACCTTTGCGTGCCCTCACAGGCAAAGCACAGTAGCCCATCCATATTGCCAAAAAAGTTCCTGTAAAAACAACACCTCATTTACACAAATTTGTTTCAAAATATTGCTCAATATTTGCCATGCAATAGAATTTGGACATTTTATTCAATAGACTATTCAAATTCGGCTTCAATAAGGTGGTGTATTACAAACCTTGGAATTTGAAGGCTGCAATAATCTATATTTTTTGTAATATTCTTTGACGTAGAGTGAACATTGCGCGGTACATTAAAGTAGATTTTTCCAAGTTACGGTGAGGTAATGCGAGCAACAAATTGATGTAACATTGTTGAATAACGTTGTTGCACGTGTTACCACCCACCTTGATGTCCTCTTGCGTACGACTTTGCAATATTGATACGCAACATTGCAATTACGATTGACGGACTCAGTCAACAACTTGCAAACGCTTTATCACGATTCCTCGACAGGTTGCTTAAAATACTCATTTTACACATCGAACAACACATAAATGTGATGTTATACATGAAGGTAATGACTCTAACTTTATGTAGAATTTCACATTATCCGGAGTTTGGCGTTTAAAACGATTTTTAGGGCAACCCGTCGAGGAATCGTGATAAAGCGTTTGCAAGTTGCTGATTGAGTCCGTCAAACAAAATGGCAATGTTGCAAAGTCGCACGCAAGAGAACATCCGGTTTGACCCAAAATTAAAAGCGCGTGGGCACCTGTGGCGGACTCGAAAGACGCGCGGGGGACTGCGGCACACTCGGTTGTGGTGTGTAAAGGAAAATATTTTTCCCTCTCCCTCCCCCCTTTTCCCCCCGTTTTTTCCTTTTTTCCGCCTTTTTCCCCGCTTCCGGTAACCGTTTTTTCGTGTTTTTTTTAAAAATCCCCTGCCCCAGTCCACATTCCCCCGCGCGTCTTACGAGTCCGCCAGAGGATGCCCACGCGCTTTTGGCCTGACGAATTGGGCTCCTGTGGTTTGACTATAAACATTGTCACGCAACAATGATTTTGTTGAAATTGAATTAGCATGTTGCAGTGGGTAGTACTGGAGTCCACTTTTTTCAAAAACAAATTTTCAACTTGTAACAAAGCATTGTTTTCTGAAAAGATAGACAGACCGAAAGCGAGAGAGGGAGTAATATAGGGAAAGTGAAAAGGAGAATAAGATTAACATAATACGATTTATTCATATTTTATAATCTCGTCCGTTTACATTCCTTTTTGTCAGAACCGTAGAATAACATGACAAATCATAGTCTGTGTACAGCCTCGATACACACCTGTACTTCAGGAGTGTGTGAAAACTCACGCGATAGCTTGTCGAACCCCGCTGAGCATCTCAGATCTGAAAAGTAGATTTTGATTGACAATTGACCTTTTCACCAATGGCGGCGCCATCTTGAATTCGCAATGCATTGTGGTCTATCCAGTGTGACTTGCTTAATGGGCGAGTTTCAGGGTGTTGCGCGCGCATCGTTTTGGAAAGGAATTGGCGGGCTCTTGGTGGGCTCTCCACAAAGTAAGCAATGGCAAACAGACTTGCTAGCCAGCCAACAACAGCAGAATAACAGTGTTAAATATCCAGAAACTGTATCTATACTTTGTTATTTTAAATAGTACGTTCACTTTGAGGGGAGCTTGCCAGTTTTTTTGAAAAATGATGCGCGCGCAACACCCTGAAACTCACCTATTAAAAAGGTGGTTGCGTAGTGTTGAGACACGCTGAGGTAATTTTTTTTTCTTTATAAACACTTTCGTGGCAACAATGTGTAAATATAATCGTTGTGATATTGGTAAATGCAACAATTCTCGGACGTATAAAGATAGATTCATGACAAATGTATCCTCATACATCCAAGCATTATTACTTTCACTAATACTACAACGTTCATATTTAGACATTGTTGCCACAAAAGTATTTATAAAGAGAAATTTACCGCGTTGTGTCTCAAGACTAAGCAATCACCTTTTTAATTTAAGCTTGTTACCCTGGATAGACCAGAATGCATTGCGAATTCAAGATGGCGCCGCTATTGTTGAAAAGGTCCTTTGGTTCTCTAAGAATTCTCATGAGTTCAAATAATCCAATCAAATAAACGATTCTGAATCATAGGAGTATTAAACCACTCAGAATTACTTCTCAGATCTGAGCTCAGCGGGGGTGGGGGGGGTCAAGCTATCCTCACAAAGCGGAGATAAGACCCTGGGTACGAGGTTGTCCTCACAATAGACTGAATTACAGTTAAATATTCAGGCTTTACACAGGCTAGACAAATTATTACAGATATTAATATACAAGTTGATACAACTAGAAATAGGACTATGGAAATCCACGTTTGAATGATGTTAATTATTAAAGTAATTTCTATTGCAAAGAAAGCGCAAATAACACCAACAACATTTGAAATAAATACCAATGTCCGAAGAACTTTCACCTATATATTCACTAATCCAAATGCTGTACATTTTCTTCAATTTCAAGCTTTTCAAACTTTTCATACTGAACTTCCACGACCATCCCCTTCCCCCACCCCACCAGGCAAAGATTGAAGTCAAACATGGTGGGCATGTAGGCCTGAAGCACGTATAGTTCCAGTCTCCTACGCGGTCTTTTGACCAAATCAGACATGACCAGACCGCGTGGAAGACTGGAACTATATGTACTTCAGGCATACATACCCGTACATTGAAAAACTCACTATCTAAGATCAGCGCTTATTCGTATGCAATGTTTTGGAAAGCCAAATGTCTTTTCACTTGTTTGCCAATGCACTTCAAAAATAGACAATATTGCCGACATTTTGGTACGGACCATTCTCGTCTTTAGATCCGGTCACTTTTCGTGCGGCCGCGCTAAGAAAAGTGACGGGATCTGGGGACGAGAATGGGTGCGAACTCGTTCATACAGTCAGGATTCCTAAGCTTTTAAGAAAAGTCCTCAACTATCTATCCTGCTGGTAGCAGATGTCCCGTGAGGTGATTGCTTCGTGTGTGGTAAACATGGTAGGAATGCGACGAGCGCTTATTTCTTACATTCGTGTCTCAGGTAAATTCCTCAGATGTTCCTGCATGACACGGATATCCCTCTCTGTCGCGTGTGGCGAGTTCTCCAAGAAAGTGATCATCTCTTTGATAAGGTCTTGCGACGAAGAAAATTTCCCAAGACACGTGAGCCCGCTATTGTCCGATTCAGCGTCGTCAACAGCATCGCACTCGCCATTGGACGAACTATCGGTGAATTGCAAGAGGTCATCGAGGTTGACGCCGTTCATTCCGCTGATCAGCATGTCTTCTTTCATTTCATGCGTAATGTCGTCCATCATGTCTTTAATCAAACTTTGCACGCGTTTTGTATCATCTTCCGAAGAATTCGACTCAACGTCAACGTCAACGTCAACGTCAACGTCAACGTCAACGTCAACGTCAACGTCAACGTCAACGTCAACGTCAACGCATGCTTCGTCTTCTTCAGTATTCCCATCATATGCCAAACTTGGGGAAACGTTTTCTGGGTATCCAGCAGGGTCTTCGCTATCTGTTATGATAATCGCGGGCTCACCTGGGTACTGACTTTCGCTTACAGCTGGCGACGAGATGTGTTCGTCCGGTTCAGTTAGGAGTATCGTGGGAGGGCATGCGGCCAAGAAGAGATCAGGTGCCGGTGGTGAGGCGGTATCAGATCCCAGACCCTCCTCCACGCTCGTAAACGAGTTAACGACTTGAGCCTCCCAGGGTAAAGAAACCCCGAGAGACGAATCCCCGGGCTTTGATGGGAAAAGTTGATTCAATTTCAGTTGGTCTGCCTTGGAAGCTTTTTTCTCTTGTTGGTGGGTCGAGTCGGTTTTAGAGTTGGCCGACCATGTTGCGGACCACTTTTTGATTTCGAACGGCACGTCTATGTCCCGATGACAGCAGCACAACTGTATAAAGAATCTTCTCAGGTGATATCGACTTTCCTTGTTATACAAAAAGAAAACGACAGGATTTGCAACGCTGTTTGAGTAGGTGAATAAATACGAGATACTCGAAATAATTTTTTTGTTTGTTGCGTCCATAGGGTGGAGACCGTCGATAATCCATATAAGGTGGTGAGGCAGCATGCAGACGGCGTACACGGTTACTATGGTAACCAACATTTTCACGATGTGGCGATGCGAACGGACATCGTCTTGTGTCGGGACGTGCACTAGCTCCTTTGCAATTCGGTGCCTGAAATGACATGACATGACATGCTGATTTAGTTTCTCTACCTGACACACTTTTAATAGAAATAATGAAATATGTGTAATGCATAGCGTATGGTGTGTTGTGTAAGGTTAAAGTGTGTGGGTACGGTGTATGGTAGATGGTGTATGGTGCATAACATATATGGTGTATTGCGTAAGGTTAAGGTGTGTAGTGTACAGTACATGGTTTATTGTACGGTGTATGGTGTATGGTAGATGGTGCATAGCGTATGGTGTGTTGTGTAAGGTTAAGTGAACGGTGTATGGTATATTGTACGGTGTATGGTAGATGATGTATTGTACGGTGTATGGTAGATGGTGTATTGAAGGGGGAAAGGTAGATGGTGTATGATGCATAACGTATGGTGTGTTGTGTAAGGTTAAGGTGTGTGGTGTGTGGTAGATGGTGTATTGTACGGTGTACGGTGTATGGTAGATGGTGTCTTCTACGGTGTATGGTAGATGGTGTATTGTATGGTGTATGGTAGATGGTGTATGGTAGATGATGTTTTGTACGGTGTATGGTAGATGGTGTATTGAAGGGGGAAAGGTAGATGGTGTATGATGCATAACGTATGGTGTGTTGTGTAAGGTTAAGGTGTGTGGTGTACGGTGTATGGTAGATGGTGTATTGTCGGTGTATGGTAGATGGTGTCTTGTACGGTGTATGGTAGATGGTGTATTGTATGGTGTATGGTAGATGATGTATGGTAGATGATGCATGGTATATGGTGTGTTGTGTAAGGTGTATAGTTGTTGTCTAGATGGTGCATGGTGGATGCTGTTTTGTACACGGTATAGTGTATGGAGTATAGTGTATTAAGCATAGTGCATCGTATAGTGTGATGTACAGTTAGCATATGGTGAGTGTGTCGGCGCATACAGTATGTATAGCTAGTATAGGGTGAAACCACCAACGACGAACGACAACAAATCATATTTTATAGACACTTACTCGTGCAAGGTTCTTGCAATGGAAATATAAAACAACGCCATGAGGGCGACAGGAGCAGCGTACTGCACAACAAATATGGAAAATGTGTAAATGATGCTGGAGGTATCTCCTTGAGGCCATTTCTCGCTGCAGCCATTGTTCTCATCTAAACGAAGTACTAAAGAATACGGTAAAGACAGGAACACGCTGATACTCCAGACCACACCGATCATTAGAATAGATTTGCAGACCGTAAGATTCGCACGAATCGGGTGGACAATGGCACGAAAGCGGTGGTAACTCAGTGCAACGTATGTCCCTGCTTGTGCAGTGGTGGAGGCCAGCTGAAATGGACCGAGGAGCTTGCATCCGGCCGAGGAGTAATAGTAATCGACGTCTGCATTGGAGAATATATCGAAGGGGATATTTAGAATGACACCAAGCATGTCGGCAAATGCGAGATGAAAAATAAGATATATGTAGGACCTCTCAATGTTGTAACTGTCACAGTCCCTGTTCGATCGGCGCGATTTCATTTTCCTGAGAACCACGATGAGAAGGCTATTTAACACTAACGTGCAAATTAAGATGATAACCAGTAACACAGAACGAATGTGGAACCACGCGTGCAAACCTGGTAGCGTTTGCTCGTGCTCGGACCCCATTGCTGTGGATTGGCGACTAGCAGTCTAAAAACAAAGCGAATAAAACAAGGTTTTAACCCATTGTCTGAGCTGGTCAAATAGCGGTCCTTATATTATTTTGCTCTGTATAATTCGTCAGGGTAAACCCCTCAGGCGAACTAGACAGCAATGGGCTAAGAAGTATTTAACCCATTCCTGCCTGAGCTACTGTATTATACTGTATTGTACTGTACTGTATTGTATTGTATTGTAGTACTGTACTGTACTGTACTGTACTGTACTGTACTGTACTGTACTGTACTGTACTGTACTGTACTGTACTGTACTGTACTGTACTGTACTGTACTGTACTGTACTGTACTGTACTGTACTGTACTGTACTGTACTGTACTGTACTGTACTGTACTGTACTGTACTGTACTGTACTGTACTGTACTGTACTGTACTGTACTGTACTGCACTGTACCGTACCGTACCGTACCGTGCCGTATTGTACTGCACTGCACTGCACTGCACTGCACTGCACTGCACTGCACTGCACTGTACTGTACTGTACTGTACTGTACTGTACTGTACTGTACTGTACTGTACTGTACTGTACTGTACTGTACTGTACTGTACCGTGCTGTACTGTCCGGTACTGTACTGTACTGTACCGTACCGTACCGTACCGTACCGTACCGTACCGTACCGTACCGTACCGTACCGTACCGTACCGTACCGTACCGTACCGTACCATACTGCACTGCGCTGCACTGCACTGCACTGTACATAATATTTAATGGCCGAGTTTTCAACGACGAGGAATGGAATGACTAAACCGATTGTGTGTATATACTTGTGTTATTATTCAAATAACATTTATGACTCCAGGCGATCTGGATCGCATCGATATTACAACAAAACTGGAGTACTGGGTCTGTTACCACGCGTCGCCTAAGGACGCTTTGAACCGGAACTGTACTGAAACCAATACTTGTCTTCGCTATGCATTTGATCTAGACTCTATTGCGCTATTGCTAAATAATAAAAGCTGCTTCAAACTAAGTGCGTCTCAGGTCTTTTCCTGTTGGTCTATAAAAAGATTAAAACGTTTCAATTAAATCGATTGGTTTTCGGTCCAGCAGACTAACGTTTTAATGGAAGACGGCGCGTATATCAGAAATGAGTTTATATTGACTAACCAGGAACAGCTATCCAGCACCAAACAGAAAAATGTCGTTGACGAAGGTTTGATAATGTTGATGAACAACAAGTAGAGAGCAAACAGGAAGCGGGAAGTACATGAAGAATAGATTCTTAATTTCCTTAGGCTTAGAGAAAATAGAACGTCGAAATATTAACACAGCTGTATCAGTGTATGGCGACCAGCTCAGTGAAGTGTAGATAATATATATTTCTGAGATAAGAGCAGCGTAGTAAGAAATATGTTGATAAACTTACTATTTTTTGACAGGTTGGAGACGCCACCTGCTGAATACTTACTTAAGCGTGTAGTATAGGAACGACCCGGGGTAACAGCGCGTCACCAAGCTCGCAAACGTACCACATGCAGTTCATGTATACATGTACTTAAAGTCCCTATGAAACGAAAATTAAATTTGTCTTATTTGAAAGAACACTTCAAATGATAGAGTAACATCTTTTGCAGTTTTTCGTTTCCTTGCTTCGTTCTTGAGATATTTCAGTTTGTTTGATGTAAATGTCGCATGTTGCGACGTTACACGTGCATAATGAGTTATCGAAAAACGTTATATATCTCAAATATAATCACTTGAAAATCTACATGTTTAGTGTTCTGGACGAAACACACGCACATGTTGCCCTCGAATTATGTTGGTTTGATAATAGCAAAGATATATAACTTTTTTCAATAACTCATTATGCACATGTGGCGTTAAAATGTTTAATTTACATATCAAACAAACTGAAATATCTCAAGAACGAAGCAAGGAAACGAAAAACTGCAAAAGATGTTACTTTGTCATTTTAAGTGTTCCTTCAAATAAGACAAACTAATTTACGTTTCATAGGCACTTAAATATCATTCTTCCCCGCCTACCGAGCCGCTTTATTATTTTCAGTCTAACGCCAGACGATTTTACTCATCAAAGGGAGAAATCTAGCAGATTTGCAAATGTAACATATACAAACGTTACTATTTACAAGCACATATATAAGAATTTGCAACCTTAGCTCTCCATACGGTAGTTCAATGGGAAAAGCATCTATAAACCGGTCTGGTTGCAAATTCTATCCCTATTTGGGGCCCAGAAAGATATTATGGAGCTTAAGCAAATACAACGCGAACGTCAAGGACAACGTCCTTAATACAATAGAATTTTTCGCCACAACAAAAAAAATAAATAATTTTTAGTCTTAAGAGTAATCGTAACCCCGTCCCCGTTCTACATACAACGTTATTCAGATCATTTTCACGTCTTCAGGACGACGTTAACTCGTGAAACGGCGAAACCTGTTAGTTGAGTTTGACTTCAAACTATGCAACAAAATCCTTTTAGAACTCTAAAGCTTTTGGATGTCGAAAAACATACTTTAAGTATTGAATACTACGTAAATGATTCGTAATTTCTGCTAGATACTGAACTTTAGATTGCCGTCGCCGTCCAAGCTTGCTTTAAGCTCCCTAATATTAAAAATATACAACGTATTTCAGCTTGACGAACGTTTACAAAACGCCTGTTCACGGCCAAACTTTACACCAGGCTCACGAACTTACCAGGACTTGTCATGAGTCAATATTATTTTGCATTGAGTTCAACTTCGCATAACTTTTAGTTTGTGTTTGGTTTCCATATAGTGTTTTTCTCCTTCAAATACTCTCCTTCAAGTGAATACACAACAATATCTACGATCTTGAAATAGTTTACAAAGTAAAAATTAAAATATTACCATTTCTTCATTGTCTTGTTTGATCCGTATCTTAGAATTTTTTAAATGTTTATTTTAAAAAAATTGTTTTTTATCTTTTTAAACTTTGGGGAATAAAATATGTCTATTTTTATTACACTAGCGGAGTATTTTTTTAGGTTTTGGTTAGTGAAACTAGAAAATCCCGTCAGCCAATAGCTTGTTCAGCAAAAAGTAATATTTATTGTTACGGACAAGATGTGCTGTGTACGTAGCTGTTTCAAAGAGCCTGATGTATTGTCTGGCTGTATGTGAACGCGTGCACATACGTGCGTGCGTGTCGCGTACGTGTCGGTGTATGTGTTGTGTACGTGTCGTGTGTCGTGTGTCGTGTACGTGTTGTGTGCGTGTTGTGTACGTGTCGTGTGTCGTGTACGTGTTGTGTACGTGTCGTGTACGTGTCATGTACGTGTCCTGTCTGTGTTGTGTACATGTTGTGTACGTGTCGTGTACGTGTTGTGTACGTGTCGTGTCGTGTCGTGTCCGTGTCCGTGTCCGTGTCCGTGTCCGTGTCCGTGTCCGTGTCCGTGTCCGTGTCCGTGTCCGTGTTGTGTTGTGTTGTGTTGTGTTGTGTTGTGTTGTGTTGTGTTGTGTTGTGTTGTGTTGTGTTGTGTTGTGTTGTGTTCGTGTTGTGTCGTGTACGTGTCCTGTACGTGTCCTGTACATGTCCTGTACGTGTCCTGTACGTGTCGTGTACGTGTCCTGTCCGTGTCCTGTCCGTGTCCTGTCTGTGTTGTGTACATGTTGTGTACGTGTCGTGTCTGTGTTGTGTACGCGTCGTGTACGTCCCATGTACGTGTCCGTGTCTGTTTTTTGCGAGTTTGTGACGTCAGATACGTACTGTTGTGACACATTGGTTTTGCCTCAACCAGCCAGAGCTATTCAAGATTTCGTCTTCGGCTCAAGATTGTACCATAACATATTATAAATAGTAGATAACAGCGACAAGGCATTTTGATCTGATATCAAAAACCAAGAAGTGTGTTGAAATACTAAATTTAATTAGAGATGTTTTTATGAGGTACAATTTGTCGAAATTGCTTATTAATTAAGATCACATTCTCGCCAATTATTTCATCTTGCTAATTAATTAATATTTTAACGCCTTCTTTCACTTATTTCCTGTTATTGTAAATAGTCTACGATGATATGCGTTAAGATTACTATTTAAAACATAACCTTACTCTGTGAAAATAATTTTCCTGCAACAAACTATAACTTTTGCACTCCACGCGTGTGTACGGTATATGCCTGTTGATAAATGCGTCATGAATTGGCATCAGTATCGAAATTAACGAAGATTAGCCCTTCGATTACACGAGACCTGGAAAACTATCCTTGCATGGTGACCTTATTTAACACTCGATAACATTGATGTATTAACGAATTTTGATCAATTATAATGTATTAAGGTACTAAGACTCTAAGACTGGGGTGCATCGTAGTTGATCAAAGTTTGTTTATCCTTATTGTTACTAGTTTAATATGTCAAATTTTTTGTATTTAACTGTAATTTGTATGTATCATATGTACCAGTAGTGGTATTAATGTTGATTAAAATGTTGTTGTTGTTTGTAATAGATTCGGCGAGCCATTGTAAATCTCATACAGTTCGGACGCGAATATTGTATCTTACTTAAACTACGATGAGTTTATATCATGAATACTTTGTTTAGCAGTCGTAGAAAAGGAAAAAACAAATTATTTGAACAAGGAAAAAGCTCAATTTGAGCCAATGGGTCCTAATTAGTATGCTGTAAATCGGATACAACATTGAATTTTTATTAGGCAATGCTGTATCCGATTTACAACATCTGTTTAAACATTCATTTCTTTTGAATTTTCTTCATGAATTATTAATGAGTATTTTAAAAACATATATAGAGTACGTTTAACCTTTTACTGCACCGGCCACAGTGAACACTAGATGATTTTACTCGTCAAGGGGAGAGCCAATAAAGGGTTAAAAAGTTAACTGTCTCCCTTAACCCTTACTTGCCAGTTGCCTTTTGGCAACTTATTAATTTTACTTTGGCCAACGCCGGACGATTTTACTCGACAAGAGGAGAGCTCCCAGAAACCTGGTCAACAAAGGGTTAATAAAGTCTTGATGCAAAAGCCTTCTATTTCTACTTCAAAGAATACAACATCTCACCGGAGCCTTTCGCAGAAAAGGGTGGTTTGCCATACTATGGGGAAACTGTCCAGGTTTATAACCACTGAGTTACGAAAATCGTTGGTCGGCAGCTGAGTACTTGCAGAGCTATATGGGCTTAGTGTGATTTAGACTCCGTTTATATTCGGAACCGATCTCGAATTCATCCGATACAGTGTAAACGCAGCCTTAATGAACGATCCCTGCAGACATTTTGATGCAGATCGAAAATTGATTTGGCAAAATAGAAATAGAGTGAAAGCAAGCAACTCCTATTTAAAGAAGTGTATTGTCCATGTTTAACAGCAATTCACCACCTTTTCGCTTTGCTCTATCCAAAAACAGCGCCTATGCATGCAACACTCTAATTTTTTACAAACTCTAATGCACAATTAAATTCTGGCTAACAATTCTTTGACTCCCGAAAAAGATGAGATAGAATATATGGATGTATTAATGTGGGACGAACATATATAGTTTTGCGCCCTAATGTCAAATCACAATCACTTTAGGAAACCTCAGTCATACAATTGCCACCTCCAACAACCAACAATTATAAACCAACATATCAACATATCAAAGCTTAGCTTTTTTGATGATCAATTTAAATATATAAGCGACCAGCTCTTGCTTCTGAATTTGTTTATTTCAATTCAAATGAGTCCAGACAAGTGAATGGCTTCTGCTTTCCTGTTACAAACGGTTTATAGAATTAGTGATAAACATCTGATAACACAAAGATACGGAGTTATAAAGATACGGCGGTCAGTGGCAATGATACTATATTTTACTCATAACAAGTCAACTGTTACAACTTGCTGAATATCACGTAGTAATGTTTTAAGCAATGTCTACATTCGGGTCATGACTAAACGTTTTTGAAAAAACACAACATGCATAAATACAACCTGTCTTTACTTAAGGTATATAATGTAGATTGACAGTGCATAATAAAATCCATATATAGCCAGCTTTTCGTTTGCTATGCGTCTCTCTTATCAGATAGTTCTATTCATGCAACAAAATAACAAGTCACTTTTAAAGTATATAAAGAATTGGAGCAAAACAGCACGTCACAGGATCACGTTCGAGCTCACTTTTATTTAGGCAGATCCTGCCTGAAGATTCTTTTTTAGATGAAACAGCCTGTTGCAGACTTTTGAGGTAAGCGAAAATCTATATTTGCTCTAACTATATGTTATATCGTATATATATATATATATATATATATATATATATATATATATATATATATATATATATATATATATAGCACTCATGAGTTTTGCAGCCAATCCAATTTTTGCGTTTCGTAGACCAAAACCCAGTTGTTTTTCGGCTCGTATATTCAATACAACACGGCCGCTCGTGTTGTAAACATTATATATATATATATATATATATATATATATATATATATATATATATATATATATATATTTATTATATGTCTTGCGAGTCCGAACTGGCGTATTGAACGCTGATTGGCTAATGTGCGAGTCCGTACTTTACCGTACGGACTCGGTGTACGGACCCGCACAAAAACAACAAACTACAGCGAAACAATTTGTGAGCAAAATTAAACGAAATAGCGAAAAATGGACGGCCAATTCTATTATCCGGAGGAACTAACCGACGAAGATGATATATTAAATGCTACGGAGACAGAGTACATTAGAGAAACAAAGCAAGCCATTTTAAAACGCCGGGCAAACCTCGCAACCTCGCAAGACGTACTGTAGACGATAATGTTTCCTCTAAATTATTTCTCGTTGTTGTGGAGACATATAATAAATTCCTTATTAACCTCACAAGCTCGGTCCGTACGGGAAAATATTTTGCTTTCGATCTTTTGAGTACAGACCTCGCCCTTCGGGCTCGGTCTGTAACTCAAAAGATCTCAAGCAAAATATTTTCCCGTACGGACCTCGCGCTCGGTTAATAAGTACTTAATATATATATATATATATATATAAGGAGATATGAAATTTATTGAGTGTAACACACGAGTTTGAGTGTTTCATCAGGGGTTCCAAACACGAGAAAACAAATGAAACCGAGGGCGTAGCCCCGAGGTTTTTGTTTTGTTTAAACGAGTGTTTGATCTTGCTTCTCAAACGAGTATTCGCATCGCGATTTGCGGTGCTTTCTTCATTGATTTCAATATGCAGATTAAGAAATGTGATCCAGTTCACTAGGAAATTTCCCACAGGTTTTCATTGCGTATCAAGACTGCATGTGATGTGGTATACGTTCATGGATTGGCTTACGATAATTCGTGAATTATTAATGAGTTTGAGAAACCCAATTCTCATATTCGAGCTATAGCATGCATATACACATGCGTATCTGTTCTTTTATCCTGACTGATAAGTTAATGCGGTATAAAAAACTAAAGTTATAAATTAAAGTAAATAAATGAATTTTGGCCTCAAGTTGAAATTTAGAATTTGTGCCCACGATAGTTTACTTTTATAATTTAACGCCCTGACCTTAATTACAAATTAATTAAATAAATCCGCTTTATCGCTGTATTCATTAAGTGATGAAATACTTTTTTTAATCGATCGAACAACCGGATTTTCTAATCCCTCGCAGCTTATAAATTACTGTGAATTTAAATACACTGAAGAAGTTTTCTTTATTAGATGCCCAATACACCACAAGGGCACATTTGCACGTGTTATTAATTTAATTAAGAATACTTTGACGATTTAGAAAAGCGTGTGTATTACACTGTTTCTCGCCAAGAAACGGTTCTACGACGAAAATGGAACATTAAACATTAACACAACGAAATCTAGGAGTTTAGTACAAAATGTTGGCTATCGATTTCCCGGGCAGAAAGCGCAATCTTAAAATGAATATAGAAGACCCAGTTCAATATTAAATTAAAAAAAAAGATTAAGGAGAATTTATTAAACATTTTATTACTAACGTGCCAGATATGCAGTACGAGAGATAACAATATGTTATTGGAAGTATATATAGTTGACCCTCAAGTATCGTTTTTCTTGAAGTTTTGTATTTTTGTCTTTTAAGTTTATAATCCTTTCAATTTCGCTATACTCTTTAAAAAAAAGGTTCCCAAGTGCTTCTTCCTGCTGATAACAGATTCAATACTCTCGTCATTCACCGCTTTCGCTCCACATAAACAACCAATTAAATTCTGGAACACGTTAAAAGGCGGTAAAAACACAACGTCAAAATATTTGAAATCGATGAGAGTATTATGACTAGAAGTTTATAGTATCGCAAGTGAAGTGCTGCCTCAAATGGGATGAAAACCTTCCGCCTATTCTGCACGCAACTCTATGTAGTCTGTGGCCCATGTGACCCCCCCTTGCCCACTCCACCCAAGTTTGCCCATGCCTATCAAAGCACCTTATACCTTCTTCTTGTAATGTTCTATATAAAATTGCCCAAATAACCGTTTACTTGGTTATCACTGAAATAAAATTCAGTATTAACAGACTGGCTCTCGATTGACGCATACTACATGACAATTAAACAGTATTTCCACTAAGCGTAAAATATTGCGCGTTCCATTTTTTTGTCTTTTTCCATATGGAACGAAGTAGAAAAGTATTATTCATATTCATTACAATACCGCCAATAGAAAAGTTGAGCGCGCGACATATTTCACGCTTAGAAGAAAACCAGCCTAAACTGCGCAACAGTGTAAAATGTCGCACTTGATTTCCGTATTGTACAAATTGAATGGTTTTCCACTTCGTTCCACATAGAAACGCGCAAAACAAAAGTAAAAAGTCGAGCGCGCAACATTTTACGTCAAGTGGAAACCCACCTCAAAAGACAAACACGCATATTCGTTTTGCATTATTATAAAGAAGTACCAATAATCATTGGCATTGCTTTGTCTATTAGCAACGAAATAAGAAACCCAGAGAATTGGCACATCTGAGCGCGAAGATTTACTGGTTTAATATATAGAAAGAAATATATTCGCAAGTCTACATATACAAGCATTAAAATGACCAAAAAAGGTTTATGACAAAACAAAAGAACTATATTTTGAGATCCATACGGCACGAGTCACGTTGAAAAACAATATTGCTAAAATCTTGGTCATGTGACTAAACTATTATTGGCTAATCGTGGTCTTGCCACTTCTCGGATGACCTACAATACAATTATCATAATCGTAAACTAACCTTTGTTCACAGGTAGGCCTAAACCGTTAAACCACTATACATTCTAGTACGAAAGCTAACTCGGAAACTGACTGTCTTCTCTGAAGTGCAACGACTGTTTGGCCCAAGATAGTCTTGAGAGCTTTGAAGAGGTTTTCCGTCTATCGGCGTTTTATACGATGATAGATGAAGACAAGACAAGTTTTTTTTGTACCCATTTTAACAACAGTTTTTCCTTTGCCCGATTGGGAGGGCGTTTACATTAGGTCGGCCTGAATTCAGGTAAGATAAGCTTTAAGGTCGGGTGCCCGACTGGGAGGGTGTTTAGATTAAGCCAGCCTGAATTCAGGTAAGATAAGCTTTAAGGTCGGGTGCCCGACTGGGAGGGTGTTTAGATTAAGTCAGCCTGAATTCAGGTAAGCACGATCGGAAACGCATATAAAATCGGCCACTTTCATGGGGCAGTTCGCAGTCCACGTGCGTGCTGGCTCAAGTGAGTTGTCGACCGTGTATTGATGACGTTTACACCCAAGATATTCGTTCTACGCATGCGTAGCTAATACGGGTCAGCCCGTATTTCGCGAACCTCGATAGCCACCATTTCCGATCGTGATTAGCTGTTGTGTTTTTTGGATCAAATACAAGACTTCAAGTCGAGTGATCACCAGGCTGATTTTGCTGATTTTCCATGAATACTAAATCAAATTTGGACCCTTAATGCTCTTCAACCGACGCACTGTGTATAATAGAGAGTTTTTCTACGACTGAAACTCAACATGTTTTGATACAGGTTGACGTCAGATTGTGTAAAATGATGCCTTGCTCTTCAGTTGTTTGTATAAGCTGGATGACCATGCATCATATTAAACAAAAATCAAAATAATTGTCAGTTGTTTGCTGTGTTAGTTAGTAATACTCAGAAAAACTCTGAGCTCTAAGCGGGACTCAAGCCCACAACCTTCTGAATGCTAGCCAGACGCTCTAACCATTGAGCCACTAGAACTCAGATAGCGGAGCAAGGTTAATTAAGGTACTTATACCTTAGACTGTGCCCAGTCAGCAAACAACTGACAATTATTACTAACATCAAGCTGCAATTTCTGAAACTAAAAATCAAAATGTAAATATTTCGACCGGTATGAATTTAAACCATAAAATTCACAAACAAATGGTTGCAACCACAAAGAGGTTGTCGTTTATGAATTATGTCAACACCATAATGATGCTAATTAACAGGCATTATAACGAACGACCATCAGTGCGAACGACGCGTTTCATTGCCAGAACACATAATTAAGCTTATACTTAAATATTTACGTAAAAACTTGCAAACAAATTGTGTGTACTGAAGACCAGATATGTTATCAGTGGCGATGTATGCGACTCTGTCTCTGAAACAAAATATTATACTTTACGAAACTGAGAAAACTAGTGAAAAATATATATTCTCAATAGGGATAGTATATAAGTATATGTGGATTGTACTGGTGTAAAATAATATTAAGAGAAGTTTCAAAAGGCACATGGTCATTCTTTACAAACCTACAGGCTTTGACAATACTTCGACATATTTTGCACGAGATCTGGCCGAAACTAAAGAATGTGGATCGAAATAGTGCCCGAGAAATTTCGATCACTGTGGGGAATGACACAGTCATCATAACAGATCACAAACTTTTGCGGTGTCATGATGCAAAAATTGAAACCGCCAAGAATAATATTCAGTGATGAACCGCCAATAGCATTATATTATAAGTCATATCATGTGCGTATAGCCTGTGGCAATATAGACTACATAGAGTCATACCCAGACTATTTCGATGACAACTGAACACAAGTACGATCTATACTTAACATCGGATAAAGATTCGTTTACCTTGGCAATTTTCTTTTATTTTTTTTTTGTCAATTTAACGTCTAAAGTGTAAACAAGTGAAGGGCCCACTTAGCGGGCACTTTTCAGCCGTTTTTTTATCTTCTAAACCGCGCACGGATTTTTGTCCATTTAGACAATTTAAAGTACGGTTTCATTCAGCCGAGTCCTGCTAAGCTGTTGTTCAGTCTCTTAAACAGAAAAAAAAGAAGAGAGAAAGTAGAACAAAGTAGAAAACAACAAACAAAAGAGAAGAAGTTATCTCAACCTGTCTGGCCACTGAAGTCGTGTTATCCAAATATCGACAAAACCCATTGAGCTACAAAACAATGTTGTTTACCCACCGAGAACAAAGATTACAAAGTATAGAACACTTCGGTAAGAAAATATTTAACATCAATACTAATCTTCACGAATTATTTACCCAAAGCAAACAAAACTTCAAATGCAAAAGTCTAAAATGAGTTTCCTTTCGTCTCATATCTGACTATCAAAACAATACTCGTGTATGAATAAGAACTGCCGAATGAATGTTATTCGCACTAGAGCATATAGATTAAACTTACAGATTTTGCAGCACAAAAGTGATTCTTGTTCAGCATACAACGGACCTCAAACTCTTTCTGTTCCAAAGATAACAGCGTTTTTAGTAAAAAGAGAAAACAGCCTCGCTAAATTTAGAAGGAAGTCCAATCAAGCTTTTGCGGTATCATCTATTCTTGCATGAATTGCGTCAATCTCGGTTGACATTTCATTATAGTTTTATCTCTCGATCATCGTTAGTTAACCTCGCAGATTTTGCTGTTTTTGAGGCCAACCTGCATGTATCCCGTACATCCGTTGCGGGAACGATATCTGAAGGTAAACTAGATGATATATGTGATTCATGATAGTCCTCGAAGCTCTTTGGACCTTTACATACACGAAGTATTCGCCAGATCGCGCGCGTCGACGATCTTCCTGTTTCCCACACACACTGGACAACATCCAGAGAATATTGCCCTAAGGTCCACATTTATACACTCACAATGGAAGATAAGATCGTGCGAACACTTACAAGAAATACAGTGGGGTACTCATGCACGTGAGTAGAGTGGGTGTAGTTTCTTGACTATCAACCAATATTTTATAAGCCCAATGGCAATATAACTATACATACTGTTTCAGAATTATCCATTAATCGTAATTAAAATACTCATTAATAATTCATGAAGAAAATTCAAAAGAAACGAATGTTTAAACAGGTGTTGTAAATTTAATGCTGTATCCGATTTATATCATACTAATTGTAAATCCCATACAGTTCGGCCGCTTATATTGTATCTTTTACTTATAAACATACTGTATACAGTCTGTGATTTAAATTTCTAGAATTTTCATCGTCAATTTTAGTAACGCATAGATAAAATAACCGCCTTTCTACTCGTTTTGGACCGATTAACAGGAAGTGGGAACGTCGCACTCTCCATATCACACATGCCACACACGTCACATACATGCGTAAAAACGCACAACTTGTTCACGGTTGTCAACAGGCGTGAACAATGTTATGCTGCTCGCCGTGAACAAGTTGTCAACAAGTTGTTCACTTATGGTTCGAACAACTTGTTCACGGATAAATCAACAGTCATGAACAAGTTGTTCCAACAGCACATTTTTTATAGCCAACAACGTTGTTCGCACATGGTACAACAGGTTGTAACAGCATGACGAAATAACGATGAACAACAATGTTTACAACAATGGTGAACATGGTTGATGTATCAACACGTTCTTCGGTTGTTACAACATGCGTGAACAACGGTTGTTGTTTCATCAAGCTGTAACAACTTGTTGAAACAATGATGAACAATGTTGTTCATTTATCAATGTTGTTCACATATGTCAACAAGTTGTTACAGCATTGTTGCAAGTTGTTACAGCATTGTTCAGGCAACAATGCTGTAACAACTTGCGAGATTTTTACTCGTGTACATGCCAACGTTCCTCGAGAAGTGACACCAAAATGAAAACACACAACAAATAAATCCAACAATTAAGGCCCTTTTACGCATTCCATGAAGTTCCATCATCATGAGAGAATTGTGAACGTTTTTGTTACTTGCCATGTTGGATTATCATTTGCGACTCGCAACATTTTTGTGCCACACATGCAAGTTGCGAGGGGAAAATGACCTGCGACTTGGTCGGTGCGCAATATGGATAATTATTTTTTGCGACGCAAGTCGCACTTGAAGTCAAATAAATCATGTAACAAAAAATGAATCCACCATAAACATGCAGGAAAGATTAATAGTATACATTCAACGATTTTCGGTGTCTGTGTTTTACAGCTTTCACTGTTTATCATGAAGTCCGCGTTCTACAGCTGCGGTGACATTCATTTAAGAGTAATCTCAAGTTCACATTGTTTAATGTTTACTCAGCTTAGAGTCGCGCCTAGATATTTCAGAAACTATTTGAATCAAGTGCGGAAATTCTGACCAGGACGAGATAACGTCAAAAGTGATAAGTATCCGTGAGTAATACTGACACATGCTTTATTAACTGTTAACTTTGGTGCTAATGGCGCGCATTAAAGGTGTTGACACTAAAAACCGGACATAAATAAAGACCAAAATGACTCAGCTGCAGTCAAACCTCTCGTAACTCGTAAGTGCCCACGATGTTGGATTCCCGACCCAATCAAGTCGTTTAAGAGGACATTTCCCGAAAGCAAACAGCATTTCTCGGCGCCAAAGGTGTCGATAAACTAAAGGCTTATGAAAGAGTCAACTTCATATCGGTTTTCTGAGGATGGAACGGACTTTGCCCAACTTTACTCGAATCCGATTAACGGTTTAGGCGTATGGTACTTGAGAATAATTAAAAGAAAATTAACCTATGTATAACTCGACTGCGGGTCTTGTCCAAAAATTACCAAACACAGATAGTGAATCATTTGACATTTGCCTTACGGGAGCAACCGCTGCCCTTAATGCATGGCCGGGACAAATCTTTTACAACTGTGGGCTCAGCCGCGCCCATAATCGAACAA
This sequence comes from Corallium rubrum, assembly GCA_964035015.1. Classification (NCBI taxonomy): domain Eukaryota; kingdom Metazoa; phylum Cnidaria; class Anthozoa; order Scleralcyonacea; family Coralliidae; genus Corallium; species Corallium rubrum. The sequence continues at coordinate 8,659,048 of OZ036003.1, forward strand.
TCCGGTTAAAAGTTAAATTAGAAAAAGTCAGCGGTTACTAGGATAGGAGAAAGGACTCGTGAACGGTTATCTTGGATCGGTCACTCCCTGTCAGTCATTGATATTGACAAAACCATAAATTATACTCGGGAAGTGGGACAGTGTAAACGTACGTGGCAAGAGAAAATCAGTGTTTGTCACTTTATACGAACATTCATCAACACCCAGATAACAAGTTGAGAGAACTCCTTCCTAATACTTCATCCCACAAGTACCGTCTGAGAAACCTACGCACTTACCCACTACATAAATGTAGAACTGAACGTTACAAAAACAGTTTTATCCCTAAATGCGTTAGCAATTGGGATCTACCTTAGTTTTTATTTTGTCTTATATTTTATAACTTGTACATAATAGTTTTTGATTTAACTTATCCTTACCCTGCTAAACTTCTCACTCACTGTAATATCACGTTTTTTAAATTCTCATGAATTTACAAAGTGATAGTTTTTAATAAATCATTCATTCATTCATGTTAAGGTATTAATTAAAAATAGTAAAAATTAAGTAAGCGCATTTACCGTCTGAGTCACCGAGAAAAACACATAACGGTAAGTCGATAAACAGGAGATTTTTTGGCGTTGTTGGTCAACGATTTTGCGGTGAAAAATGAAAACGAAAACACGTGGGCGTTTGGCCTACGAAATTTCCGATCGCCGCACAAAGCTATATAAGGCGCGCTAAACAAGCCTTTAGTGTAGATAAAGACTGGCGTTTGGCGCCAAATCAACCACTATCTCGTTACGACTAACCGTAAAGGTTACAAGTAAGCTACCTCGGCTAGTGGAAAAATTCAAAGAAGCGTTTTAAGAAAGATATGGTCTGAAATATTCCCGAGTCTTAAGCCGTGATTACACGGCCAAAATTTATGCGGGATCGTGGAGCTTTTAAGCGGGCTTAAAATGTCCGTGTGAACAGATTGGCGTAAATTAATCGCGATTAGTTTGCACCACCTCAAGGAGGTGGATTATTAAAACTGAGCACGATCAGTTAATCGCGCTTAACTTGGCCGTGTAAACGCACGGGATTGAAAAACGCTTGCTATTAATACGTTGTTATTAATACGATAAAATGCATTTTTTTGCCCTGCTGTAGAAGCTTCCATCTCGCTATTCTTTGTTCCTTTGTTTGTTTGTTTGTTTGTTTGTTTGTTTGTTTCTTTTAGCTATTACTCTTTCTCGTGTACCGATGTCTTCCGTAGTTCCGTTTCGTTGTGCTTTGACGCACGTTACCAATACGAAGCTTTCAAAACAAAAACTATAGCTCGTCTGCCATGTTGAATAATGGTGTACGTGTTTTAGTCCCCGAGCCGGGCGACGGGCCGAAGGCCCGGAGCCCGGTGAGGGTGCTAATCTCGACACGCGTGGAGTTCATTTTACACGCGTGTAGAAAAACCAAGGCAGACGAAAATCTGGAAGCTGTTTATATATATATATATATATATATATATATATATATATATATATATATATATATATATATATATGTATATATACGTCGTAGGGTGTCATGCGGTAAGAATTGTTGGGTACTGGTGACTGACAACGAAGCACCACAAAATTTTAAACTAAATCTATGGCTATATTTTGCGAAACGAAAGAAACGAAATGAAGCCCGCTCTACTAAAACAACAAACGGCGGTTTAATATATCTTGAAGAGAAACCAGAAAACCTGAAGATACTAAACGCTGTATGGTAAACAAAAAGTCGATCTGAATTGGCAGTGTTTGTGGTAACTCAGGTAGGGGATTTGTATATTTATTTTGCTGATTGGATTCATTGTATTAAGTTCCAAAACCGGCAATACGTTTAAGTAAAAGCCCTTTTATAGTCACTCGTCCGTTAAACTTAATCTAGCATCTATTATATAAAGTTTAATTACTTTAATACATTGTGTTGTTTTCATGTTTTCGCTTAAACCAAAATGATATACAGCTCCACTTATATTCGTGCTTACCTTTTTAAAAACTTGTAAAACTTATCTGGACGTGGTGTTTTTCATTGACTGTGTATATGCACTTCTTATTATTTATAATACTCATGGGCCGACTTTGCCGATTTTCTAGGCAGTATTTCCAAATTTTCGCCAGAAACGTTGTCTGTTTAATATGTCTTTCTGGAATCCGATTCTACTGAATTGTTTTTATCTCAGACTTTATATTATAAATGTAGTTGAGCTGTTAACTTTTAATTCTGCCTTTGTAAAACATGTATGCAGAACAGCAGAGGGAAGCCATTTAAAGACTTGCTAAAAATAATTCCCTTGGAAACCTGTAAACAATGAATATATGTTTTACAGCTATAGTTCAATTTAATAATGAAACCTAAGTTTTGCTTTTGCATGTTCAATTTTCAAATCAGAAATCTGAAAGTAAACAGTTAGTTACCCTTTAAATGCATATCAGGCGGGCTTTAATATTTTAATCAGGGGGTGTGTGTTTCAAAGATACATATAAAATTTAAAGATGATCTGTGTGTCATTAATACAACAAAAACAGAAATTATGGGAGGGGGGGAGTGGGGTTAAAAAATGCATATAAAATGGGCGAGGGGTTGTTGCGTTCATGTATTTCTAGTAAGGGATTATTCTATAAGCTTAAATGACCATGTAAACCCACCAAAGTGGCTCAGTTCAAAAGTAGAGTGCTGCAGTTAAAGGTTAACCTACTCTATATAAGCCGTGTTCACACGGCCAAAATTTAAGCACGCTTAAGTTAAGCGTGCTTAAAATGCGCCACGAGAAAGAGTAATAGCTAAAAGAAAGAAAGGAACAAAGAATAGCGAGATGGAAGCTTCTACAGCAGGGCAAAAAAAATGCATTTTATCGTATTAATAACACCGTATTAATAGCAAGCGTTTTTCAATCCCGTTGCGTTTACACGGCCAAGTTAAGCGCGATTAACTGATCGTGCTCAGTTTAATCCACCTCCTTGAGGTGGTGCAAACTAATCGCAATTAATTTACGCCGATCTGTTTACACGGACATTTTAAGCCCGCTTAAAGTCAGATGTGGCTCAGATCCCGCTTAAATTTTGGCCGTGTAAACAGGGCTATAGTCTAAGGATTAAAGTGCATATAAACCCTAATTTTTTATCATCTGAATACGTTCTATATACATAGAGCAAACAGTTGTTCAGTGAAACATTTTTTGAATTGGAGCTATTCTTCAATGTTTTTTGGCGATTTGCATTTTTAGTATGGTAATGAGATGACGCCTATGTAGGCATTTGGCTTTCTTTCTCTTTTTTGCAAGATAAACTACCTTAGAATTTTTGTGGAAAAGATCATACAATATGGAACATGTTGTTCAAACCCAACATTAATGGAAGAATTGGGACATGTCGGCCTGCAAATAAATATTGTATAGATGACTATGGCGTCATCTCATTACCATTTTGAAACTAAAATCTCTTTTAAAGCAATAAACGTTGCTCCAATATAAAAAATATTTCGTTGTTCAACTATTTGCCAAAGGTAGAACGTATTTAGATGATAAAAAAATTGGGGTTATATGCACTTTAAATTAATACGTATTTTTCTCAGTGGTCAAAAACTCTGTATCACACTAAAGTTTATAAAATCGAATTCCATATCTTCGCGTGACCATGAATGATGTTTTTCTCCATTGGCATGACGTGCAGATACGTGATTTGTTTCTAAAGACAAACTGAATAGCTGTCATTCTAATCTTCAATCTCTAATTAATAACGATGGCATGATTAATAATATTAGACTTGTTTATCAAAAGGCAACCATGCCGACCATGTTCATAGCAAACCTTCTTTTATGTTGTCACTTCCGAAAGTCGAATTTTCTGTCACTTGTCACATAAACACCTCTACCGCATAGACGCTAAATAACTCTTCAATGCGCCCCCAACTGAAGTATCGTTTATTTAGGCGGTATCATGCAGGAGTGCTATATTCAAATCAATTGGTTCGTCACTCGTCGATTAGGCAAATACATCGAAACAAACTTGTTCAACGAAAATAGTCTTTTGGTAGTCGTAAAAACTTAGTTTAAATATCGCAGCGTTAATCAGAAGACCGAATTTTGATTCTGGGCAGAATTTTCGTTATTGAGAATCCTCAAAGTAATATTCTTAATATTGTTTTCGAATGTCGTGATTTAAGTGTCTACGAAATCAGAATTCAAACTAATCTAGTTTTCTTCTGGTTGAAATCATTCTACACCATTCAAAAACGCATTAACCAGATTTCGCGAAAAGGGAAGACACTTGCGAATGTCGGTGTGGGTTATAGAAAGCTGTGAGTGAATACACGTCATTTGGGTCAAATTTAACGAGAAAGTTTAGACCAATTCAGTCTTACAATGCTTTATCAGAACCTACCGTGTTTGTCGACTGCCAAAGTTTTACGGCAGAATAGGATGTATTAAATGAGAGACAACGATGCATATAGCGACGATATAATTGAGCCTGTTCGCAGGCTAAACGACAAGCCAATATAAAGCGTTAATTCTGTTCCTGCATGCATGTGTTCAATCGAGACTTAAGCTTATCAAAATGCAAGTATTTGTTTTCTCCAGTTTACTGTAAACGTTGATTTTTCGCCGTTTCTCAACATTTAGAACAAAGATGGTCTATATACGTATAAATATAGAAGTACAGCAAGTACTATAGTCTATAGAAAGGCTTATTAGAAAGACAACATGAATGTTAAATAGGTACTCGCGAGTATATATACATGGCATAGATAACGGATTTCTTCGAGGTTAACGAAAATTACCGTTTTTCAATAGCCTGAGCAGCAGAAGCCAAGCAGAAGTAATAGAGTACGTATACTGTAGTGTCAATTGTAGGACCATATTGTGAAGTGATAACCATTGCAATACTAAACTCGTGACATGCTTACAAAAACAGACACTCGGAGCGTAATCGACAAGGAGCCCTGGTTGCGCGGACAGAAAACCGACTTCCTCTACATTTACTAGACCCGCAACCAACTGGGTCACTGACGACAAAAAGTGACTTACCTGACACACTGTTGGTCTTAGAAAAGCTTCATGTTCCATGCATGATCTTACAGTAACATTACACGTTCAGTCGGTCGAAAACCAAACTTTAACTAACGTCTAAATGAATTCCTCGAGTCAATCAATAGCATTTCCTTGTCAATGACGTTTCCAAATATATATCTTTTAAGCAATAGGGAGTTTTGAACACAAACTGACACGGACAATGGGGGAGGGGTCGTTGGCATTAATTGAATTCTCCAAAATTCAATGGCTCATCATATATTCCGGCGCGTCGATCAGCCCTGTGATTATCGCAGAGTAATAATTATATATTTTTTAAAAGTGATAACGCGTCTCCAGCTTCTGTTGCGGTCAATGCCCCACTGTGTTTTCGTGAATAGTTCGTCGAACTAGTGTTGCTGTCTCGCAAACAGCAACAACAACGCGTAGCAATGCAACAGACAACGGTGATTTCAAGCACCCGCTTCGATCGACTTCCCCATTCTTGGGTGTTTTTTTTTGTGACAACAGAATATAATTATGTCAATATTCGACATACGTTAGATCGATACAACCATTACGGTCATTAAAGCACTAAATGTTTAAGACTGTGACTCTATCCCATTCAATATAAACAGGAGGCAAAGTGTTTCAATGCATAATCACCCTACTCTCTCCCTATAGTTCTGTAATGGCTTTCATTTACAGAAAGGTCAGACCGCGCATTAACTGTGCCATGAACTGCGCCTGTTTTTATGTAATAATAGAAAGCCGACGAGTTATGTTCGCTCGAAAGCATCGCGGTGCTTCAAGATGCCACCAACATTCCTTAAAGAACTAACACTTCGTTGAACCACGAATGCTCTCCGAGTTCTGTTTTCGCTCTTTTAAAGTTACAACCGAAAAACAATGTATAGAAGCTTCTCTTTCAGTTCCATATTGAACACCGCAGTTATAGTCGGATCCGAAACAATCCTGAATCCTTTTGTATAGCTCAATAGGTCTTTTTCCAAACAGATAAAAGCAAAACAATCATCACAGGGATGAGGCACTGTTTTTTTACAAGCTTATATTGAAAATCGATTGAAGCCCTGTTGTGTTCTTTCATAAACAGCGGTGTGGCTTATAAAATAACTATATAGAGTCATTCTCAGTTTGGTCGTGCGGTTTTGTACTCGATAAAAATTCGCATGTGGTGATGCACGTTATATGCTCAGTCAAGCTGGGTTTTCAGATCTCATTATTGATGGTAGAGTTTCAATATTGTGTTCTCGGAAGTTTTTGTGAGGAAAAGATGGTTGTTCGGGATCAGGGATGATTGTTTAAAACCAAATTAGCCCTAATCCTGGATTATAAATGGAATATCTGGTGTTTTACTTCGGGTATATTAATAGGGTTTTTTATACGGGGCAAAATAAGCCGTGGCTTAAATATGTCGCGAACAGCTCATATAAACGGTCATGTAATCAATAAGCCGTGACTAAAGTAAGCCCAGGATTGAAGCTAGTCCAAAATAAGCCACGGCTTATTCAAGAATTGACCGTTACTTTATACGAGCTGTTCTCGACTTATTTAAGCCACGGCATATTTCCCCCCGTATAAAAGACCCTATTGTTGTCGTCATTGTTAGACCGAATGTTTTTGCAACCTCGTACTCTGGCGAGCGGAGATACGACCCTGGGTACGAGGTTGATGTTTTTGTTCAGACTTCACATGATAAAATCTATTTTTCTGCTAGCTATACCTTAAGCACATAACTCATGGAGTTAGTCAGTGGTGGGTCCCAGTATGAATGTTGTTTAAGAGAAGGATCATTTAGAGGTCATCTCGTGATCTCATGACGCTCCGCCATTTTGTTGACACTCTTTTGGCATGCACGGTGTAACCAGGATTTCACAAAAGTATATCAAGTAAACTAAACTAAAAACTAAACTAATCTTATTTATACTGGATATCTCTATCAGTTCTCCCTAGAGGTCCAGTAAGGGCCATCCCTCATTGGTCCAGTGTTTCTACAGGAGGAAACCGGAGTACCCGGAGGAAACCTGCGATGTTTTGTAGAGTCAAACTGGAAGCATTCTCACGATTCTACGGAACGGCTGTTTAAGAAATTGATCTTGCAAAAGTATAAGTTAAGCGGTATAAACACGGTTACTGATTAGGGTTACGGCAAACCTGGAAAAAAGTGGGATCTTGGGATCCTAGATCCTGAGGAACATTTGTTAAGAGGCTAAGAATGGCTAAGATTGAGGAACATTTTGGGTTCTTTTGAAATACTTTTGAAATACTTTAAGAAGGAATTTTGATGGTTTAAGATTGTGAAGTGTTCCTCGATCTTTGTATCTTGTTAACAGAACTTGAAGATTCTTTTGTTTCCTCACTGTTGGAAGGGTTCCAACCAACATAATTGAGTTCCAGATTTTGAGGATGTTCCTCATTTGAAATATTATTTTTGATGATGGAGGAACGTATTACTGTTAATGTGCAGTCAAGAACACAGAAATCAGGAAATGCAACTCAACTTGCGTTATTAGTAATGCTGTTACCATGGCATCTCTAGCTAGCTAGCCAGCGGTCTTCCCCTCAAAAAATCTTAGGGAATCCAAAAAATCTAAGAAAGGCGGAAGGGCGGACGCGAGTGTTGTCCACCTTCACGAGCACGTCACAACGGTATTGACGTTTTGGCTTTTGGTGATGACCTCGTTTCATCCTTACCCCACCCATTTTCAAGTGAGTAAATTGTATCAATAGTAAACAGTTTTTGTAGGCAACCAGGTAATAGATAATTTACACGTCTGCATGGCGTTAGCCAGGATTAAATACTAAAGACTCGTCTTCAGGCTTTAAAGTTTTAAAGAGATAGGTTTTAACACTTTGAGGCTTGGACCTCTCCCTGTGCTGAATAAAATCGTCTGGGTTAGCCGCCCAGATAAAATAATAAAGACTCGTCTTCCGGCTTCAAAGTGTTACAGGGATAGGTTTTAACACGTTGACGCCTGGCGTTAGTCAGAATAAAATACTCTTGCGTTAGCCAGAATAAAATACTAAAGACTCGTTGTCAGGCTTCAAAGTGTTAAAGAGATAGGTTTTAACACTTTGAGGCCTGGACCTCTCCCTGTGCTGAATAAAATCGTCTAGCGTTAGCCAGAATAAAATACTAAAGACTCGTCTTCAGGCTTCAAGAGGTTAAGACACGGGGCATAGTGCTACTCTGGTTTAAAGGAAATACTTGCAGGCGAATAGGATTTTTATGTCTTCAATCTGTCCGGTTTATATTGTAATTGGGAATGTAAATAACGCTAACCTTATTAATGAGAACTAACGTGACCTAAGGCAAAGAGGTGGTCTGTCTTTACGAATGGTAAAGATGTGGCCTGGGGCTTAAGCTGTTACATAGGTATCACATTCAAGAGTGCCGTCTCAGTAATCGCTGCTCTTCGCAAAGACAGGTATAGACGAACGATTTCAAGGACGGTGGAAGACATAAAGATAAAACTCAGTCGTGTTTTCTATCATAAACTGAGGTTACCACAACACTTGGTGCAGGAGCACTATACCATATGTCTTGTATCAATAGATTTGTCTTACTCTATATACCTATCGATTCCACTGAGTTTCAGTACGACAAGTCGTCCAGGAGGTCTGCCAGGCAGAGTTGTTGTCGTGGTGACCTTTTACAGCTTTCAATCTTATCCCTAACCCATGATTGCTCAATTGCTTGCGACTCATTGCTTAGGTCAACTTCAATGAATATCATGGCAGTTAATTGTATATTGCGCAGCCGAATTAAGCCAGAAGACGCCATCGTTTCCGCGCGTAGAACGCCCTCCTACAGTGTACGACACCATGTCGCTATCTTGGCGCCATAAAGCAGGAGGCGATAGACCGCTTAATAGAGGGTTCGAAGATAAAAAAAAAACACAAGACAAATATGAACAACGAAAACCGCAACTATAGCCAAGCACTTTGCAAATTTATAGAGCCATGCACTTACACTAATGAGTTAGGTCTCAAAAGCAATCTTATACGGAATCAAACCCAAGGTATCCGGCGCGCTGACTATGCCTGCATGAGCTATCGAGACACGGTCGATCAGATACCGTTTTTTCGGTACATGGTGAGAAGCCTTTTTCGGTACATTTGACTCTCAAGGTTCTAAGGGGCGGCGGGGTTGATTTTATATCACAAAAATCTTATTACGACTATATATGGGGAGCACAGTTGGCGTTTGCTGTTAGGGCGCTGCCTCTCACCAATAGTTAAGCCCGATTGGACGGGGTTAGTACTTGGATGGGTGACCGTCTGGGAATAACTCTGTTCTCGAGCTTGAGACTCATGTGAGTAGAGCTTAGTTGGTCTCTCCTGTGCTTCGAGGGTTTTTCACCGGGTTCTCCGGTTTTCCTCCCTCCGCAAAACCAACACCTAGGTCTTTGTAATTCGTGAGCCGGTATGTGTCGTGTGGTGGCTGCCTGAGCGCCTTTAACATGCCTTCGACTCGGCCATGTCAAAAATTATTCTAAGGCACATTTGAAAACCTTAAAGTTGAATTTGCGCAGTATAAATATACAAAATCACGTAGAAGCAAAATTGGGTTTGTTTTTTCTGTAGGTAAACACACGGAGTATATTATAATTCCTTTTTGTATAGTCAAAGAAAGATTTTCAAGCATAAAATCAGACCGATAACCGGGTCAGCCTGCCTCCGTATGAACAGCCCCTAAGTCAAAATCTAGACTGAAAGCCAGCCGCCGATCTCACCTCGTTCTGATCCGGCAGCGGCTGGCTTTCAGTCTTAGTCAAACCCAATCGTATAAGGAGTATTTTTGTAGCACTTACTGGTTTAATAATCTCAGCAGGCTTCGTCATTCCAAGGCGTTTGCTTGTAAGACCTTAAACAAAAAATAATTCATATTTTTGAACTAAAGGGACTATAAAATGCTTTTGAATATTTCAATTTATTCTATTAAGTTTACAACACGCATTGCAAATATAAATAATACAGATCTTAACACTTTGAGGCCTGGACCTCTCCTTCTCCCTTCGCTGAATAAAATCGTCTGGTGTTAGCCAGAATAAAATACTATAGATTGGTCGTCAGGTTTCAAAGTGTTAAAGAGATAGGTTTTAACACTTTGAGGCCTGGACCTTTCCCTGTGCTGAATAAAATTGTCTGGCGTTAGCCAAAATAAAATACTAAAGACTCATCTTCAACAAGTAATAATAAACAATTATTAGACGAAGCTATTTCAATGTCAAGAATAATCAAGAATGATGTCAAGTTTTGTATCATATATCTGCCGAAGCCTGATAATACAGTCCGAGAGCTTGATATTCGTTGATATAAAAAGTCAAATATTACTAATAAGATGAAAAATTTGACTGCCCCAAACAGATATTGAATCCCAAGGTCTTGCAAACCAAGGCATTGGCGCTCTGACCACTGAAACACGGTCAGATGCCATTTTTCGGTACACGGCGGGATGCCATTTTTCGGTAAATTAGACATTCAAGGTTCAATGTACTGTTTTTCTGTACATTCGACCGTCGAGGTTCAGTGTACCGTTTTTTGGTCAAACATTCCTTCACTACACACAAGAAAAAAACTTCAGTTCGCTATTTAAATTTTTCATTATTATTGTTGTATTTATATAATACATTTTAGTTCAAACTGAAAAGAAAATGCAAACGACTTCTTCAAAGGAATCTTCAAAGGTATTGAAGACCATGAACTAGAACTGCAAATACCATTTAAATTGCTTTAAAGTGTATATCAAACGAAAATTAAGTTTGTCTTATTTGAAAGAACTCTTAAAATAATGGGGAATATCAATTTACAGCTTTTTCATATTTTACTTAGTTTTTGAGATATTTAGACTTATGTGATATTCAAATGAGATAACTTATGGTTCGTTTTTTTCTAATTAACATATTCGAAAATCGTGAATATTTTTAAGATTATTGATCAAAATCACTTGTAACTTGTCTTTCATGTTTAGTTGCATGAACTGTAGCAACATGCAAAGTTTCAAGTGATTTTGTTCAATAATCTTAAAAATATTCGCGACTTTCGAATATGTTAATTAGAAAAAAGCGAACCATAAGTTATCTCATTTGAATATCATATAAGTCTAAATATCTCGAGAACTAAGTAAAATATGAAAAAGCTGTAAATTGATATTCCCCATTATTTTAAGAGTTCTTTCAAATAAGACAAACTTAATTTTAGTTTCATATACACTTTAAGTAATGATTTACGCACCTTTTTAAAGTGTCTATAAACTCAAATAAGATATTACTGATATGGATTCTATATAAAGTGAATAGTTGAATGCCAAAATACTTTTTAATTTAAACTTTTATTTGTTATATTGAGGTTTGTATTTCTAAAATATTAATGCAGATGACGTCAATGTAGGCATTTGTGTGTGTGTGTTTTTTCTTTTCTTATGATAAACCGCTTGAAGATTTTAATGAAAAAATGATAAAATACAGAATATACTATTCAAGTATTCAATTAACACGTGAATTGGGTAATACTTCTGCTGCACGTAACGGAACACTGCGTATGTAAGCAAATTACGCCTACATAGACGTCATCCCATTCCCATTTTGGAAATACAAATTAACCTCAATATAACAACAAATAAAAGTTCAAATCAAAAAATATTTTGGCATTCAACTATACACATTAAATAGCATCCATATGCAGTAATATAATATTTGGGTTTATAAACACTTTAATCATTCAGGTATGTTTATATCGTATTATCGTTCTAATATATTTCCAATGATAAAGTCTTATCGTCATCCGGACGAGAGGGTCATCACGTACCTATACTAAGAAGGATTCTGATTGGTTTAGATAACCCAGTGAACTACATCGAGTTCACTGGGATAACCTAACCCAGCACCTTCCCCTAACCTTAATCAGTAAGGAGCATGGGAACGAATTGATAATCGACAATGTGATTGGTTACTTTTAGCCAATCAGAAAACACGTTCGTATTAGGTAGGTCTTTACTGTGACGTTCACAATAGCTGCGCCCGTAAACCAGTATAAATCTCGCTCAGTGGTGCCCACCATTGTAAGGAAAAGAACCGATAATTATTTTGTTATTTTGCACTCAAGTCATTCCCAGTAGGGACACTTTTCACAGCTCGAGAGTAATCATAAAAGAAACCCGAGTTATGCAAACAGATAACTGATTAGAATGGGAAAGCAAGCACGGAGCTTCTAATTAATTTAAAGACGAGCAAAACAACATTAATATTTAATAAGTATCTTCAAGTATGATCGTCAAAAACTCTAAATCTAGAGAGGAATCTACCGCACGATTATCGTTCCTGAACGGGAAGTTGTTGGTCGGAACGGGAAGTTTTGTGAAAAACCTTGAACAGTTAATTTGATTGAAACGCATAACAGTCGTAAACCAATAGATTAGGCAACATAGTTTTCGTAAGAAAAAGAAGGCTTGGGATATATTTATAAGTAATAACATGACTTGAGGGAAATTAGCGATTACATTTCCTCGCCGCCGAGGGAAGATTTGGCAAAGGGGAAATTTAATCGCTAATTTCCCGAAAAGTCATGTTATTAGTTTGTAATATTATGATCGCCGAGGAAAACTTTGAGAATCTTACCGACAAGAAATTTACACAGTTGATCAGCGAAGTTGCATCTAATTTTCCCGTGCATGTTGATGAGGGAAAATATATGCAAGCGGGAAATTTAGAAGAAGACAAAGGATTTCTTTGTCTTCTAATTTTCCCTCATCAACATGCATGGAAAAATTAGAAGACAAAGGATAAATTTCCCTCTTGCATGAGCGATGAGGGATGAGGGAAATACGAGGTTTACATTCCCTCGGAGAACAAAAGAATCCGAGGCGATCATGGTATTACGCAAAATATAGCTCTAAAGTTTATACTACTACAGGTAGTTCGTTGCAAAAAGCTTACAACAAATCAGCAGTGAAAACATTCTCTAATTGTACAACAAAAAAATTATATGCAAAGTTTGAAAGACAACGAAATCATTTACGGCTGCATGTGTAATGCTACTTTTTGGTGAATAAATAAAAATAAGGAATCTTATATGTATGCTTATATACTGGATGTTCACACAGATATGATAGTGGACAATAGTATAGTTTACCCATGATTTAGATGCATGTTAAGTAAAATAATAAAAGCACTGCTTTTCTGCATTGTTCTTTATTACTTAACATGCTCCTGCACCTGCACTTCCCGTTTTAACATGCATCTGAATCACAAATCGCCGACGATCGGCGACATATGAGAATCAGGCTTAAAAGAAGCCACGGTATGTTGACCAACAAATTTCATATTCTAAGTTTGTTTTATCGCGCTCCGATTCTGCTAAAACGATTGCAATGCCGCAGCTATAAAGTTAGCTTCCAGCGCTCGCGTCGTCAACACTCCCAGCCCTCAGTGTGCATGTAATTCACGTTGTCCTGAAGACGTGAAAATGCTCATGAGAGTGGCGTCGTTTAAATCTTCTTCGTACTACAAGTTACTAATTCTTTCTTTTCAGTAACAAGTTTTTTTTCTTTTGAAGGCCGCGTCGTGATCCGCTAGTGTTAATGCAAGCATGGTTTCGACTCCGGTAACAGAACTTCTTAAACTGATAGTGTTATCACCGTTTAGTGTAGATAAAACGAGCATCGTCCTCTTGAGTGAAAACTTTATAATTTCTTCATGACAATTTTGTAACTGAATATCATATTTTCTTTTAGTCCTGCAGTTACATTTCCAAACTATACATACACACTGAAGTACGGCAACTTTGATATACAAACGAAAAAGCTTCTTACCTTTTTGCAAATATATTTTTGCAGAATATTAATTCATCCCGAAAAATCTGGCACGGCTTCTAGTCGTCGTTGGCCCTTCTGTAATCTGCAATCGCAACAATTGTTTACGTTAGTAAGAGTTTGCCATCACCTGGCTTAGAAATGGTTGATGTAACTTTCTCATTATACCACAACTACGTATGAAGTAATTATTTCGTATTATTCGCAAGGATTTTATCACTTTTTCCAAATAAACAAATGCAAAAAAGCAATTAAAACGCACTTTCAATACCATCTGTCTGACTTCGTTTATCAAGCAATTGTCCTTCCGAGTTTAATTATAATGAAGAAAACGGTTTATTAAAGTCTCAAACAAATCTTCAACATCATTGTACAGTTTTTGTTGATGCTTTTTTGCTTTCGATTTTTAAAAAAATAAAAAATAGTCAATTAAAAACCGCATGAGTCGGCATGCGTTGTGGTTTTCTTCAAAACATGCGGTGAAACCGGAATGGTCACGCTTAATTGCGGAACCCAATTCGGGACTTTTGGAACATCCATGAGGGCAAACACAATGATCATGCTGTTACGTCAATGTTGATTTGCTTCATGCAGATACAAAGAGAATCTTCTTGTTTTTTTTGTTTCTGTTTGTGAAAGCCAATGTTATTAGTAAATAAATAATATTCCTAAAAACATGAAAAACTACATATGGATTATTCTTTTTCTTTCTTATAGTAGTATAGTGTGTGCGATTAGGACTCACTATTCCGAAGCGCTTTTGCTCAACTCAAATTTCATATTTTTGTCTCTACCTGTGAAAGTCAATGTTATTAGTACATAAATGATATTCCTAAAAATATAAAAAACTACAGACGTATTATTCTTTTTGTTATAGGAGTAGTATAGTATGTACGATTAGGACTCACTATTCCGAAGCGCTTTTGCTCAACATATCAAATTTCATATTTTTGTCTCTACCTGTGAAAACTAATGTTATTAGTACATAGTTTATAATATTCTTGAAGTTATAAAAAATACAACTAAAGACGCAATGTTTTTTTGTTATTGTAGTACAGTGTGTACGATTAGGACTCACTATTCCGAAGCACTTTTGCTCAACTCAAATTTCATATTTTTGTCTCTACCTGTGAAAGCCAATGTTATTAGTACATAAATGATATTCCTAAGAATATAAAAAACAACAGACGCATTATTCTTTTTCTTATAGTAGTATAGTGTGTACGTTTAGGACTCACTATTCCGAAGCACTTTTGCTCAACATATCAAATTTCATATTTTTTCTCTACCTGTGAAAACTAATGTTATTAGTACATAGTTTATAATATTCTTGAAGTTATAAAAAACAACTAAAGACGCAGTGTTTTTTTTGTTATAGCAGTACAGTGTGTACGATTAGGACTCACTATTCCGAAACACTTTTGCTCAACATATCAAATTTCGTATTTTTGTTTCTACCTGTGAAAGCCAATGTTATTAGTACATAAATGATATTCCTAAGAATATGAAAAACAACAGACGCATTATTCTTTTTCTTATAGTAGTATAGTGTGTACGTTTAGGACTCACTATTCCGAAGCACTTTTGCTCAACATATCAAATTTCATATTTTTGTTTCTACCTGTGAAAACTAATGTTATTAGTACATAGTTTATAATATTCTTGAAGTTATAAAAAAACAACTAAAGACGCAGTGTTTTTTTTGTTATAGCAGTACAGTGTGTACGATTAGGACTCACTATTCCGAAACACTTTTGCTCAACATATCAAATTTCGTATTTTTGTTTCTACCTGTGAAAACTAATGTTATTAGTACATAGTTTATAATATTCTTGAAGTTATAAAAAAAACTACAGACGCATTGTTTTTTGTTAAAGTAGTATAGTGTGTGCGATTAGGACTCACTATTCCGAAGCGCTTTTGCTCAACATATCAAATTTCATATTTTTGTCTCTACCTGTGAAAACTAATGTTATTAGTACATAGTTTATAATATTCTTGAAGTTATAAAAAATACAACTAAAGACGCAATGTTTTTTTGTTATAGTAGTACAGTGTGTACGATTAGGACTCACTATTCCGAAGCACTTTTGCTCAACTCAAATTTCATATTTTTGTCTCTACCTGTGAAAGCCAATGTTATTAGTACATAAATGATATTCCTAAGAATATGAAAAACAACAGACGCATTATTCTTTTTCTTATAGTAGTATAGTGTGTACGTTTAGGACTCACTATTCCGAAGCACTTTTGCTCAACATATCAAATTTCATATTTTTTCTCTACCTGTGAAAGTCAATGTTATTAGTAAATAGACATAGTTTATAATATTCTTGAAATTATGAAAAAAACTACTGGCGCATTGTTTTTTTTTTGTTTAGTAGTAAAGTGTGTACGTTTAGGACTCACTATTCCGAAGCGCTTTTGCTCAACATATCAAATTTCATATTTTTGTATCTACCTGTGAAAGCCAACGTTATTAGGACATAGTTTATAATATTCTTAAAATTATGAAGAAAAAAACATTTTTTTGTTGTAGTAGTAAAGTTCAGAGCTCTGCACTCTTCCGAAGAGCTTCTATTCAAAATATCAAATTTCATATTTTAGTCTTTGCTTCTAAAAGTGTACTGTGTGCGAAAGCTAGAAGGTGATTAGCACACACTGTTATTTAAAACTACTCGAGAAATACAAACCGTTAAAAATCGTTTTTTGTTTAAATATATAAGAAAGTTATGAAAACATGTCACAAAAGTAGTAAATCGTTTACTCAAGAACAATAAAGTATATGTGTGTCGAGGGCTTTCATCAAAGGTAATTAAAATCGTCTGACGTTATAGTCAGAATAAAAAAAACTGACTACTTATGCGCAGATAGATAAGAGTTAAGCTCTGAAGATATTCTGGCTGGGAATGCAGGACGAAAGTTTTGCTACTTAGATTACAAAGAACCATCCAGAATCTTTGTACTTTAAATCGTGCACGTTCAACTCTCTCTTATTGAAGGTAAAGACAAGAGGAAGTAAATATCAGGTCTAATAAAAAGTATAACGACAAATCGAAAATGAGTGCACTGTCGAGATTTTTAGCAACGGAATATTAATTATAATAATATGTATTTATACCGCGCAAATTCAACTTTAAAGTTTTCAAATGCGCCTTACAATAATTTTTGACATGGCCGAGTCGAAGGCATATTAAAGGCGCTCAGGCAGCCGCCATACGACACATATTGGCCCACGAATTACAGCTAAGACCTCGGTGTTGGTTTTACGGAGGGAGGAAAACTGGAGAACCCGGTGAAAAACCCTCGAAGCACAGGAGAGACCAACTAAACTCTACTCACATGAGTCTCAAGCTCGAGAACAGGGTAATTCCCAGACGGTCACCCATCCAAGTAATAACCCATTCCAATCGGGCTTAACTATTGGTGAGAGGCAGCGCCCTAACAGCACACGCCAACCGTGCTCCCCAAAATATTGACCATTCATTGTAAAAAAATCCCGTAAATTTCTTATTATAACAGAACTTACTTTATAACAAGAGGTTGGTAGTTAGTATAAGATCTCTAGCTATTAATTGTACAAAACTTTAATAGTTCAGAAGTTGTTTGTCCTCTTTCATCTCACACGTTTGCAGCATGTCACGTATATACTTAAACTATAAAAAAGGACAAACTGTAAACCTCCTCATGAAATCATTTTGGTTTATCTGATTTTCTGTTAGCTCGTCTATCGTAATTAAATGCCAAACGGCCAAAACAAATCTATTAAATTGTGAAACGGTATACAAAGTTGTCTATCTCTCTATAAAAATACTCACACCCACAAAATATTGGAGTAAACTGTTGTTCCTTCTGGTGAATTCTTTTACTTTGGAAGTTTGTTGTTGATTCAGTTAATGCCACAGCACACTTATATATACTCTCTCTAGCATTATACATGCATTTACGTAATGTGTATTTATGATATCTCGGTGTATACGTGTGGTGTAGAAATGATTCCGCCATTTACGTCTGCGCCGTATTCTTGTTTACCACAATTCGAGTCAGAAACCACAGCTGTACAATATCGTCGCCACGTCTTGAACGTGGTTAACAGTATGAAAGAGAAAGGGCCTTGGATGACGAAGGGACTACGCTCGAAACGTTAGAAATATTTCGATTTGTATAACCTTAAGTTTGGTTGGACGCATGGATTAATAACAGGATAGTGATGATAGTACATTGACAGTGCATGTATACTTCTAATCTTTAGTTAGGACCTAACCACAATTGATTCGATCTAAAGAATGCTTGCTTTCTTCCTTTAAACCGTTCTACAATTCTAAAGGTTATCATGCAGCGTAAAATGTTGGAAGTTGAAACTCTCAGAGACGTCTCGTTCGGTCCCAACGGCCACTCTGTAACATAGTCCGACCAGTTAAGTGTGTAATCGAGTATTCCATCATATTTTTGCCAGGTTCAAATTTTTCAGGAACTCGTTTTTGTTATTATTACTGAGAGATTTTATCTCTGTGGTCAGTCATCGCGACTTTCTATTTGCTTCATGTTTACTGTTTGACGAACTTGAGAACAAACAGAACAAAACAAAAACAAAAACGAAAACAACAAAAGCGAAAACAAAAACGAAAATACAAATAAGCATCCAAAGTGCTGCTTCAAAGAGTTTACTTTTTGAAAGATCTTGCTCTGGTCAGCCAAACTGAATTATTTAACGTCTACAACAAGCATGTTCCTTTTTCGAATTACACTCGAAACCATGCTTATATATTGCCTATACTACCTAATTAAAACAAATATGACTATACGTATATGTATAAATTCTACACTCAAAATTTTCCTTCACCAAAATTACCTAGTAAGCCAGTTTAATCGAGTGAAATGCCAAATATTACTTGTTTCATAAGTTGTTTTGTTTATGTTTAACAGACGTTTGGTAAACGTTCATCAATCACATGCACTACATGTATCCGTACAACTTCTCATATCACTTTAACTATATACATCTCATCTGCAAACGCTACCACTTAGGAGCACATATGACTATGAATTTGCAACCTTAGCTCTCAATCTGAGCCTCAGTGGCTCAATGGTTAGAGCATCTAACTGGTCATTAGAAGGTTGCAGGTTCTAACCCTGTGCATGTGGGTCTCAGAAATCTTTTCTGAGTAATTGAGCTTGACGAACGTCTACCAAACGTCCGTTACATTTGCACCAAGCTCGCAAAGGTACCACATGCACTACATGTATATACGTACAACGTATCAGTCATATTGTTTTGTTTATATGACGTGCCCAACTCGCTGCGACGAGGCTTGGCAGACTAACATCCAGCTTCTGCTGACTGCTCTAGTAAAAACCTGAGACAACAGGTTGAAAACTCCGTAAATAAACATAGTTTCCACAAATTATCGTTTCTTACTAGGCATGCAATCATTCAAGGAATCAATATTCAAGTTATAGACTCGATTGACAACCACTTCATATATGATTATCAGATCACGTTTGAGAGACAAATTGAAATGGATATTTCCTATACTACAGATCCTACCATGTAAAATAATTTTTCGATACGAGCTTAACAGAGATCTATAAATCGTTTTCATCTGACGTCACGGCGGCCATATTGGTGTACCGAAACAATGAAATGGCGGCCATATTGGTCCGAGAGTCCCACGCGAAAGTTAAAATTATAATCATACTATCCAAAAGATACGGTAGGTAATTTGTGCATGGCTTCTTTGTCAATATTGTAACATATTTTGAAATGTCCCCTTCGTAATTTTCATGCCCCTTTTTTAAAAAACACAAATGAATAGTCGAGTCTTATTTAGTTAGTCTTCACTCTCTGGTTGTTGTTCGGCCATGGCTATTTGGCACATCTCTTCCAATGCTTACTCTTCCGAATGCACGCATGTGTAAACGTTTGGCAGCCGAGCGGTCATATACATCGTAATGCTCGATAACTGAACTTGGAGAACAATGGATCGTGAATCTGAATCTGAGTCGATTCAAATTCTTTATGTTTGACATCGTAAGCACAAGACAATCATAATTTCTTTTTTTTTGTTTCTACAATATAGAGTTGATAAAGCTATTACAAGATCGTATAACTGTATAGCAAAAAATATATAAATATATATAATTTGGCAATAAATCATGGCTCTGGGCGGTATATGCCACACACTGACGAGTGACAAAGTTTCATAAAACTAATAAAACCCAGACGACCCGCAAATAGTCTGAATGAACCAGAAACGTGTTTGAATTACATCCAAATTGTTTGCACCTAAGTGTTAATGTGTGAATTCCACGTCTTTGGTCAATGTTTTTGGCAGATGTTTTTGAAAGACACCGGCAACTGAAATTAAAAGGAATTTCTTGAGAACTCGTTTCGAAAATTTGCTTAATTCCCTGTTATGTACAATATATTTAGGTCAAAAGGACAGTTGCAAAAGCTAGACTAATATGTTAACTATTCGTAGCATTAGTCGCAGTCTCATTGCTGACAACTGATTAAGCAGTGAGTTAAGAACTTACTATGCTATAACCGTAGACAAAACACTATAACGTATAGACTAAGACGCGACCAAAGTAAGACAAAGCCAGATAAGAGAGTCTATCTGGCTCCATGTTTCTCTCTGACGAAGGACCTTCGCTCGAAACGGTAGAAACTACGTCCAATAATTTCGGCAGTATACTCATACCTTACTATATTTCGATTTGTATTTCAACACTGCCTATACGCAGAACACTACTTTTATTTCACTGTTAAGAGAGTCTAATACAGAGTCGAGTAGTACACAGTACACAACACCAAAGCGTTCCGAAATCGAATCCGTTTTCACAACTGTCTGGGTTTGTTAGTTTCAGAAATTGCAGCATGATGTTAGTAATAATTGTCAGTTGTTTGCTGTACAAACTGTGTTAGTTAGAGCGTCTGGCTAGCATTCAGAAGGTTGTGGGTTCGAGTCCCGCTTATAGAGCTCAGAGTTTTTCTGAGTATTACTAACTAACACAGCTTGTACAGCAAACAACTGACAATTATTGTCTGGGTTTGTTGTTAAAATGTATATACTAATATACACCCCCATATAACAACCAGAAATCCCTAGAAGTTTAATCGACTAAAATCCAAAATATTACTTGGATATACCGAATGTGATTTTCCGGCATTACCACAACAATATATGCTAACCTCGTATACCTAAGCTCTATAGAGAACAGCCTTCATGCATAGCTTTGTGGTCGAAGCCGTGCACTATAGTATCGCAGGATCGCGAATTCGATTCTAGCCACAAGATCTTGGTGTTGAATTTTGGCAACTGCATGCATGGTCTCGCTTTTCCCGGCCTTAATTTGTATAATTATACTCTAACACTTTTTCTTTCAACCAAAAGCTCTAGACTTAAAACACGAGTTTAATCGAGTGAACTACTGCAATTATTACTTCTGATGGGACAAAAACCTGTATGACCTAATTTCAAACGAGAATCTTTTCCAAATACAAGAAAAAGAATGATAGAAATTGACAGTTTTCTTCACGGCCTACATATATACAACAGAGTTATAAAACAAATTACTGCTAAGCCTACAGTGGTACAATAACCCCAGCACATGCAGATAACGACAGCATACACAAAATTATGAGAACACTTAACAACAAGGATTGTTTTGATCCAAGCGACATTTTGTCCGTGTCTTAGTTCATGTTCGTGGTCGGCAAGATACTCTCTAATCATTGAGCCATGCACGCACTTGCATGCTTTAGCTACAGTTATATGTCCGTAGCATTAGGGACCTTACGATGCTAGGACGACGACGGTGGTTACTTAAAAGCAACATAAACTTTATAGTTAAAACAAGTCACGGCTAACTGACTATTATATTTGATATATTTGAAGCTAGTTTAATGACTTCCAAAACGCCCTAATACTGCTAAAATGATTGTAGTGTCAGTATTGAAGCAGTCAATCTCAAACAACAGTTCTCATCTTTTGGTGAGTTGACGTCGTCCTGAAGACGTGAAAATGCTCTAAGTGGCGTGCCGTTGTATAAAGAACGAGGACGGTGTCGAGATTAATCTTGGGACTAAAACTTACTCATTCTCTTTGTTCCACAACTAGAATTCTTTTGTTTAGAGGACGTCGTCGTTGAGGTTGTCGTCATACTTCGTAAGGTCCCTATACTAAGTCTATAGCGTCACCTAACCTAGTTTCGTCTTTGAGAAATAACGATGCAGCTTCGCACATGGCCTTTCGATGCTTCCGAGACCTATCAAGTGACTTTCTAATCGGTCAACTGACATGAAAATAAACAAACTGGCCCTTGAAACCGACCTCGATTTGTATTGTCGACAGATGTATCAATACATATAGGACTTATTTTAAACGAAACTTTTAAATACAATTAAGAAAACCACGAAAACAACAACCCGAGCAATGTGGTTATTACTCAAAAACAGTGCAGACACTATTATTGAATATTCCACTAATAAGGTCGAAGTCTATAGGATGATAGAACCTTAAGTCTAACAGCAAGATTTTGATTAAAACTATTAATCTTTGTCATAAACTCCTGAATGAATAATGCATGAAGATCTATATAATATATACTAAGTGTAAGGTCTAAACAAATTACAAATATTAAGACTTTGAAGTGTGACTGTCAAGTGTCAACTTATATTCAAATACAGACGAACATAGCAGCAAGATTTTGATTAAAGCCGTTAAAACCATTAGCTAATATCTTTACCATAAACTCATAATGAAGATCTATAATATATACGAAGCGCTAAACAAACGTTATGGCTTTATATTCAAATACAGACAGACACCTCTCTAACGGTTTAAGACTATTGCTTCGAGTTGCTGCAAACAGCAGCCGATAGCAAAAATCATTTCATTACAGAAAAGCGAAGACCCTTAACCTCGCTCCGTGCTGCTAAACGAAATAGTAATTATCTGGCAAGCAATGTTTTGTGTCGTAGGCGTGTTTTTCAAGGTGATAATCACAATGATAACAACAAAAAAACAAAACTCAAATGAGCGGCAACCGTTTTAATAATCACTTAAAAGTTCAACAACATCCGAGTGCCCTTCACGATATACTCCTTAATCAGGAAACGCACTTCAGCAAGCAAGTCACGACTCGATTGATGTAGGTCGTTTAGAGCAAAAACTGGGAAAACTACACTGTTACTATAATACCCAGCTAAACGAATATTAACGTATACATGGAAAAGCATACAAGCTAATAAAATACCCATACATACTCGAGGTATTCCTGTTGTAAGCAAGTATATATTCTTTCAGCAGCATTAAAATCAAAAAGTGAACGAAGACACTCCGGACGAACAGTCAAACATATGTTGTTTATAACTGCAGTGCACCACAATCTGAGAAGCGCATCTGCTAGGACAAATTAAAAGTGAATAGGTTAAGACGCTGTGAATTTGATGAACAACTCTGATTCGTCGGCTCTATAAACTATAACCGTATTTTTCTGATTAGAAAACTATTCTAGACAAACGTTATCGACATGAACTCGTATTAAGCACCGCATTTAATTAAGGGTTGAAACCAAACTGTCATACTCGCAGTCTTGACGAAATTTTATTATAATTCCACGTCTAGTTTTTAAATAAACTAGCATGCTACAGCCAGCACGGAAGCTAGACAAGATTTAGATTTAATGACTTCATTGCCTATATAGCGACTGGTGGACAAACAGGGGGAAATGCCCCAATTGAACATGACTATCATGCGTAGGTGTTGATTTTACGGAGGGAGGAAAACTGGAGGACCCGGCGAAAAACCCTCGAAGCACAGGAGAGATCAACTACAACTCTACTCACATTAGTTCCAAGCTTGATAAAGCTTGACAACGGGGTCATTCCCAAGCGGTCACCCATCCAAGTACTAACCTAGTAACCCCGTCTAACTGGGCTTAACTTTTGGTGAGAGGCAGCGCGCTAACAGTACTCGCCAACCGTGCTCCCCAACGATATACAGAGATAGGACTAGTCCATGCACGAAAGACGGGTTATAGTTTATACTGCTTTTCGACCTGTACTGTATACATTTAAAAAACGACAATCCCTTGAAAATATACAGCAATTAAAGGGCGGATTGGTCGGGCTGACTCGTCTCATTAAGATCGGTATACTGTGGTTTGAAAACCAATTAACATAAACTAAATTTATAAAAAAGAACTGGTTTAATTTAGATGTCAACAAATCTAAACGTTAATTCAAATCTCCTTTTGCGGCCGAGGAAAGAGTGACACGACCTTAATGAATAAAAGCTGGGTCTGTACGAAAACCTCAGGCGAATACTTTCCCGTACAGACCTAGCACTCGGTTAATAAGTCCTTAAAGTGTATATTAAACGAAAATTTAGTTTGTCTTATTTGAAAGAACTCTTAAAATAATGGGGAATATCAATTTACAGCTTTTTCATATTTTACTTAGTTCTTGAGATATTTAGACTTATGTGATATTCAAATGAGATAACTTATGGGTTCGTTTTTTTCTAATTAACATATTCGAAAATCGTGAATAGTTTTAAGATTATTGATCAAAATTACTTGTAAATCACTTTCATGTTTAGTTGCATGAACTGTAGCAATATGCAAAGTTTCAAGTGATTTTGTTCAATAATCTTAAAAATATTCACGATTTTCGAATATGTTAATTAGTGAAAAAGCGAACCATAAGTTATCTCATTTGAATATCACATAAGTCTAAATATCTCAAGAACTAAGTAAAATATGAAAAAGCTGTAAATTGATATTCCCCATTATTTTAAGAGTTCTTTCAAATAAGACAAACTTAATTTTAGTTTTCTTATACACTTTAATATTGTGCCAACCAAATATTAGTACAGTACTGGTGGCGTGTGCTGTTAGGGCGCTGCCTCTCACCGCTGTAGTTAAGCCCAGTTGAACGGGGTTAGTACTTGGATGGGTGACCGTCTGGGAATAGCTCCGTTCTCGAACTTGAATTTCATGTGAGTAGAGTTTAGTTGGTCTCTCCTGTGCTTCGAGGGTTTTTCACTTAGGTCTTAGCTTATGTCGTGCACTTTTAACATGAGCCTCTGGCTCGGATGATTGGGCGACCACATCCTGTGCTTACGACGTTAAATAAACCATTGCGCATTACTGTATTTGTACTTCGATACGTACATATGTACAAGCTTTTATTAAGTCCAGTTAGCCGAGGCAGCGTATAGGCTCATGTAAATAGCACCTATAGTTATACACGTATGACTTATGTTTCAGTAACGAACATATACATGTACTTTAGGATAATCACTACAAAAACCCCACAAGATATGCATAGATGTGCCAGTATAAACTGAGGAACACGAAGTATTATATGACTAAAAGTTAGGGAATTCAGCACGTATAAATAAGATATTTTTTTAAAAGGGTTACATTATTAACCCTTGAAGCCTGAAGACGAGTATTTAGGATTTTATTCTGGCTAACACCAGACGATTTTATTCAGCACAGGGAAAGGTCCAGGCCTCAAAGTGTTAAAACCTATCTCTTTAACACTTTGAGACCTGACGACGAATCTATATAGTATTTTATTCTGGCTAACACCAGACGATTTTATTCAGCACAGGGAAAGGTCCAGGCCTCAAAGTGTTAAAACCTATCTCTTTAACACTTTGAAGCCTGACGACGAATCTATAGTACTTTATTCTGGCTAACGCCAGACGATTTTATTCAGCACAGGGAAAGGCCCAGGCCTCAAAGTGTTAAAACCTATCTCTTTAACACCTGAAGACGAGTCTTTAGGATTTTATGTGGCTATAATGCCAGACGATCTTATTCAGTTCAGGGAGAGGTCCAGGCCTCGAACGGTTAACCCTTTTCGATCGGTGCATGGTTTTCGCTGTGATGAGTAAAAATTCGAAGTAAAATACATAAGCCTTCAAAGTCGAATGCAGCGTGAATGAAAACGTGTGATACAGTTCACGCCTTTTCTGCTAACCCACTTGAAAACACTCGAGTAACTCAACAACTACTTCAATATACGTTATCAAACAAGATATAGGCTTAAATTTTAGACAAGTTATGATTTATGATGTCCTATAATTAAAAATCAGCAATCCTAACATACTTTAATTATTTTGGATGCTTTTCAAATATACACACATCAATACCTAAGACTTCTAACGGACCCGCACAGTAACTCTGCCTGCAAAGCAAACGAGAACGTCTACTCAAGCGACGGTGAACGTCTACTCTGTATGGCTCAAGTCCAGATCGTGTGTTTTAATATAGAAAAGGGGAAAAAATCCGAACTGTTTATACGGAGGCGAGCCAGTTTATATGAACGCGTTTATATGAACGAATTTCATCCCGCCTACCAAGGATGATTTTACAACAACGACAATAGATGGCGTCGGCATCCCTTTGAAAAATCATCCCGGTAAGCGGGCCAGCCCGGTTAGCGACTGTTTACATGGGAAATTTTCATCCCACTTACCAAGATCTCGCCTCTTTCAAGTGAGATCTCGCTAACCGGGCTAGCCCGCTTGGCCATATAAACGCAGAGGAATTTTTAACAGGAAAATAACTACACAGTGAGATCTCGCTTACCGGGCTATCCCGCTTACCGGGCTGGCTCGCCTCTCATATAAACACCCCCTAAGCTTAATATACAAGATCGTCATGCATTAACTGATTTAAAGTTCCTATACATATTTGGAACCTTCTGGAGAAGATTTGTAATATATCTTCCCTTTCTAAAATTTCATCTTCATGGACTTTTTTGCTGTGAAAGTTGACGGATGTGATGTCCACGCAGGAATCTGTAAATTGTTTTTTATATAGGCAAATTCCTGCGTATATGTCACTTCTGTCAAATTTAACAGCGAAAAAGTCCATGAAGACGAAATTTTAGAAAAGGAAGATATATTACAAATCTTCTCTGAAGGTTCCAAATATCCTAAATATATAAAACCTCCAATCATGATAAAACTTCCGTAATTGCATATACATATAGTGAGGTTGGCAAAACAAAGATTGCGTGGAGTAGGGCTACATGTACGTTCTCGCCTCTAAAAATTTCTACTTCGAACAAAATTATACCGTAGCCCATTTAGAGGATTTTACTAAAAAAAGCGGGAAACTCGAAAAAAGGCGGGAAACTAAAAAAAAAAGCGGGAAACTCGAAAGAAGGAGGAAAACTCGGAAAAAGGCGGGGAAACCCAGAAAAAGGCGGGAAACTCCACATAAGGTTATATAAAAACCGACGTCACTCTAACATACAAGAAAACAACTGAAACTAGTTAAAAGTGCCTATGAAAATTTAGTATAGAAATAAACTCGTATTTGAAAGTAGTCAAAGCCATTGTAAAGGTTGGATATACTGTATTCCGCAGTATTCTCGTTTGTACCACCAAGTGGAATTGGAAAGCCCGTCTAAACATCTTCAAAACACGTTCAAAAGTTAACCGTTTCGAAATTGACACCGTGGGATTGGCAAGACATGATTGGCTGAGGGCAAAAACATATGCACGTATCGAAGTACAAATACAGTAATAAAAGTAGCGTGCTGCGTAGGCAGTGTAGAAACAACAATCGAAATATAGCAAGGTTAGATATACTGCCGAAACAGAGAACGTAGGAGTGCAACGTTTCGAGTGAAGGGCCTTTGCTCGAAACGTTAGACTCCTACGTTCTCTGTTTCGGCAGTATATCTAACCTTGCTATATTACAAATACAGTACTGTACTAACATTTGGTTGGCACAATATTAAAGACTTATTAACAGAGTGCGAGGTCTGTACGGGAAAGTATTTGCCTGAGGTCTTCGTACAGACCGAGCTTGTATTTGTCGTATTTTTAGATAAACATCTTTAAAGAAAACCAGCAGTAACGTTCCAGTACATTTTATTATTCAGAATATTTGAATACAGACACCCAGTTCTCTTTTATTTGTATTTAAATCAACTCAAAAATTTTCTCGCCAAAACTTACAGGGCCGAGAAAAAAGCGTATTGACCGGTCGGTCAACATCGTAAAGTCCCGACCTCTCAGGAACTAATCAGCATGCGTCGTTTTGCATACGGACCGGAAAACAAACCCAGCCATATGACTCCAAGTCACACTTGCATAATGAAACATTACAATTTACATATATTTATTGTACGTTCTTTGCTGTAGGAGCCGCACACTTACAAGATTAGTTTCAAGTAAATTTGTTTGATAATTGCAAAGATACATAACTTTTTTCAATAAATCATTATCCACGTGTAACGTCGAGAGGTTAAATCTGCATATCAAACGAATCGTAGGCTACGTCTACATGGCACCGGACGAATTCGAGACCGGTCTCGAATTCGTCCTATTTCGCCGTGTAAACAGAAGGAACCATACTAATTCGAGACCAGTTCCGAATTTGTCTTCCGTGTAAACAGGCAGAACCGTATACTAATTCGAGAACGGTTCCGAATTTGTCTTCCGTGTACAAAGGTGGAACCGTACTAATTCGAGACCGGTTCCGAATTCGTCCAGCACTGTGTAAACGGGTTCTTAATTTCTCAAGAACGAAGCCAAATATCGAAGAATTGTACATTGATATTCAGCACTTTCAGCATTTTTCCAAACAGGACAAATTTTCTGTCGCTTCATAGTCGCTTTAAGACAACAAATCTTCGTTGTTAACGTTGTAAAATGTTCTGGGTTAGCCCCAAGTAGTACCTTCTACATAACTGCAAGATATCAAAGTAATCCATGAATGTAGTCCACTGCTGCAGAAAAGTCTTTAGATACAAAAAACGGAGGAGGGTTAATGCGAGCTTCGTTTCCATCGCGATATTTACCTATATTGAGAGTAAAATAACAGCAAAGTAAAAATGACTTGTTACTGAAATGAACCTTAAAGTGTCTATGAAATGAAAAATTCGTTGGCATTTTTGTTGTTTTATTGCACAGAGGAGCATGACAGGAGCACTCACTGAAAATTTCAAGAGAATCTGATGCGTAGTTTTCGCGCTATCAACTCTCAAAATTTGCCGTGGATAGTTTGTTTTGGGGAAATTTGGGCTTCTTGGTAACAATGCCTTATGACGTACGCAGATGGATCATTAATAGTGAAATCTATTGTTCCTATGCATAGTTGTCCATCTGCGTACGTCATAAGCATTGTTTCCGAAAGCCCAATTTTTCTCCAAGAACGAACTAGTCATGGCAAACTTTGAGAGTTTATAGCGCGAAAACTACGCATCAGATTCTCTTGAAATTTTCAGTGAGTGCTCCTGCCATGATCCTCTGTACAATAAAACAACAAAAATGCCAACGAATTTTTCATTTCATAGACACTTTAACAAAAACCTTAGAATTAATATTTCCCAAACTGATTAATAATTCATAAGATGAAAACAAAGGAAATCACTACCAAGACAGTGAACTGGGAACCCGGTCTTAATTAGCATAGAATTTTGCCAACTTTCAACCTGATTTTTTCATAAGATACTGATTTGTTTGAGAAGTTAGATCAAACACTGGAAAGAGTGTTTCATCCTCTATCCAGTCACCTCGAAATTGGTTAAAGGGCATATATGACTCGAAAGTTAAGTTTGTCTTATTGAAAAGAACATTTAAAACGATAAAGTAAGATCTTTTGCAGTTTTTGGTTTGCTTGCTACGTTTTTGAGATATTCCAGTTTGTTTGGTATGCAAATGACACAACTTTTTACGTTACATGTGCATAATGAGTTATCAGAAAGGGTTACATATCTTTGCTATTATGAAAACATGGGCTTAACTCAAAGGAAGCATGTGTGTGTTTCTACCCACAACACCAAACATGTAGAATTCCAAGTGATTTCGTTTCACAATAGCAAAGATATGTAACCTTCTCTCGGTAACTCATAATACTCATTATGCACATGTGACGTAAAAAGTTGTGTCATTTGCATATCGAACAAACTGGAATATCTCAAAAACGAAGCAAGGAAACTAAAAACTGCACAAGATGTTATTTATCATATCATATAAATGTTCTTTTCAATAAGACAAACTTAATTTTCGAGTCATATGCCCTTTAAAAGCTCGGCATACGGCCTCGTTTTTCAACCACTTCTCGATGACTGGATATCGGATGAAACACTCTTCCTCGTGTTTGATCTATCACATCAAACATGGGAAGAACTTTAGTTTTGAAGCACGTGTGGCGTGTGCTGTTAGGGCGCTGCCTCTCACCGCTGTAGTTAAGCCCAATTGGACGGGGTTAGTACTTGGATGGGTGACCGTCTGGGAATAGCTCCGTTCTCGAACTTGAATTTCATGTGAGTAGAGTTTAGTTGGTCTCTCCTGTGTTTCGAGGGTTTTTCACAGGGTTCTGCGGTTTTCCTCCCTCCGTAAAATCAACACTTAGGTCTTAGCTTATGTCGTGCACTTTAATCATGAGCCTCTGGCTCGGATGATTGGGCGACTACATCCTGTGACTACGACGTTAAATAAGTCATTACTTGTTACTCATTACTCAAGGATTGTTTGATCTGGTATCAAACACTGAGAAGTCACTGTGCTTTTTGTGTTCATGAAAAGTATTTTAGTGCTAATGAATTTTGTTTTTAGTAACATAAAAGGGCAAAACGTGTACTAGCCGTTGTGTTGAGAGTTCAACTATCCTTCATCTGATTGGGATGAATTTCAATAATACTTTCTACAGGTATGTGTAAAGAGCTACTAATTTAAGAGTGCAAACTATCAAAGCTGATGATAAATCATGATACATCTCTTCTTAATAATTGTCAGTTGTTTGCTGTACAAGCTGTGTTAGTTAGTAATACTCAGAAAAACTCTGAGCTCTAAGCGGGACTCGAACCCACAACCTTCTGAATGCTAGCCAGACGCTCTAACCATTGAGCCACTAGAACTCAGATAGCGGAGCAAGGTTAATTAAGGTCCTTATACCTTAGACTGTGCCCAGTCCTCCAGGAACGAGTTTTAACCGCAAACAACAAACAACTGACAATTATTACTGACATCAAGTTGCAATTTCTGAAACTAACTAATATCTCTTCTTGTTGAAGTATTAAAAAAGAATGTCAGTAAAATATCTAGATATACAGTACATGTACATGTATAGTCTAGATAGTTTAAAGAAAAGCTAATACCAGTGCGAACTAGAATTCCTTTCATTCCAAAGTTTTGCGCTCCACCAATATCATTTTGAACGTCCTGGAGAAAAACAGAAGATTGAATTAACCAATGAGTAAAAAGAGGAAGAAATAAAAAAAACAACAAAAAAAGACAGGAAAGGAAGAATAAAAAAAATGAAGAAGGGGGAATATAAAAAAATCAAAGATTTGGTCAATTTTGTAACGGACAACAGTGGCCACATGTACAAAAATTTTGTCAATTTTGTATGAGTGGCAGTGAGAACCATCTGTATACAAAGTAAATTTTGACC
>OZ036003.1:8692829-8925329 GCA_964035015.1 Corallium rubrum
CGTTTGTTGAAACCCAAGGCAAAGCCTAAGTTTTTGAACAAACTTCGAGGTGTTTGCATTTCCTGATGAGACACTCCTCCGAGTGTATGATATAGCACTGCAAACAAATCAGTATGTATTTTAAGAGAAAATTGAGATGAAAGTTTGCTGCTTAATTTATGTAATTTCTTCCTCCGATATCCAAACCACAGACATGGTACTGATTTCCTTTGTGTTTTCCTCATGAATTATTAATGATTTGAGATGTAGATGTGACATTA
Organism: Corallium rubrum; assembly: GCA_964035015.1. Lineage (NCBI taxonomy): Eukaryota > Metazoa > Cnidaria > Anthozoa > Scleralcyonacea > Coralliidae > Corallium > Corallium rubrum. Next base: position 8,693,090 of record OZ036003.1, read on the forward strand.
GGCATAAATTTATGGTAAGTACCCACTTCTGCCTGAGCTCACCAAAAACTGCCCCTTTTATTGTTTTACTCTGTTTAAAGTGCCTATGAAACGAAAATTAAGTTTGTCTTATTTGAAAGAACACTTAAAATGATAGAGTAACATCTTTTGAAGTTTTTCGTTTCCTTGCTTCGTTCTTGAAATATTTCAGTTTGTTTGTTGTAAATGTTGCGTGTTGTGATGTCCCACGTGCATAATGATTATTGAAAAACGTTCTATATCTTTGCTATTGTCAAATATAATCACTTGAAAATCTACATGTTTATAGTGTTCTGGGCGAAACACACGCACATGCTTCCCTCGAATTATTTTGGTTTGACAATAGCAAAGCTATATAACTTTCTTCAATAACTCATTATGCACAAATTTTTAATTTGCATATCAAACAAACTGAAATATCTCAAGAACGAAGCAAGGAAATGAAAAACTTCAAAAGATGTTACTCATTTTAAATGTTCTTTCAAATAAGGCAAACTTAATTCTCATTTCATAGGCACTTTAACACCAGATGATTTTACTCATCAGAGGAAGAACCCTTGGACATGCAGGAATGAGCTAATTTCACCTTACTCCATTTTATTCAATTACAAACTACATGTACGAAATAAATGTATTACTCTTAACCTTTCCCCTACCTAAAAGCTTTATTCAAAGTTTCATAACAAAAACAGCTGGGGGCAAGTCCAACCACAACAGCATTAGGATTAGTTGTAGAAATCCCCTCAAAATCAATCAGAGCATCGTCCTCCAGCAGAAACAAAGGACGGTAGTTGTGTTTCTCCACAATACGACGAGCAGCAGTCAGGGAGGTGAATACTTCATTAGCTTGAACATCAAAGCCTAGTGAGGTAAGACGATGAAGCAACGTCACTTTTGATTCTTTGGTTGTGTTGGTAACAAACCGTATTGCTAGGCCAGTATTCCTTAGCCTGAAATGAGATGTTTACCATAATATCATGATCACCTCGGTTTTCATTGTTCTCAAAGGGAATGTAAATCCCGTATTTTCCTCATTACCCATGCATACACCTTTGTCTTCTAAATTTCCCTGGGAAATTTAGTAGAAAACAAAAGATTTCTTTGTCTACTAATTTTCCCTCATCAAGCATGCAGGGGAAAATTAGTAGACAAAGAAATCCTTTGTCTTTTACTAAATTTCCCGCTTGCATATCTACTATGCAAACAGGTGGTCCTAGAACACTCCCAACATTTTTATTAACAGACATCTATTCTACAAACACAAAGCATGTCCCAAAGGTATAATTACTTCAATCAATAGTAAAACTCGTAAACAACTTCACTGAACCATACAAAAACAAACACCTAAACTTATCTCAGCATACTTCTCTGAGTTTTCCTCGGCGATCATAATATTACAAACTGATAACAGACTTGTTGGGAAATTAGCGATTAAATTGCCCTTCACTTCAGGAAGATTTGTAAAAGTCCTCGGGCTTCTTCCTCAGACTTTCACAAATCTTCCCTCGGTGGCAGGCAATTTAATCGCTAATTTCCCTCAAGTCATGTTATTACTTATAATTAAAGAGCAGTAAGTACTATGATATATAGTGACAATAACACAATGTATTGTTGCCCAACTTACTCTCGTTCTCTAATTAAATATATTTCTAAAAGTGCCTCAAAATACATCTAACTGGCTTATACAGTTTCCTGATATAGTGGGCAAGGTTGAGAGGAGTGACAATGACAATTGCATGTACATATATATAGTAGATAATTTTGCTAAGTAGATATTTAAAAAAGCAAATGATATACAAACTCGCTTTCCCACCAAAAAATATATATAAAATAAATAGATAAAAATATGGATAAATATAAAAAAAAATTTAAAAATAAATAAATAAATAAATAAATAGATAAATAGATAAATATATAAATAATGTATATAATACATAAAAAATAAATAAATAAATAAATAAATAAATAAATAAGTAGATAAATATATAAATAATGTATATAATGCATAAAACATAAATAAATAAATAAATAAATAAATAAATAAGGAAATAAATAAATAAATAAATACAGTACAAACATAAATATATTAATAAATAATCAAATAAATATTAAAATCTGATTTTCTAAAAGGCCGAAACAATGCCGAAAACTTTCTATATCCACTGTACAAATTAAGTAAATACACGCACCTCTATATTTTATATGTATTACTCACAAGGAACCACATTATTGGACCTTTCCCCTTTTAGCAAAAACCGCAATGCATCATGGTAGAGTGGTAACGCTCATCTGCCAAGGAAAATGGCGGGAGAGGAGCGGGTGTTTTGTGTGGCAGAGGACTTTTGCTTTTTAAACGAATGTCATCAAATAAAATAGCAAAAAAACTTATCTTTACGGTTAAGGAGGTTTTTACTCGGACTCTAAACTAGATATAAGGCAATCGCGGCGGTTTTTGTTGGAAATAATGACTCGGGTTGACTGGACAAACAATGGCCAGTTCGAAGATAAACATTCTAGAAGAAGTGTCTTAAAGTACAATTGTAGGTGAGTAGACTTGGCTATTTAATCTCATAAGAATCTTTTGTTATATGACTAAGCGGCGACGCCTAGTCTACTTAGATCGCAAATATTTTGTGCATCCGAATGCATGTTGAGGACTTTTTCGTCTGCAATCTCGAGCAAGTTTTCCTTAATTACCACCAGTCGTTCGATAAACATTTAAGTAAGAGAAAGACCTTTAAATTTGTTTTGGCGCCAGTAAACCCGGTTTCCTTGTCAACGGCAAAGCTCAGGTCTTTTGCAAAAGCGTTAACTTGAACAGAAACTGTAATTTGGTATTCTTGCTGTATTTTGTTTCTGAATTTCTTTGTAACCGTGGAAGAAGCTTCTTGACACCATTAATTGCTGTAGGTTTTAAATATAGGTTAGTTGTGTGTTTTTTAAATATAAACATTTAGCTAAAAAGTTGATTTTCCAAGCTGACAAGGCAGTTGGCACAATTTTAAATTATTATTGTTGTTTGATAACTGTTTATAAAGGCTTTTTTATAAATTTGATAAAAAGATAATTAATTTAATTTGTATTATAGAATTGTAAATAATTCAGTTTGACTAGCAAGATTTAATTAGGTTAAAATTCAAATAATAATTGTGTACAAATTTATATAAATAGTTAGGATAGTTAGATATAGTGTTAAATAAGTAAATAAATTAATATTAAATAAATAAACAGAAGCCAAACCACAAACAATGAATGAAGAAAACAACAAATTACTCCAGCTACAGGACACAAAGTCATGGACAAGATATTTAAAGTCACTTCCACTATTTTCACATCATCTGCTGCAAAAACATTTTACAACTGAAACCCAAGCAGATGACAGTGCAACCGGTGCTTATGAACACAAGAAATTAGGTTTACTTACTGTACCAGCTTTTCAAAGATGCAGTAGGTATGTGAAACAAGTTCAAGTGAAACCAGAAGTAAAAATAGATGGTGACCAAGTACAGTATGTTATTCAAAAAGAACAGTCCATGCATCAATGAAGAGTAAAAGTTAGTTATCTATGTGCACTTAAATCAGTCAACAGGAGTGTTGTTTGTGCAAAAAGAATTGGAAAAAGTGGATGCAGCAAACATGTCAGTGATGTTGCTGAACTATTGTTTTAATTCTTGATTATTATTATTAGAAGTTCCCGATGATATCCAACCTGCACACAGCTTCTTTAACAATGGCATGTGTCAAGAAATTATGTAACATATGAAGCAATGCTTTTGAGGATTTAAGATGTGGTAATGCCTCTTATGAAAAGGGTGACAAAGGAAGAAAACATGAATTACCAAACAGAGATGCAGTCAACTACAATCCTACCCCACATTTTGCAAGAGAACTGCAGCCATGCCAGAATAGAGGAATTGACTCATAGGTTAGAACAGGCAGGGAAAGCTAGTTACCTCAGTAAATTGTTGGTATCGAATGACTATAAATTAAACCTATTTCATTTGAGAAACTACAGAATTGCAGGATATAACCTGCCATCTACATGACACTCAGGAACAAATGCTAGGAAATTTGCAAGTAGACACTAGTAACCAAACGTATGCTGTATAGATGAAAATAATATGGGATTTGTGGAAGAAAATTTAGGTACAACACATGACACAACATTGGAAATTGAAAGGAACATCAGGAGCCAATCTGATTGTAAAAAATGGTATGAGGAACAAAAGCTGAAACTGACTGCCTCAAACTTATATCTTAAATCCTCAAAAGCATTGCTTCATATGTTACATAATTGGGTTTCAGTTATAAAATGTTTTTGCAGCAGATGATGTGAAAATACTGGAAGTGACTTTAAATCTCTTGTCCATGACTTTGTGTCCTGTAGCTGGAGTAATTTGTTGTTTTCTTCATTCATTGTTTGTGGTTTGGCTTCTGTTTATTTATTTAATATTAAATTATTTACTTATTTAACATTATATCTAACTATCCTAACTATTTATATAAATTTGTACACAATTATTATTTGAATTTTAACCCAACTAAATCTTGCTAATAGTTTAACTGAATTATTTACAATTCTGTAATACAAATTAAATTAATTATCTTTTTATCAAATTTATAAAAAAGCCTTTATAAACAGTTATCAAACAACAATAATAATTTAAAATTGTGCCAACTGCTTTGTCAGCTTGGAAAATCAACATTTTAGCTAAATGCTTATATTTAAAAAACACAACAACTAACCTATATTTAAAACCTACAGCAATTAATGGTGTCAAGAAGCTTCTTCCACGGTTACAAAGAAATTCAGAAACAAAATACAGCAAGAATACCAAATTACAGTTTCTGTTCAAGTTAACGCTTTTGCAAAAGACCTGAGCTTTGCCGTTGACAAGGAAACCGGGTTTACTGGCGCCAAAACAAATTTAAAGGTCTTTCTCTTAGATAAATGTTTATCGAACGACTGGTGGTAATTAAGGAAAACTTGCTCGAGATTGCAGAGACGAAAAAGTCCTCAACATGCATTCGGATGCACAAAATATTTGCGATCTAAGTAGACTAGGCGTCGCCGCTTAGTCATATAACAAAAGATTCTTATGAGATTAAATAGCCAAGTCTACTCACCTACAATTGTACTTTAAGACACTTCTTCTAGAATGTTTATCTTCGAACTGCCATTGTTTGTCCAGTCAACCCGAGTCGTTATTTCCAACAAAAACCGCCGCGATTGCCTTATATCTAGTTTAGAGTCCGAGTAAAAACCTCCTTAACTGTAAAGATAAGTTTTTTTGCTATTTTATTTGATGACATTCGTTTAAAAAGCAAAAGTCCTCTGCCACACAAAACGCCCGCTCCTCTCCCGCCATTTTGCTTGGCAGATGAGCGTTACCACTCTACCATGATGCATTGCGGTTTTTGCTAAAAGGGGAAAGGTCCATTACTCTAGAGTCTAGACAGCAAGTGCTGTGGCAATGCAGGTTTGGTGTTGATTCTCTAGTTCTTTTTCACGTTTAAATTAATAAATAATACTTAAAGCACCCTAACATTTAGAATACGACTTCCAATTAAAATATACCTCTTTAAAGCTTCAATAGAGCCAGCAATAACAGCGTTATCAACATGAAGAGTACCACTGAGGTCGACAAGAACGCCACGGATGGCAGCCATTTACGAATGCGCTAAATAATAACGTGCAAAATTAGCAAATTACACCGCTGACACATTTAAATCACCAATATGAACGAGTTTTCTGATTGGCTAGAAGTAACCAATCACATTGTCGATTATCAATTCGTTCCCATGCTCCTTACTGATTATTTAACCAGATAAGGTGGGGCGGTAAGGGGCGGTAAAAATAGGTAGATGAGAGTCATAAGACACTACGCAAAGTAGAAGGTTCTAGATTAGAATATGTAATATACCAAATACGAGAAGGAGAGTTTGATCTGATATATCTGTATTGAAAAACCAAGGCGAAGCCGAGGATTTTTAGCCAACTTTGAGGTTTTTCGGGCATCAGCGATCAAATCAATTATTTCACACTTTTACACAAAGTTACAGAGATAAATATATACATGTACGCACAGGTAATCTACACATAAACTATTAAGCAATTGTTCTTTATATATTTTTTGAATTTAGAATATGAAAGATTTCTTATGTCATTTGGCAAGTCATCCCAAAGTTTCATAATAGCAGTCCGGTTGATTTTGATACAAGCGTTTATGTATGAATTATTAATGAGTTGAGAACTTGCATTTTTGCACACTCGCAAACTGCCAGATTGTTCATTATTTAAATTGTTATAAGTATATGAGTTAATCAATGGTTAGAAGTGTGATCTGGGATTTAACATCGTGAGCACACGAGTGAACATTAATTAATCATGTTATCTCACGACTCTCTTGCAGTGAAATCATTTTGTTTTTAACTTACCGAGAAAGAAACAAGAGTTAAAAAGGAAAATACTCATTAATATGCAATAAGGAGTCAAAACAGTGGGATAACTAGTTATCCGAGCGGGATAACTAGTTATCTCATCTGCAGATGCTAATCCGAGTTGAATAAAGGATTTCATGCTTCTGTTGGAACAATGAATTGTGGGTGTGTCATGAGATTAAGAAGTACTAAATAGTTTGTTAGTAACAGCAAGATTTTGATTAATAGAGAGCTAGAGAACATTATTAATGTCTCTACTCTCAGATTCTCGACCCTTTTGCCCTAACACAACGGTTTAGAAGTTAGAACTGCATCGTCACACAGCTCAAGGTGCGACTATTCAGAGGGTCCACAATAGGTTTATTGGGACATGGGGAAATAATGATTATTTCGATAACGAGAAACGGGATACAAGAGACTAAAAATGGGCTTTTCCTGTCGTGATTCGGAAAATAAGGAACCGGACTGAAGAACGAGATTTGGGATTTCTAAATAACGATCTCGAGGACGTTGGTCGGGATTCGATCACTATTCGGGATATACGGAAAGAGTAGCAAACATCGAGCGATATTTGGAATTAAAGAAGCCTATTCCGGAACCTCTATTCAGTTAATTAAAAAGGGAAGAACCTCTGACAGCGCACTTTGTAATTCTTTGCGACTCAATCAGTTATAATTATGGGTGGTCGACAACAACCGTGATTTTTCCACTCGGATGAGTACCCCATCTTTTTTAGTGTACCTCGTGAATATCCTTACACCTATATACGACGTAAAACATCAATCATCGTGATGGCAGTAATACATATGATTTATGAGACCCTACACGGAATGTATATAAATATCCACTATCTTTAACCTGTGAAGATCAGTATGTTTTCTTCCAAACAAACAGTTGGTCTGACACGTGACATTTCACCCATATCAATCAACATCGCAATCAATTATAAAAAGACGAGCAATTGTGTTGCATGAGAAGTCTGCTTTAATTAACCCGATTCAAAACTGCTTCCAAATGTAAGTGGTCGGGAGGTGTGGATGGCTTGGTTAATTGCAACATTACGTAGATCATGACGGGAAAAGTTCGGGAAGCGCAAAAGGTACAAAAGACAGTCACTTTCTCGGTTTGTGGAAGACACTAATTTTAGTCCGAAGCTCGGTTATGGTTGGGATCGCGTGGATTACCGGGAGACGGATGGTATAGCCAGGGAAAACTGAGTGTGATACTTTTTCACGACGATAAATCATGGAGGGGCTTAATATAGGATTGGTGGCCGCCTCCTCTTTCATTCTTCTCCTCAGTCTGGTGGGGAATCTAGCATTGAGTGCGTTCGTTCTTGAACAACTTCCTCGTCAAGCCATGAAGAATTACTCGTATTTGATCTTGAATTTAGCCGTCTCGGATATGCTGGTCGTATTGTCATCCATTCCGTCCGGAATAGTGGAACGCTTCAAGCATCCGGTGTTCCCATTCGGTTCAACGATGTGCAAACTGTTATGGCCCTTTCAGACTGTATGCAGCATGGCGTCCATCTTCACAGTTGGAGCACTCAGTTATCAGCGCTACAGGCTCATCGTACAACCGTGCAGAGGAAAACTACCTCGAAAAAAATTTATGATACTATTGACTTCGATTTGGGTTTTACCAGTGCTGCTAGCTGGCGTTCCCTACTCGTTTGTTCTTCGTATGGATAGCAATGAAACCGCGTGCATCGAGGAATGGAAACCAGTCAATAAGCAAGTCCAAATGAAGCTCAGTTTCACCGTCTATCTTGTTATTATTCAATACGTTCTCCCGTTGGGATTGATAGTATGGTGCAACGTCAAAGCAATATACAGGCTAAAGAGGTATGTCACTACTCTAGGGCATCAAGTAACACTTCAATATTCGAGTGTTTTAATTCAGCTAGTCATTATAGCATATTACAAGTGCTTTCATAATAATACAAATAATCCTAACGGAATGTGGACGACGTCAGACTGGTTACTATAAACTCCAAAGAACCGCTTTCTAAGACAGCTATGCCGCGCGCAACGGGTATTGGATTTTTTAGTTAAATTATTCCTGGAATGCTTGTATAGGAATAAGTGAAATAACTTATTATGTAGCAGAAGTTAGGACTTTAACGAAAACGGCGAAGGTTAGATACTAAGTTTGCGCATTAAAAGTACTGACGACGCCTTCTTATAATTTTTGCTAGGGTCCCCTTCATTGATGCTTCCATTTAATTCTTAATCCAAAACAAGGCCGATAAAAATAGTTTAAAAAAGTTAAAGATAAGATCAACCTCTCAGTATACGCCGACGTAAATTCACAGACGGTATACGGTAGACGTTCATCAAGTTCAAATACTCAGAAAATATATGAGTCCTAGTCATAAGATCGAACCTGCAACCTTCTAATGATCGGTCATTAGGTCCGATACCTGCATGTAGATGTGGAGCTACGAACGTCTACCCAACGTCTGTCACATTACATCACGCTCGACGATTTACCCGCATATGTACATAAGTACAATAGTATACTATATACATGTATACGCACCATGCTTGATGTCACTTTAACCTGGGTAAGCGAACGCTATCGCTTAAAACTACAAATACACAATAGAATAACGGTAGGCATCTATAAGAACAAACAAACCAATTTAGAAACAATGTGCTCTTTCAACAAGAACATGCGTCCTTGCAACACAGAACGTGTCACTGCACAGACTATACTATAATTATATACACAACTATAACAAGCAGTCTAAAACAATATAAGAATCAAAATATAGCAAAGTTTGATATACTGCGGAAACAGAGAACGTAATGCATCAGTCAAATCCAAGCGTGCCCATCCCCCCCCCCCCCCCCTGGGCCAACCCCCGGGCATTGACAAATTTTTCAAATATACTGCTAATTCCCCGCCGTGGGGATGAGAAGCAGGTGAAAATGCCCCACGGTGGGGCCAAAAATCTTTGGCAAATTCCCCACCCCGGGGAATTTCTTGCTGAAATATTTTATAATACAATACAAGAAGTGCTCTGCTGGAGCACATATACATATGCACGTTTTCGGCGACTTTGTCGTTTCCGGTGTAGACAACTAAGGAGGTGTTTTAAACGTTTGTTGCTTGTTATGATTCGCTGGCCCTCACTCAGTACATTATTAGTATTAAATTCCCGAAGATTAAATTCCCAAAGTGACAATCTTTTTCCAGTTTCCAATATAAGATTAAATATCTAATGCCCCACCCCCGGGCAAAGATTTTCTTTCAAATGCCCCACCCCTGGGATTTGCCAAAGAATCAAATGCCCCGCGGTGTCCCGGGGGGGGGGGATGGGCACGCTTGGATTTGACTGATGCATAAGAGCCTTCGTCTTTAATATTTTCGGCAATACTCAAACGTTACTGTATTTATTCCGATTTGTAAAACAATAAGACATATTTTAATTCTTTGAAAGTTTTCATGGCGATAATGTAATATATATAAATTTTGTGGAAACACCACGTAAAATATTTCTTTGCTAAGCTTTCGGCCTGTTGACCCAGGCCTTCATCAGAGCAATGACAACAAGTTGTCAGTCATTGATGAAGTCATTGCTCTGATGAAGGCCTGAGTCAACAGGCCGAAAGCTTAGCAAAGATATATTTTATGTGGTGTTTCCACAAAACTTATTTATAAGACATATTTTGATGCACATAGAGAGTATAGTGCAGTAGGCCAATTCGATTAATTAGGATCAGAGACACCACCACGAACAGAGAAAGAATTACAACGGTAGGAAACTGGCAAATTAATAGGATTACGGTAAAGGAAAAACATGTAAATACGAAGCGAAATAAAAAATTATTTTAAAGAAAAAACAAACAAATACCAAACATCGACAAATGGTTCGATCCCTGCGTGAGAACATATGTTACATTACAACAAGCTGACACATGTTTATACCACATGTACTGACTCCAAACATCAAACAAACATCTAGATACAGCGGGTCAAGTTCTCTAAACCTTAAAGATCTGTCCGTTAAGTTTTACCCCCTCAATGCCATTTTTGCAAAATAATTTAATTATAATTAAGTGGATATTGCACACTTCAACAGGCAATTCAATTTCGCAATGTAAGGTTAAAGAAATCGGCTCAGTTGTAAAAGAGGTGTTATACACTCTGCATTGTTTCATGCAACTTGTCTAACAAAGATGATCGATAAGGACTGAACAGTTTAGAAAGCCTATTTTTATTGTCTGGTTTCACAAATTATTGGGATACAAGTTGCAAGAGGGGTGTTAGACTGTTGAACGCATCAAAAATGCATCGTGCTCGTTGCGAGAAGTAGCTTGTATTTCAACATTGCCTACACAGCACACTACTGTTATTTCACTGAACTTGGTTCTATTTTGTACAACGCTTGCCGCAACAACAATGTTGTGAGCAATGTTGGGGAGCACGGGTGGCGTGTGCTGTTAGCGCGCTGCCTCTCACCAAAAAGTTAATCCCGGTTAGACGGGGTTAGTACTTGCATGGGTGACCGCTTGGGAATGACCCCGTTCACGGGCTTGGACTCATGTGAGTAGAGTTGTAGTTGATCTCTCCTGTGCTTCGAGGGTTTTTCGCCGGGTTCTCCGGTTTTCCTCCTTCCATAAAATCAACACCTAACACCTTAGCTGTGATCCGTGGTCTGAACTGTGTCGTTGGCGGCTGCTTGGAGCGCCTTTGATATGCCTCGACAAGGCCAACGTTGATCTGCGTCCTTCGCAATTCAGCCACTGGCTGCAAGTAAGGATGATTAGCCACCAGTCCTTTATCCTTTGAGATTGCGCCAGTGAATTTCTCTGTCGTGACAAAATTGCAAATTATCTTGCAAATTGTAATTGTCTTGCAAGCTGGAAACTCAACTAAAATAACACAATGTGTTAGCGACAGTGTTGACATGCACGTTACCTAACAGATAGAGATAAATAGATACAAGAATTTATTTAAAAAACTTAACATGATCAGCCGAGAACAGAAAAAATAAAAAACCCACTAAAAATAAATTTGGTCTAATAGCTTCTTAAATTGGCTTAGATTTCTTGGTGTTGACAAAAATCAAAATTCTCAAAATCATCAATAATTCATAATTCGAAAACAAAGGAAATCAGTCAACAGTAGGTTTGAAATTGGAATAACGACTTTTAAAACAAATTCGGTCAACTTAATTTCATGCACGTCGATTCCCCCTCCGAAATATAGGTTTCTTTTAAAAACAAGTTCAAACTTTGATAAAACGTTTTCCCGCTAATTTTGAACAGCTCGAAGTTTGTTCTAGAAGTAGTAATGCGCACAGCATTTGGACAAATATGTAAAGAACAATAATCAGTACAGTAAAACTAGAAAATAGCGTACGACTATTCTTAGAAAATACTTTCTCAAATCATCAATTAATTCATGAGAAAGACACAACGAAAATCATGACCACGATGGCCTTGACTATACCGTAGTGAAGAACGTCTATAAATTAATGAGGCTTTAACGTCGATTTTCCCTTTACGTAATAGGTCAAACACGAGGAAGAGTGTTCATCCGATATCCAAACCCGAGTCGAGAACTGGATTGAAAATCGAGGTCGTAGGCCGAGTTTTTTTAACCAACTTCGATCGAGGTGTTTGGAGAGAGGATGAAACACTCTTTCGAGTGACATTAAAAATCAGATATCCAAACCTCGGTATTGATTTCCTTTGTTTTATCTTATGAATTATTAATGAGTTTGAGAAATACTTGATTCGTTTGAGAAGCTATATCAAGTTCGCTAAGTTGGCTAAAAAACTGCTATCGCGATCGCCTTGTTGCAACCAAGGGACGTAGCCAGGGGGGGGGGGGGAGCCGTGACTCCCCCCTTTTGATATAGAACAACAGACATGTAACTACAAAACTGATGCAATATGCCATTGTGTCAGGAAATAAACTGTAAACAGTGTATTCAATCTACTGAGTGTATGCATTTTGAGTATCTATGTGACGTTTGCGTGCTTTGAGTATTTTATATGACGTTTTTTAACCTTTAGAGTTTGTAAAATCTTCCTCCAAAAGCCAGGAAATGGCATTTCAGCGACTCTCGATTTCAAAATTTCCCGGGGGAGCATGCCCCCGGAGCCCCCTAAAAATTTATTTTTATTTCGGCTCCCCCCTTTCAAAATCCTGGCTACGTCCCTGGTTGCAACTTCTTGGTGTTTTGATACCGTGGTATAAAGAAAGTTTTTTCGTGCTTCGTAAGAAATCTCACTAGACACTGGTTAAAAAGAGTAAAGATCTTAAACAATTCACGATTTAATAAATTTAATTTAACTTTTTCGAGAAGTATACAAGTTTTTTTCGTTCATAAATATAGTCCACTTGATTCAAACTATAGTTAGAAAAACGACTTCCTTTTAAATTACGTCTATATATATAATTCGGTTCATCAAATGCAGGATTCGCTCATACACGAACAACGCATGAATGTGAAAAGGGAAACTTCAAATGCATGGCCGTCCAACACGATCCGAGTTGAAGAATTTGTTTCCAAAATCGTTTTCAACGTGTGACGCCGTAAAGATCGGCCTTATTCCGAAAATTGGATCTACCAAATAGGATTATGCGAGCATTTTTAATTTGATGGCTGTGAGAGTTTTTAAAGTGGTCTTTCAACAGTTCGATCTTCACGCAATCCAATTTGATGTCTACCTTAACTCTTTCCTGTCCGAATTGGTCTTTAGTATCTTATTCTGGCTAACGCCAGACGATTTTATTCACCTCTGGGGAAGCCCTCGGACAGGAATGAGTTAAGGCATTCACGCTTTCTGACTTGCTGTCTGGATTCGACACGTTCAACAATCTTTTTATTAACGATGGGCTTACAAAATAAGTAACAGACCAATTAGTGTAAAACTGAAGTAAAACTAACGTAACTTTGCCCTTATTTACTTCATAATTGCAAATTTCGGACTGAAATCATCCACGTCAATTCAAAACTCGACCATGTAATCACCCCTTAAAAGTAGCATATTCATTTTCTCACATCACATCACATCACATCACATCACATCACATCACATCACATCACATCACATCACATCACATCACATCACATCACATCACATCACATCACATCACATCACATCTCATGAAGTGAATGTGACATTAGACTAATAGGAGCTAAAATCTTTTAACGCTTTTTAGCTTAATTAGATTAAATCTGATTGAAATCATGCAGGTGTCGCTTAGTTCTTTGACGTCTTAATTTTATTGCCTATTTCGGAAATATTATAGAAGTATCTGTTGACATCAGACCGACCTGCCAAAGCAATTATGCCGGGTTGTTTCAAGTTATGTTTAGAAGTTCGTTATCAACTGAAATCTACCCTATATACCATTCAAAATTTTAGTCTACAATACACAAATCAGATGACGATGATGTACAATGTCTGAATTACATACATAAAAAAGTTTATATCTATCGACAACTGTCTGGAAATGTGCAGCAGTGATCACTTTCCCGAGAAACACGAGACATAAATCGTTATAGACTATATATTGCAGTATGGTCTCGCATCAATGTTAGAGGGTTAATTCCCCCAAAGGTGAATAAAATCGTCCGGCGTTAGCCACAACATTAAGGAAGTGCGAAGTAAGCTTAAAATTAACTTTGTTTGAAACGTTAAACCAACGAGAAATTTATGAAGAACATCGTTTAAAGGAGAGAGAGGGATAGGAAGAGAGGGGGACAGGAAAGAAGATGACTATATGAGAGGGAGGACGGAAAAGAAACGAAAGGAGGGACACTTCTCACTAGGTAGAAGGGATAGGAGGAGAGAGCGGAGGGAGAGAGGAGAAAGGAGAGGAGGTAAGATGAGAGGAAAGACAGAAAGGAAATGAAAGGAGGGAGAGGAGTGAGAAGGGACAGAAAGATAGAAGAGAGACAGAGAGTCGAAGACGAGAAAATCAGAAGAGGAGGGAGGGAGAGAGGAGAAAGGGAGAGGAGGCATATAAGATGATAGCAAAGACAGAAAGAAAGAGGAGTGATAGAAAGAGTAGCAGAAGAGAAGAGAAGAAGAGAAGAGAAGAGAAGAGAAGAGAAGAGAAGAGAAGAGAAGAGAAGAGAAGAGAAGAGAAGAGAAGAGAAGAGAAGAGAAGAGAAGAGAAGAGAAGAGAAGAGAAGAGAAGAGAAGAGAAGAGAAGAGAAGAGAAGAGAAGAGAAGAGAAGAGAAGAGAAGAGAAGCGAAGCGAAGCGAAGAGAAGAGAAGAGAAGAGAAGAGAAGAGAAGAGAAGAGAAGAGAAGAGAAGAGAAGAGAAGAGAAGAGAAGAGAAGAGAAGAGAAGAGAAGAGAAGAAGGTGGAGGAAGAGAGGGGATGGAGACAGAAGGATAGGGGATGGGAGAGGCAGGAGAGAAGAGAAAGAGGGAAATGGGAGAGGGAAGGGGGAGGTAAGAATGAAAAAGGTGGGGGTAGAACAAATCACAAGCTTAGTTTAGTAATTTCTGAATACTTCCATGAAATCGGATATTCAGTTTTTCAGCGAACTGGCTGTGCTCTGTAGATTAAAGATGTAGTACATCCAATAAACGTTGTTTGGTCATATATTAACTTCAACTATCTCCCCTAGGTACCTAAAGTATCGGAAACGATCCTCTATGCTGTGTGCTCTTCCTATTGAAAACCACGAAAGCGCCGTAAAGATGTTGACTATAATCATGGCAGTATTTGCTTTCTTTTGGCTTCCTGGTCAAGTCATGGCAATCGTGTTAGAATTTGAAAACGAGAACAGCTTCATTGTCAATTATGGTTTTGACATTGTTTACTTATCTGTATTTGCCAACTGTGTGGCGAACCCAATGATATTCGCTTACTTCAGTCATGGACGATGCAAACTACCTGCATTTAGACGGCTAAAATCTAAAGACACTACAAATCCAACAAGTGCTATCGAGATGCAGTGCTTATCCTGCAATGGTGCTTCATTGACTGGAACACAAGTGGAAAAGAACTATGACTTAGAATCTGGAAATAGATTAATGCGAAGCTTTTTGGAGCTCATAAAGACAATGAAGGAAGACAGATTGAGAACATATTTGGATTCTACACCAGAAACGGTGTTGACGTAACATGCTAAATTTCTGTCACGGTTTAGATCCGGAATGAAGGTCATATTTTACATGCTGTCTCTCGTTTTAGTAACGCTTTGGCAATCTGTGCGGTTGCATGCCATCTTTCAGAGTTTTGTTAAAGGCTCGATATGTTGATGACGCAATATGGTGAGGGAATGTGATCATGATGACGACAACAACGGTGATGGTGATCACCGGGTGATGGTGATGGTAATGGTGATCATCGGGTGATGGTAATGGTGATTGTAATGGTGATCATCGGGTGATGGTAATGGTGATGGTAATGGTGATCATCGGGTGTGGTAATGGTGATCACTGGGTGATGGTAATGGTGATCACTGGGTGATGGTAATGGTGATTGTAATGGTGATCATCGGGTGATGGTAATGGTGATGGTAATGGTGATCATCGGGTGTGGTAATGGTGATCACTGGGTGATGGTAATGGTGATCACCGGGTGATGGTAATAGTGATCACTGGGTGATGGTAATGGTGATCACCGGGTGATGGTAATGGTGATCACCGGGTGATGGTAATGGTGATCACTGGGTGATGGTAATGGTGATTGTAATGGTGATCACTGGGTGATGGTAATGGTGATTGTAATGGTGATCATCGGGTGATGGTAATGGTGATGGTAACGGTGATCATTGGGTGATGGTAATGGTGATGGTGGTGATGGTGAACATCGGGTGATGGTGATCATCGGGTGATGGTGATCATCGGGTGATGGTGATCATCGGGTGATGGTAATGGTGATGGTGATCATCGGGTGATGCATGGTAATGGTGATGGTGATCATCGGGTGATGATAATGGTGATCATTGGGTGATCGTGATGGTAGTGGTGATCATCGGGTGATGGTAATGGTGATCATCGGGTGATGGTAGTGGTGATCATCGGGTGATGGTATAATGGTGACGGTAATGATGATGGTAATGGTGATCCCAATGGTAATGGTGATGGCAATGGTAATGGTGATGGTCATGATGGTGATGACGATGAAGATAAAGATGATGATAAAGATGATGATGATTATGATGTTGATGATGATGATGATGAAGATGATGATGATGACGATGTTGACGATGATGATGATGATGATGATGATGATGATGATGATGATGATGATGATGATGATGAAGATGATGATGATGATGATGATGATGATGATGATGACGATGATGATGATGATGATGATGAAGATAAGGAGGAAGAAGAGAAAGAAGAGGATGAACAGGAGGAAGATGAAATGGAAGGGGAGGATGAAGAGAAGAAGGAGGAAGTGGAGGATGTAAATGATGAGGAAGACGACAATGACAACGACAATAACGACAACGCGTCAAGCCCAAATGGCAACTGTATATAATGTACTAAGTCTTCGATAAATTAATAACTAGTGTATTAACGCCTTGGTCAAGCAAAACGAAAGATGGCAGCCCACACAGACTCCAAAATGTCAGTAACTAACATTTAAGTCGTCCGGATAAACAACAAACAAGATATGACTGACATGCTGAAATGACAAAATTATAAAAAAAGAAACTGACGTCTGGGACACTAATATACACTGACAGTCGCGATTTTTATGGAAAGAACTGTTGTGCACAATCCAGACACATTCTTACTCATTCGCGGTGATAATAGGCACAATTATACACCATTCAAACTTGTAAATACCTTTCTTATACGTGTTTTGTAAAACAATTTTGGCCTAGTGATGTAAAATAAGCTCTGCGTAGACAGTGTAGAGATATACAAATCGAAATGTCAAAATTTAACGTTGGTGTACTTGGCATGACAAGTTGTTGAACAAGACCTTTTGTCGAGGAAAAACTTGTCAACTCTGCGTCGTACACACGAGAAAAATAAAACTTGTTAAAAGGGTTGTGTCACCCCATCATCACGAACATCAAAACATACTAACTGCGCATGCGCTAAGTTATGCCGTAGTTATATATTAACTGCCGTATTTCATGTTTAAGCTTGTTTAATGACTTTAGACGCTCCAGTTCTTGCTAAAACGGCTGTAGTGTCTGAGCTGAAGTCAACGTTAAGAAACAGCTCTCACTTCTCTGCGTGTTCGCGTTGTTCTGAAGACGTAAAAATGCTGAGAGTGGCGTTGTTCACAGAACGAGGACGGTATTGATATTTATTCTTGAGATTACGAATTATTCATTCACATTGTTTTCATTAAGAATTATTTTGTTTTTAAGGTGCGTCATCGAGCTTGCCGCCTCGTGGATCCTAAAGTCCCTGACACAGACCACCAGAGCACAGCAAAGATCTAAACGTAGACTTTACGAAGGGCGACAACTGGAGAATGTAGAGAAGAGCTCTACTCATGCACACAAGTCTAAAGCTCGAGAATCAGATGTATTCCCAGACGATCACCTACACTTACTGTAAGCCTAGTTTACACGGGCAATTTTTTTTTTTCAATTTTCAACTTGACAAGTTTTATTTGCCCGTGTGTATGAAGAAACATGGCAAGTTTTTCCTAGACAAGTCTCCCTTTTGAAAAGCTGGCATGCCAGCTTTTCAACAAGGAGACTTGTCAAGGAAAAGCTTGTCAAGGAAAAATTGCTCGTGTAAACTAGGCTTTATACAGTGTGTATCAAAAAACCTGAACCCTTAGAAAACAACCTGTAGTAGTTGGAAAGCCCTAAGCACTTCGCTGAACCCATGCACAGATGCGTAAAATACACGGTCTTAAACACCAGGGAAATTAAGAATAGATAACTTGAAGTGTATGCATGGTGAAAATATTTAAAAGCTTTTTCTCTTCCTGTTTACCTTATGCACTGATTAATTTATAACGCAGCGCTTTTAGGGCTTTCAAACTACTACAATAGGTTGTTTTCTAAGGGTTCAGGGTTTTTTTATACACACTGTATACTAATCTCGTTCGACCAGACCTTGACTTTCGACAGCGTAGCGGTGCACGGGCAGCACCGAGCACGTAGACATTACAAACCTCTGGCTACATATCAGAATAGCAATTCATCATTCAGAAATGGAGACCTGTGATAAACAGATGATTATAGAAAGCTATATATGCATACATTTTTAAAAAATAAACGTACGTTCACTGTAATAGCATATTTGCCACAACAGACAAACTTTAAAATGCCTCATATAATTTTAGGGAGGAAACAAAGCACGGATGTCGAGAAAGACGTAGCTTATAGCCTTCTCTGAGTGTGAGACTGCGTTTTACGCGCGCTCTGATTGGACATTTAATACTGTATTTATATCAGCCTTATGCACGTCATACACGTGTATGACGTCACGGCACAATTTTCAATTCTATTTTATAAGAAAATTGAAAATGGGCGTTTTGTGTTTATCACCTGAAGCAAATATTCGAGTGCATTCAGGAGATTTCGGAAATATACTTATCTGCGAGTGATAAACCTTCAATTTCAGCCAAACTCGCTCTTGTGTTTTCGTGAGGCTAAACACGAGCGGATATTTCACAAAAAGTGAGCAAAGTGAAAAGATGGCAAACGGCTGAGAATAGTTTTGATAAAGAAATAGTGACGTTTCTAGCAGAGTCCTCGCAACGTCAGCCTTCGAAACGGCTTCGCTCGAAATGTCAGTATATTTCTTTCTCAAAATTAATCTCGATCGGCAGTTTACCACTTTTTCGGAACTTTGTTCTATTTCGAAACGAAAATTAAGTTTGTCTTATTTGAAAGAACTTAAAATGACTGAGTAACATCTTTTGAAGGTTTTCGTTTTCTTGCTTCGTTGTTGAGATATTTCAGTTTGTTTGAAACTTAGCTTTCCTTGCTCGTGTGTACGATGAACAATTTTCCCCCTAAACATTTTCTTTGACAATTTATAATCGCTCGTGTGTACGGTTGGACAAGTTTTCCTTGACGACAATGATCGCGTAATAAGCTTCGGAGATGATCTTGTCAAGTTTTCCTTGACGACTATACACACGAACAATTTTCCTTGTTCAAAAGTTGGCATGATCAGCTTTTGAACAAGCCTCCTTGTCAAGGAAAAACCTGTCAATTTGTGTCGTACACACGAACAAATAAAACAGTTGTCAAGGAAAAACTTGTCAAGGAAAACTTGGCCGTCTGTGCGGCGCTTTATGTCAAACAAACTGAAGTATCTCAACAACGAAGCAAGGAAACGAAAACCTTCAAAAAATGTCACTCATTCATTTTAAGTTCTTTGAAATACCGTAGAATCCCGAAAGTAGCGGCCCCCCCTTACTTTCGGTTTTATCCGCTGTTGGGGGCCGCTACTTACGGGGGGCCGCTACTTTGTATAGGTAATCGCATGGGGCCGAGGAAAATTAAGGTTTAATTTCACGAGTGTTTTCAAAATTTTACAAAATTGCCCGAGTCGCGAAGCGACGAGGGTAATTTGTAAGATTTTGAAAACACGAGTGAAATTACACCTTAATTTTACGAGATCTCATGCGATTAGGTGTTAATAATATAGCGGGCAAAATTATTCAAGAGCTATGTTAAGTTATGTCCAGAAAATGTCGAAGTACATGTACCTTATCACGGTCGGTGCTCGGCAACATTCCAATTTTCCTCGCTCTATCGCTGTGCCTGTTGCTTTCTTTTTGTAAACACAGGCAAAAGTTCGTAAATTTTCTAGTGTATTCATTTTCACTAATAGTTTACACTCCTTCAATAGTTTAAATTAGTTCAAAGTAAACAAAAAAGCATTTTCAAACCGAAAACCTTGCAGATTTGTTGAGAAAAAGTCAGTCCTCCAAGTTTCACTGTTGCTAAGTAACAAAGCGACCAATCACATGCAAGTACTGATGATCAAGGAACCAATCAAGTGCAAGTAATTTTGCCCTGAATTACAAAAAAATGCCCTCTTCATTAGCCAATCATATTCGAGTAATTTTGCCCTCTATATTATTACGGGTGGTAAAATACGTTAACATACTGTGGGACTGATATTCTTCTTTGTTCCTTCCTATTTACCACATTTAATATGCTTTAGTTTTTCCTTATGCCATTTCAACTCTGACTGTTGTACACTTTGGTACGTTGATAGTTGAAACTTTTTCGAGTTAATCAAGCGATGACTTGGGGGCCGCTATACTTACGGGGGGGGGGGGCTACTTTCGGGGAGCTGCTACTTTCGGAAATTTTGTAGACATCTCAAATTTGTCGCTATATACTTTCGGGGAGGCCGCTACTTTCGGGATTCTACGGTAGTTCTTTTGTGACGTACGTGCATGTATGACTTAGCGAAAAAGGTTATGTATCTTTGCTATTATCAAACAAAATCACTTGAAATTCTACGTGTTTGGTATATAGGAAGGCACGCACATTTTCCCTACGCATTAAGTTTGATTTGATAATGCACGTGTACGTCACAACCACTGATCTCTAACAACAGGTGACATTTATATATCAAATATTTCATTTTTGAAATATTTCAAAAACAAAGCAGGAAAACCAAAAACTGCAAAAGATGTCATTTTAAGTGTTCTTTAAAATAAAACAGACTTAATTTTCATGTCGTATATATACACTAGCTTTAGTATTACGTGTTTTTTTCTGGGGTTATTTTTTCGTTTCTCGCGGGAGTAAAACGTTAGATCGATAGAGCCTAGTTTACACGGGCAATTTTTTTTTTCAATTTTCAACTTGACAAGTTTTATTTGCCCGTGTGTATGAGGAAATATGACAAGTTTTTCCTTGACAAGTCTCCCTTTTGAAAAGCTGGCATGCCAGCTTTTCAACAAGGAGACTTGTCAAGGAAAAACTTGTCAAGGAAAAATTGCTCGTGTAAACTAGGCTTTACAGTCAAAATGGAAATACCTTCCCACTTCTTCTTCTGTAGTTCGTTGCTGCTACCGAAGCCTGAGAAATATTTTTGTTGAAAACTGTACAAAAATAGTATAATTTAGCTTTATTAAGCCCTAATCAAACGAGAACGCAAGTCATCGCAAGTTGGCAGTCACGCTATCTCAGCCAGCCCCTCTGAATAATTTCCCGAAAATATTATGTACCGTGACAAAGTTAAAACTTGTTTAAAACACTCATAAAACCTTTATTTTGTTAATTTGGGTGTTCGAACGACCGCCACAGAAATTTGTGACTGCCAACTTGCGATGACTTGCGTTCTCGTTTAGGGCTTTAAAGACTTAAAATGGCATTTAATCATAACACAATGGATGTTTATCCCAAATCAATACAAACAGACGATCGAATATACATCAAGAATTGGCGACTTTTATCGCTAGACTTTCCTCACGCTTCAGTAGCGGCTACAGAAATACAGTAATACACAACCAACTATACAGAGGCGGAAATGGGAAGGTATTTTCATTTTGACTGTAAAGATGGTCCTGATAGTTAATACTTAAGAGCTTGATGTGTGTATCAAGTAGTACATATTAAGTGAAAGAAAAAACAAATATCTTTTATGCATAATCAAAAACCATATGCAAGCACTCGATGTATAATTATATACTCAGTCCACAAAGAAGATAACAAGTTGAGGGCAAACAAAGAAAAAAACAAGAAGGCGTGTTTATATATATACATCAGCACATTTGAAAACGATGATTGGTTAATAATGATTCTTATTTTAACCTCGTTAACCAAATATATCATGGTATGTAATAACAACGACAAAACTGCAAACATGACAATATAGTCACGCATTGATGTTAAGCTAGTGCCGTGGAGCTAGTTTGGACTAAAAATCATTATAGTAGAACAAGTATATACAGCTGACTTCATAGTTTCCTTGGGAGACCAGAGGTGAGGTAAGATAACTATACAAGTTAACTTAATTCGCTATCAAGAATAGTTTGTCCTCAGGTTCTTGTCTTCATCCCAGTGTAATAAGGTATATTTTGTCACTATCCTGATGATGGACGAAGTAAATACGTGCGGAACGTTAAAGTTAAATAAATAAATACTCTCAGAGAACACATGAATAGGTATTAATTCACTACGTGTTTGTATAACAATCAGAATGTTATGTATATATTCCTACAGCGTCTACATAGAACGATTAGTAATACTCAGAAACATTTGGGTTTCCGTCAACTTGAAAAAGCCCACAAAAGTTGACAGTACAGTTTGACAGAACTCGAAAGTCGAAATGGGAGCTAGAGAACAATCTAGAAAAACTACTGCAGTAAATACTCATCTCAAACTCATTAATAATTCATGAAGAAAACACAAAGGAATCAGTACCGTGTCTGAATACTGATTTGTTTGAGATGCTATGTCAAACACTCGGAGGAATGTTTCATCAGGAAATCCAAACACCTCGAAGTTTGTTCAAAAACCTCGGCTTCGCCTCGGTTTTCAACAAACGTCTCGGTGTTTGGATATCCTGATGAAACGCTCCTCCTCGTGTATGATATATTACATCAAATACTTAAGAAAGAAAGTAAACGTAATGGCGAAAGTTTAAAGATTTTGTACTTTGTACTTTTCTATCATGCATGCATCACTTTAGTGTGTCTATAAACTCAAATAAGATATTACTGATATGGATTCTATATAATGTCATGAATAGTTGAATGTCAAAATATTTTCTGACTTGAACTTCTATTTGTTGTTATATTGAGGTTTGTATTCGCAAAATGGTAATGAGCTAGGATGACGTCAATGTAGGCATTTGTGTGTGTGTTTTTTTCCTTTTCTTATGATAAACCGCTTGAAGGTTTTAATGAAAAAAAAGATAAAATACAGAATATATACTATTCAAGTATTCCATTAACATGTGAATTGGGTAATATTTCTGCTGTAATGGAACATTGCGTATGCAAATTATGCCTACATAGACGTCATTTCATTACCATTTTGGAAATACAAACGTCAATATAACAAGAAATAAAAGTTCAAATCAAAAACCATTTTAGCATTCAACTATACACATTAAATAGAATCCATATGCAGTAACATCATATTTGGGTTTATAAGCACTTTAAATACAGGTTAATTTGCTTTGCTTAGCTTCTCTATATAGCGAAACTGTTGGTATTTTAATTCTTTGAAAGTTTTCATAGCGATAATGTAATATAAATACGTTTTGTGGAAACACCACGTAAAATATTTCTTTGCTAAGCTTTCGGCCTGTTGACTCATGCAGGCCTTCATCAGAGCAATGTGAGATCTCTGGAATAGGGACATTCAAAATGTAGGATTTCTAGAGGAGCAACACTGGAATTGAAACACTGAAAACTGTAAGATCTCTGAAAAAGAAACATTTAAAATGTAGGATTTCTAGCAAAATTCAAAATCTTGGATCTCAGACTCTCTGGAATATAGCATTTTCTGCCTTTTGGTATAGTAATTTCTAGAAGATTAAACATAAATATTGTAAATATTCTCCCTCGCTATAATCATTTAAGACAGAAAAGATATCATTGAGGGCGTGTGTCCAATCACATTGTGCAGTCAACAGTTTGAAGAGCTAGAGAACAACAACTCAGATTCAATCTTGTAGATTCAATCAACATGCTTCCCTTTATATAAGCAATTTTTCCTTGACAAGTTTTTCCTGGACAAGTCTCCTTGTTGAAAAGCTGGCATGCCAGCTTTTCAAAAGGGAGACTTGCCAAGGAAAAACTTGCCATGTTTCCTCATACACACGGGCAAATAAAACTTGTCAAGTTGAAAATTGCCAAAGAAAAATTGCCCGTGTAAACTAAGCCTAACAATCATCATTTAGTGTCAACAAGACACAACTCTCTAGGTCAGCCTATCTCCCCTCCGTTATCACCCAAACACTCCAGAGTCATTATGGTTCGCAAAAGGTAATCCAAAAATACCTCAGTATTTATATAATCCATGTATATACATATAAAATCCACTTCTTTATTTTGGGGGACGCCTGGATTTTGATTTACTAATTATTGCAAGGACTGTAAGAGTAACTGGTCTAAATTCGGCGATCAACTTACCATTATGGCATTTTCTTCAGTATTTATCATAATATTAAAAGAGGCTGATTGAACATGGGGAAGTTTCATCCCGGGCTAAAATTCAGCCAAAGTACAATTAGTACATTTCACTCTGATGAAGGGCTTCGCTCAAAACGTCAGTATTTCGTCATCAAAACTATTCTCAGCATGTAGTTTACCATCTTTCACTTTGCTCTTTCTAAAACAATGGCTACACAACACTCTAGTCTTTATTCTGATGAAGGGCTCTGCTTGAAACGTCAGTATTTCGTTATTAAAACTATTCGTGGGCTCTGGGAACGAGATCGTACCAGCATTAGCATAACCTTGCAGTGAAATTGGAGCTGACAATTACATGAACATAACGATAAACGCGTTGGTATATAGTGATGGCTATTTTAGATCTTGCAGTGAAGCACCTGACCTGGTTATAAATATATGTCTAAATATAACAAGGTATACTTTATGCATGTAGGCGTGACTCCAACGCAAACCATAACACAGGAATCCAGTGAGGCACTTGGTATAATCAGTTCATGTCCAATAGGCACCAATTCCTAGGTTAGTATCATGAGGCCTACATAAACCTGAGTTATATGTTGGACATGAATCTATAATTAGGTACTACACTGGATGTGAAATAGCCTTCACTATACCACCAGTTTAGCATTGTACTGTACAAATAAGCAACTGATTTTAAAATTCTGACGTCTTTTTTAACAATATTCTCTTTACAATACGGCACTCGTTGTCTTTGATTTTTAGAATTATAGACTCATTTAGTACGTGCTACAGAGGACGTATGACCTTTAAATTGAGATCAACCTGACCATGCACGACCCCTCTAGGCGTGTTCGACCCACCCCCTCAGCTACGGGCGTTCTCTGAAGCCCAGTAAACCTACTAGATATCGTGATATCGGAGGCTTGGGATCCAAACACCGGTTTGTTTACTCAATTTAGTGCTGACGGCTGGTGTTTATATGTAAACACTAATACCGCTTGGAGATAACATTTCAAAATATATAATAATGATTTGGCCACTCAGTCTACGCTAACCGCAAATCTGTGCTTCGATTATAGTGCTTTCTACAGTATCTTTTATGAATTGATCCTTTGAACGTTGAGTGCAGGAAATGGCATTTGTCGACCAGCAATTTTATAGTTGTTTATGTTTGATTCGACTTTGCGAAACGTTTTAATTAAAATTATACTCACAAAACTCGAACTATATATAATTGATTACGGTCAATCTTTTTTCCTCCTCAGTCACGTAGGTGTAATTTTTGGCCAGAAAAGAACATCTTACGACCTGTGAAAATGTTGGGTTTTTTTAATTTCCACAGTAAATCTAGCGACCAAGGTTCCTGCCACTTTATTTCCAACCTTGAAAACGGGCTTTCCATTTACTTTTCGATGTGACAAACACATTATATGACTGCAGGTCTTTGATATCCGGACATGAATATTTAATGATTTAAACAGATAAAAATTGAACGTAGACTTGAGATGTATGAATATAAACAATGACAAACATCAACATCTTGCGATTTGGCCATGTCGCGCGGCCTTGGAAGAAAATCTGGATCTGATTACACATCTGGCTACGGTAGTTTCATCTCATGATATATCCAAGGTGCGACGTTTTTCAATATCATTGACAGAAACCATACATATATAGATACAACCCACGTTTCCCAGAACACCACGTACACCCGAGTGTCACTAACGCAGTATTCCAATAAGGATAAGATGCTCTGGAAACGGTCGCTCACTTAGCTTATTATGCAGACTAAGTCTGATTTAACGGTTGTGAAGAATATAGAGATCGTACGCATAGTGACCCGTCGCCCTTTTGAACACAGACGATAATTTTCTTGCTGTGTCTCTCTTCAGGATGAACAGATTACAAGTTTTCGTCTCTGTTGTCTCGTGGATAATCCTTTTGATTAGCACAATTGGAAATATAACGCTAATCTTAGCACTAAAGAAACATTTCAGAAGGTCATCGCGCGGGTATATTTGCCTAATGTGTAACTTGGCTGTGGCGGATCTTGCGCTTGTTGTCTCCTCCATTCCGTTTAACTTCATCGAGAAGCTCCAACAGCCGGAATTTCCCTTCGGCTTCCTGCTCTGCAAGTTACTGTGGCCATTTCAGACCTCAACAGCCATGACTGCTATTTTTACAGTGGCCATGTTGAGTTTCCAGCGTTATTTGATGATAGTGCGACCGACGGAGAAGTACCAGAAAGGGAGCAGGGTGATTATTTTGTCCACTTTGGCGTTCCTTTGGATCTCGCCTATCCTATTGGCTGCCGTTCCATTCGCATTTTCCTTGAACCTCGATGCCGACAATGTGTGTGACGAGGTGTGGTCTGACCAGTATAAGAAGTACTTTACCGTCTATCTTACGTTTGTTCAGTATGCGCTCCCCCTTGGAGTAATAGCATGGTGCAACGGACGGTCAGTAATCGAGTTAAAAAGGTAAGTGAAAATCCGACTTGAATGAAGTACACACAGTTAGGAAAAAATGTAAATTCGATCGACTGTTACAAAAAGAGCAATGAAAAACAGCAGATAATAAGACTTTTCAATACTTGGGGCTTCCCACATTCCTTTGTCACAACCCTCTACAGAGAGGGGGATGGCCTATATGTAGCTACGAAAGAGAAGAGTGCGGAATGGTGTATGTAGCTATAGCACAAAAGAAAAGGGCGAAGGGTGGCTTATGTAGTTGGCGCGTTGCCTCTTACGTACCGTTGAGAACTGAAGCTAAGCCAGATTAAACGGGGTTATACTTATAGTACTTGAACCGGTGACCGTCTGTCCGAGCATGGCACTCATGTAAGTAGACTTGCTTCAAGTCCGCCTCTTAGCGCTATCATGTAAGTAGAGCCCACTGATCACAAATAATAGACTCATTATACGGGATAGAGCATCCGGTGCTCGCTGTGAAGTCGGAATAAATTAGCGGCGGCCATTATTTCAGCTGGGACCCACTTGGTTTTCATACAGCCACTTTTAAGTTCTCCCATAGCGACAGATACATGTCACAAAAATTCAGCCGGTTTTCGATAAAAATCCGATCATTTAAAGCGAAACCCAGAGGCGAAAACTATGATTCAGCAATATTGTGGGTCCCACCGGATATGGCCGCCGCGCGATTTTTAGCCTCACTTCCGACTTCAATTTTTGCCACGCGCGAAACAATAGATGCTCTATCCAGTATAATGAGTCTATTATTTGAGATCAGTGGGTGAGCCAATGTTGGTTTTCTACTGTGCATCGAAGGTTTTTCCTTCTGGTTGCACGTTCTGGTGTGCGCATTACTACTTTTGAAAACCTATCTTAATGTGTTCTGGTGTGCGCATTACTACCTTCACAACATTACCTTAATGTCCTCATGCTGTGCATTACTAACTTTGCAACAGTATATCTTAATATGCTAATGTTGAGTGCATTACTACTTTTGAAACCAAATTTAATGTGCTCATAGGGTGCACATTACCACTTTTGCAACAGTGTCTTAATGTACAAATGTTGTGCGCATTACTACTTTTGCAACAGTGTCTTAATGTACAAATGTTGTGCGCATTATTACTTTTGCAATTGCAACAGTACCTTAATGTGCTCATGCTGAGCGCGTTACTACTTTTGAAAACATATCTTAATGAGCTCATGCTGTGCGCATTACTACTTTTGAAAACATATCTTAATGAGCTCATGCTGTGCGCATCACTACTTTTGAAAACACATCTTAATGTATTCCGCATGGTGTGCGCATTACTACCTTTGCAACCATATTTTAATATGCTCATGCTGTGCGCATTACTATGGTGTTCCCATTACTACATTTGCAACAAAATCTTAAGGTACAAATGTTGTGCGCATTACTACTCTTGTAACTGTATCTTAAGATACACAATGTCTTACATGAGTATAGATCATTTAACTACCATACTCTTCTACTTCCACCTGTGCTCGGAAACAATTTAACGGCCTTGTTTACTTACAATGATAGGCAAACATACTGTAAATACCAATGGCATTTAAATTCGGTTCACGGAATCAAGTGTTTGATCTTGCTTCCCAAACGAATATTCACATTGCGGTTTGCGGTGTTTTCTTCATTGATTTCAATATGCAGATTAAGAAGTATCTTTGTCCTTCGAATCTCAAGGGATTGGTTGCACACATGAGTTTTTGAATAAGATAGGTAATTGGACAGACACTGGGGCTATATACCGTAGATGAATATAAATTTGCAAAGTATGCGGTATATGGCCTTAGGCCAAAAATCGATTATTTGTTATCGAACGGTTGAAGGCGCAGTGTAGATTTGATATGGAGGTATAAGTTAAACAATTATAAGAAAGGAGTAAAGATACGTTAAGTAATATTGAGTATATATATGGGACACAACTCTGGACATATGTTTCGACCTTCTCGTGGTATCTTCAGGGGATTTGGGTTTGATAGTGTTCTTAACTCATAGTAGGGGGTGATTAATCTCAAGCAGTTGAATGAACTTTGTCATGTGAACCTTTTAACGGATCAGGTGTAGATAAAAAATTGCGCTGACTCACCAGAGAGAAACATCTGTCTGCAATTCATGGTTCATTCACGAGCGTATTTGCACAAAAACATAACTATCTTTCACGAGAACTATGGGAGGAAATACGAAAGAAAATTAGATTAACTCGTTCCTGTCCTAACTTGTATTTATAATTACTATTTTATTCTAAGACGATTTTAATCACCTCTACAGGGAAAAGTACCCTCGAACAGGGATCAGTTATAAACTTTTTTTCTAACTCTACGAGTTTCCTGTCCGTATATTGCCTGTCGATCTTTAGTATTTTATTCTGACTAACGCCAAGTCAGAGACGAGTTAAAGTTCAATAGTGCTCCGTCGTGATGACGTCACTATTTAAGTTTGTCCGCTTTTACCCATAATTCTTGCAGTCCGAACAATTTGCAATTAATAATTTGAAAGTCAATTTTGGTTTGTTTATCCGCATTTTGTGCTATAAATAGCAGCTCGACGGTACGCTATTTAATTAGTTTTCCTAAAAATAAATATATTAGAAAAGAATCAAACAACATCACGCTAACACTATTTTATCATTTTTCGCTTCAAGACCAATTCAACGCCGTGGGCCATAAAAACCAACGCAACGCTAAGAGTAGACTATCTATTCTTGGGATTCGACACTGCTTCAATGTGGGCCATGCATGGGAAACAACACACCACGCTAACACGATCTATTTGGGATACAACACTGACTCAATGTGGGCCATGGAAAACAACACACCACGCTAACACAGCCTATATCTTGGTTTCAACACTAATTCAATGTATGTCATAAAAAAACAAAAAAACACGCTAACACGGTCTATCTTGGCTTTAAGACCAATTCAATGTGGGCAATACAAAACATCACCACGCTAACATCGTCTATTCAATATGTGCCATAAAAAAACACAACACTATAAACACGGTCTATATCTTGGCTTTTAATACCAAAATCAAGGCGGGCCACGTGGCTTATCTAAAATCCTACATCAACAATGCAGCTGCTTATTTATTTTTTTTTATGTAATTTGCTTTTTATCGATTTAAAGGCGAATCAGTCATTACTTGCATGCGTCAAGTATTTGTTTGTGAGATTCGCACAAAAGAATGTTTGGATTGTAATCCACCGTAGCAAAAGATTTTTTGCTGCTAAATAGAGCGCGATTACTCCGTGCGGAAGACCACACCGTCGTAACCTAGAAACGTGAGTTTTAAATTTAGCTGAACCATTTGTAACACCGACAAAAAGTATATATAAACAAATTCAGTGAATTGGCAGTAGCGACTACGATTCCCCTCTATAGCTATATGCACGAGTAGCAATGAGCACATTTTACCTATAGTAAGGCCCTTTACATGAAGCGGATTGACAGTCGAATCCGGACACATGTTTACATGGAGAACCCGATCTGCTTGCATGGAACTTTGTTTTCGGTTTTGGACACTATTTTCTGTGCTTCCCTCAATGTCTGCCATTTAGCACGACACGCACTAACTTCACTCATGCGTATCAAGTCATTTTCAAGTCAAACCGTGTTTAGATGAATCAGATTGGAGACATTCAAATCGATCCTTGCTTGAATCTTAAGTCAATCCACTCACTTCGTGGATTGATTTCAACCGTCCGTTTCGATCGGATCGAAAATTTTCAATCTTCTTCGTGTAAAAACAACAAGGAGAAACAACATGGGAGATTTGACTTGAACACTCAATCTGCTTCATGTAAACAGGGCCCGCTAAGCGTTGATATTTGCTTCTGGGAGTAGAGTAAGAGACGGGTATTTTATCTTAAAGGTAATATTGGGCATTTCACTCGATTACATAGCATGTTCTAAGGATTTTGGGTGAAGGAAAATTCGAGTGTATATATTCTACACTCGAATTTTCCTTCACCCAAAATCCTTAGAACATATTTTATCTTAATGTGGCTTTGTCGTATTTACAGGGGCTTTTTAATTAAACACATAGATTTCAACCAAGATTCATGCTCACGCCATCAATATCCATGGTAACAATAACACCAGGCAATTTCTCTCGGAACTTCAGTGATGCAACAAAATTGCGAAATTGCCTAGTGTAACACCACCTTTAAAATAGATTGTTTTACATTGTATTTTACTTTCAACCATCACCCTCCCATGTATTTATGTAACGGTGGAAGCTAATTTTTCGTTTTTTTTTATTCTAGACAAGAAATTTACCGCGAAAACGTCGCCATCATCAACTCTTCCATGCGGGCACGTCATAAAAGTGTTGTGCGCATGCTCATATGTATTGTTGCAGCTTTCGCAATTTTCTGGTTCCCAGGACAACTCGCCTGGCTGGTTCTAACGTTCTCGGATGGCAGTGAGAAATGGCAGACGATGCTGGATATATCAGAAATATTTACATTCACAAACTCGGCATTAAATCCACTCGTATTCTTCGCATACAATAACGAATATTCCATCCCGAAATGCAATGTACCGTGGTGGATCGCGAGGAGGCTGGATCGGCGAGATACAAGGTCTCAGAGAGCGTCATCTGGTACAGTGCAAATGTTGAGTTCGGTGTAGCTCGTCATAGAAGGTCTATTTACATGAGTACTCTTGGGAAGTAGTTATCTCTCGAAATACCTCGATACCAGCTCATTTCCATCTTTGAAAAGGAAACCGTTCACATTAGACCAAATAGGAGCTCGGTGTAGCTTGGGGATAGACGGAGTTCACGTGAGACCGTGTAGAAGTTTGGTGAAGCCTGGAGATCCAGACGACCATAATCTCATGCATGACCTAATTATATATAGAGTCTGTTTACTTGCAGGAGGGAAGTTATCTATTTATCTTAGGAAGTACAGTAATCCCTATTTCACGAGATATATCTCGATGAGAGCCAATCTCGTTCCCAGAGCCCATGCACGTTCCCCACCCGGGAAACGAGAGACTCTGGGATAATCCGTTTCACATCGATATTTCATTGGCTGATGAACACAATGAACTCTATATAACTCTTCTTCCGGATAACAAGAATCCTGTGATGGCGTGAACGGATTATCCCAGAGCCTCTCGTTTCCCGTCCGCTGGGTAAGGGGAACGTGCACGTGGGCTCTGGGAACGAGATTGGATGAGAGCATATTTATGTCTTTGAAAAGTAAACCGTTCACATGAGACCGAGTAACTTTGTATCCACGCCATTTCGCATACACGCGTAAAAATCTCGCAAGTTGTTACAGTATTGTTGCGTGAACAATGCTGTAACAACTTGCAACAATGCTGTAACAACTTGTTGACATATGTGAACAACATTGATAAATGAACAACATTGTTCATCATTGTTTCAACAAGTTGTTACAGCTTGATGAAACAACAAGCGTTGTTCACGTATGTTGTAACGACCGAAGAACGTGTTGATACATCAACCATGTTCACCATTGTTGTAACATTGTTGTTCATCGTTATTTTGTCACGCTGAAAGGTTGGCAAAAACGAGTTCATTATAGACCTTGTTCCAAAATGACGAAGTTTTTAGAATTCTTTTATGTGCATATAAATTATCCCTTATAAGCTTGTTTCAAAGTGCCTAGGAAGAGAAAATTAAGTTTGTCTTATTTGAAAGAACACTTAAAATGATAGAGTAAAATATTTTGCAGTTTTTCGTTTCCTTGCTTCGTTCTTGAGATATTTCAGTTTGTTTGATGCAAATGTCGCATCTTGCGACGTCACACGTGCATAATGAGTTATCGAAAAACGTTATGTATCTTCGCTATTGTCAAATATAATCACTTGAAATCTACCTGTTTAGTGTTCTGGGCGAAACACACGCACATGCTTCCCTCGAATTATGTTGGTTTGATAACAGAAAATATCTATATACCTTTTTCAACAACTCATTATGCACATGTGATGTTAAAATGTTTACTTTGCATATCAAACAAACTGAAATATCTCAAGAACGAAGCAAGGAAACGAAAAACTGCAAAAGATGTTACTTTGTCATTTTAAGTGTTCTTTCAAATAAGACGAATTTAATTTAAAGTAAGAATTCTTTCAACCTCGTACCCAGGCTCTTAGAAAAGAGCCTGGGTACGAGGTTGGAATTCTTTTTGAATCTTCCCAATAAAAAACGAGTTCATAAGGGCTAATTTATCAACATGTCCTCTCACTTCGAATTCATGATTATCCTTAATTGTCGAAGTGTCTAGAATTCATGATTATCCTTAATCTTAGGGGACTTCTTTCTCCCACATGCGGGATGTTAAACTAAATTGTATATAACTAAACTAAAGGGGTGTTGTGGTCGGGGTCTGTGAGGTGGGACATTTTCCCCGGTTAGGTTTAGGTCCACTGGGGGGTTGTGGTTAGGTTTAGGGTCAGGGTTAGGGTTGGGGGTGGGGAACTATTTTTTAAAATTGAGGATTATCGTTAATTCTACGACATTTCACAATTGACGATAATCATGAATTCTAAGTGAGGGAATATGCTGAATTTATAGCGGTTTTTCCAGCAGTTAAGTTTAGTACCATACAGTGGAATGGTGGATAATTGTATAACCAAGCTAGGTAGTAATCCCAGTTACAGAATGGGGTTAAGGTTTTTGTTGAGGTTTGGTAAATCCTACTTTGTGAATGACGTCAACAATTCAGGTTGAGTACGCTGCGGGTCACATGACATCCAGAATTTTGAATTGCCTATATCATGCTTGGGGGATTTTACATATTTAGGATATTTGGAACCTTCTGGGAAGATTTGTAATATATCTTCCTTTTTTAAAATTTCATCTTCATGGACTTTTTCGCTGTTAAAGTTGACGAAGTGACGTAAAGAGGAATTTGTCTATACAAAAACCACTTTACAGATTCCTCCTTTGACGTCATTTCCGTCAACTTTAACAGCGAAAAAGTCCATGAAGATGAAATTTTAGAAAAGGATGATATATTACAAATCTTCTCAGAAGGTTCCATATATCCTAAATATGTAAAATCCCCAACCATTTAAAAACCTGGAGAGTGTCTCAAATGTCTGCGTTAATATGCAGGACGTCTTTAAAATACTACAGTTCACGTTTCCTTTATTTACAAATAAATTATTGTGACACGAGTGGCTTTTCGACACAATCAGACGGCTATATATAGCTCGTCTTATCAATGTAAATAGATATTTTATATATTTCTTAGCACTATCCTTTGACAATTAGAAAAAGCACAAAGATTGTAAACCTCTCGGTGGGTAATGGATACTATAATATTGTCAATGGCATCCCTGAATGTTTGAAAAACTTATGATTAATTGGCAACGTCATCTACTTTGAACATGCATCTAATTGGCGTGCAAGAAAGAGGCTGAAATGATTTTAGCATGGGCACCGCCATCTTGAGAAAATGACGTCAAATGATTACAACATGCAGAATAGTAGCATGACTGTCTCTAAGAGTAGTACATATAAACGTTTTGCACATGACGTCAAAACGGCCATGTTAGAAGTAAATATATCAAACACGAGAAGCCGTTTATTATCTGATTTTAAAACACTGAGAAGTGTGTTGAAAAACGAGGCGATAGCCGACTTTTTAACTCACTTCGAGGTGTTTTTAAATCAGATGATAAACGGCTTTCGAGTATTTCGAGGATTTGTATTAAATCAGTATTTAGAGAGGAATTTCAGGCAAAATTTGTCTATATATATATACCTTTATCCAGACTAACATCTCGTGCACTCTCTCCAGACTGGTTGCTAATACTCTGAATTTATCTAACTGGACAATTTAGCTAAGTCAAGAAGCAAACTATTAACAGTGAAAGTTGTCAATGACTAATTTGAAGATTGAATTTTGAAAATAATAACAACAGCAATAATAATCAAGATGGTGATAACGATGGCGATCATAATTACAACATTTATGATGTGATGATGATGGTGATGGTGATGATGATGATGATGATGATGATGATGATGATGATGATGATGATGATGATGATGATGGTGATGATGGTGGTGGTGGTGGTGGTGGTGGTGGTGGTGGTGGTGATGATGATGATGGTGATGGTGATGGTGTGATGATGATGATGATGATGATGATGATGTTGATGTTGATGTTGATAGTGGTGGTGGTGGTGGTGCTGTGATGTTGTTGTTGTTGTTGGTGGTGGTGGCGATGGTGATGGTGATGGTGATGATAATGCTGACGATTAATAATGGTAATAATAAAAACGATAATGACATGCAAGGACAATGATGACGATGATGAAGACGGCGATAATAAATGAAACAACGATGACAATGACCATGACAATGACAATGATAATGATAATGATAATGATAATGATAATGATGATGACAATAATTATAATAGTAATGTTGATGATGATCATGACTAAGACGATTATCATGATTATGATAATTATGATTATGATAATTATAATGATTATGATAATTATGATGCCGATACCGATGATGATATTGATAACCTGTTGCCAAATAAAACAGCCAATACATGCAGTTTACCTTGTATCATTTTTTTTTAAAATTTTGCCAGTTATGGCCTATTAGAATGCTATTATAATTAATGCAAAAAAAATCTTCAAATTAGTCGCATCTACTTAACATGTTGATCTGATCGTCCTTTTACTGTCAACCCGAACTTTTTCTAGACTGCACACGACTCTCACGTTATATGTATCCTGCATGTTCATACTGGTGAACGCTAGAGGTATTTACTCGTTGAGACTTGGGAGGAAACTCCACCAACGGGAAACCGTCAAAGCCATGCCAAACTGGTTCATAGTCGAGAACGACAGCGTTCCTATGGAGACAAACCACTGTACTGTGTACTAACATGTTCCCAGTTCGCCATAATTTTCAGACATCTCACAAATATTCTCCTCAACAATTGCCGTTTCAGGCGAAGCCTCCAAATGTCGCATTAGGTCATTATTAACATTCCCTGTTCTCAACAACTCAACAAAACTTCCACGAAACAGCTCTTTGTCCTTCGCTGAGCTCAACACGTGGAACATACTCTGCCTGGAATCCGATGGCGTGGCGTTGCTATGGAAATCAGTATCGGAGCCATACAAAACAGCGAGTGTAGACAACAGGCCATGCCGCACAGAAGATTGCTTAACATCAACGTTTGAATCTTTTTGGGAATTCCCTTGCAGTTTATCTAGAAGGTATTTCGGAATGGCTGGAGCGTAACGTGGGTCTATTCTTGGACCATCACTCTGACTTGTATCTTGACTGTCCGAGGTTCGCGAAGCTGGTAACAGAGTAGTAACGGCGTCGGTCTGTAGTCTGGTCGGTGACGATAGACGATGGCTCTTCCGCCAGTGGTATCCGCAACAGAAGAAAACTGTAGAAACGAATTTCTTAAGTTTTTCACGGCATTCGATGTTGTAGGTGAAGAACAACAAGGGATTGAGGACACAGTACATGAAAGGGAAAATATCAATTAAGGAAAGGATTCTGGAATAACTAAGATCGTGCTCAATTCCTGCAACAACAGGAAGCAGCCACATTATTTGTCCGGGTAGACCAAAAATGGCGAATATCAAGACGATGAAAACCAACATTTTAACGATGCGTCGATGAGCATGAACACTTTCCTCGGAAAGTTTGGCACTATTTGCTCGGAATAAGCGACGTCTGCAAAGAAATTAAAAATATAAAACTGAAACCCCAAACAGAAATTGCTACCGAACAATCAAAGATGTCTTTAACTCGATTTCATGGCCATGTGGACAATTAGCCAGGTTTGTCTGTCCAACCGCGTGTATTCTGTCTGGGTCCGTCCGTCCGTCCGTCCGTCCATCCATCCATCCATCCGTCCATCCATCCATCCGTCCATCCGTCCGTCCGTCCGTCCGTCCGTCCGTCCGTCCGTCCGTCCGTCCGTCCGTCCGTCCGTCTGTCTAGCTTGCGTCCCAACGTTCGTTCGTTCGTTCGTTCGTTCGTTCGTTCGTTCGTTCGTTCGTTCGTTCGTTCGCTCGTTCGCTCGTTCGCTCGTTCGCTCGTTCGTTCGCTCGTTCGCTCGTTCGCTCGTTCGCTCGTTCGCTCGTTCGCTCGTTCGCTCGTTCGCTCGTTCGCTCGTTCGCTCGTTCGTTCGTTCGTTCGTTCGTTCGTTCGTTCGTTCGTTCGTTCGTTCGTTCGTTCGTTCGTTCGTTCGTTCGTTCGTTCGTGCTGCGTAGGCAGTGTAGAAACAAGTGTAGAAACAGCTAGGCAGTCGATTGTTCAGTCCGTCCGTCCGTCCGTCCGTCCGTCCGTCCGTCCGTCCGTCCGTCCGTCCGTCCGTCTGTCTAGCTTGCGTCCCAACGTACGTACGTACGTACGTATACGTACGTACGTACGTACGTTCGTTCGTTCGTTCGTTCGTTCGTTCGTTCGTTCGTTCGTTCGTTCGTTCGTTCGTTCGTTCGTTCGTTCGTTCGTTCGTTCGTTCGTTCGTTCGTTCGTTCGTTCGTTCGTTCGTTCGTTCGTTCGTGCTGCGTAGGCAGTGTAGAAACAAGTGTAGAAACAGCTAGGCAGTCGATTGTTCAGTCAGGCAGTCGGTCGGTCTGTTCTTCAATCAGTCGGTTTGTCAGTTGGTTGATAAGTTGATTAAAATGCCAGAAAAACACTAACCTTTTCAAGCGTTTTATCGTCAATATATTCAACGTCGCAATAACAGTAAGAGGCAGAACGTACTGAACTACAAACAAGTATATCGTAAAAACATCGGCGCTCAAGTCCGACAGTGTTTCAGCGCACGATACAAGTCCATCAACGGTTTCCAATTTTAGATGGACCGCGTAAGGTACGGCTGAAATGAGAATGGGTACGAGCCAACAAAGTACCACTGCAACCACCGTGAGCTTCCCTAACGATCGAGCACTTCCGGAATACGAGATGACGTAATAACGATGAATGTTTAAAGCGACCATATTAAAAACACCAGCCATAACGCAAGCAGTCTGTAGTGGCCACAAGATTACGCACATGACAGACCCAAAAGGAAAGTAGCCGATGTAGAGCTCTGTGATCGTAAACGGAGCGTTCAATAGAACCACTATAATATCGTTCACGGCCAGATTAATCACCAGTATTTTATAACTCTTGTTCACTTGTTCTCGGCGAACCGACATCAAGGACCAAACAACGAGAACATTACCAGGAACTCCCAGTAAAACGACAAGACTGTACAAAACGTAGCTCAGCATATTTACTATCTTTTCACTTTCCATGTCTGTGACGTTGGTCAGAGACGAATTGTTCATCTTTCCGCGGAAAATTATAAAAATATCCAGAAATCCACTTTGGATATAACTGGAAACAAACTTGAATTCTAAGGATAGAGAATTAGAATGTCAATGTTTAATATACTATACCTCAATCTTTGTGGTCGTTCATTTTTAGGGATGTCTTTGTTGACGCTTCTGGTTCAAAAACTAGACTTTTTGTCAAGTTATTACGTGGTTAAAACGTGGTACGAGATCTGATCTGCAGGTCTTGGGAGAGTGGTAAAGTTTACGACTTATTTTGATAAAGAAACAATTACAAACTCAATTTATTTTAAATTCTTATATAACTAACAATTCTTTTTCAGTAAAAAATGGCTTGTCGAGATATTGAGAGATTTATTTATTATCATGTTATTGAAGTGTGCGCAACTAATTTTGACGAGGTCTGGGCCGAGTTTATATGCGTTCACAAACTCGATTCTTAGGATTTCGTGGGCGATGATCTTTGGTATACGCAATATCTACCGATCAGTGGCAGGCATTATTAAATTGTGCACTACGCTACGACGCTACACGTTGTCTTTCCTCCTCGAGGACTTTTCTTCGCAAGTTGGCATTGTTACAGGGTTATTTCAGGCTGTGCACACGCTAGCATTGTTTGGCGCTGGAATATATTGATTCATTAAGAGAAGTAAGTGTATTTTTCTACTATACTATTATATCAAACACAACTCTATTTGTTGCTGGATGTACATATCAAGGCCACAAAAGGCTTAGCGACATTTCGAGGGGCAGACAGTGTATTGATACGAGTCTTCGTTCTATTATTACAGCTATTGTTGGTTACGTTCGTGACGTCCATGTTGAGGAAAACGTCGCATGCTTAAGCTCTTTACTTGAAAATGCTTCGGACGATAACAAGTATTTTATTTCTTAAATAGTAAATGGTAGCAACTCGCAGCACTTCACTTTTGATAAAAACTTCTAGTATAATTGATAATCTCACATGTGGTGGTAACCGTATCATCTGTAACGTTCGTCAAGCTCAGTTACTTCAAAAAGATTTCCGAGTCCCAGACATGCATATGTACTCAGCGAGTCAGAGCCCCTTTCCGACCTACACAAGCTTCGGGGGAAAGTGGGCTCTGCCAACAAACTCGATATTTATTTTTGAGCATGCGTGAACGGTTGCCAAGATACTATTTTGGGCCCAGGCTCTAACGCGTCACTTCCTATTTCCTGCTTACGCGTGTTCGTAAACTAGAACTTGTTTGACCAGTTTAAAACCTGACTGACTCGCCCCAAACTTGGGGCGAAGACGGAGTTTGTTGGCAGAGCAAACTTTCCTCCGAAGCTTGCGTAATGCATATGATGATACTTCAATGATTACAGTCGGTTGCACCAAAGTGACAACACCGCCCGTCAAAACATCTTCTATTTCAACGTCAAACATAAAATTTTTGCTTGGAAACATTATGTTTCCCTTCGATATGTACATACCGTATTTACTCGTTTAAGTGCCGCCCCCCGATTAAGCGCCGCATATGAGAGCAAAATATTTAAAGAGCGCTGCCCTCGAATAAGCGCCGCCCTCAAATAAGCGCCGCATCCGAAACACCAAAAATTTAAAGAGCGCCGCGGCGCTTAAACGAGTAAATACGGTATTTGTGCTCTTAGTCAATCACGTCTTGCCAATCGCAGGTGTTAATTTTAAAACGGTTAACTTCTGAACATGTTTTGACGGGCAGTGTTCCCACTTAGGTGCAAATGACAGTATCTCGATAATCACTCCATTTTTAATACAACGACCACTCAGAATTAGCCATCAATCAGGATTGGCCAGAGCTTTCGATTCTTGCCGCTGACAAAAAAGATTGTTCCTTCTTGGAAACGGGAATGACATCTGAAATACTCAAATCGATTTACTGTATGTTTCGTGCAGAGCTTAACCTTGAAAAAACCCCGTCTCTCTGTTGGCGATTGAACCTCCTTAAACCACCACAGGGACCTGTATATGGTCGTCATAAAATTAAGACATTTAAAGTGGTCCACAAAAAAATACAAGTCGTCGATTTGAATTAATAATTTACGTAAATTGCAAATCCAATTTCAGTATAATTTTGAATTGAGACAACCAATTTAAGACTGGAAATTTTTTAAAACGTCGTTCTTGGATAGTTTATTAATTTAGCGGTAAATTCCAAACATTTTTTACTTCGAGTAGTAAAGGTTGATTTTTTGCAATTCTCTTCCTTTTTTGGAAAACTAATAAAAATGGCAAGAAGTACAAGATCCTTACTAATACTCATGCGACAACAAAATATTCCGGCTACATTAATAGAGAAGAATCAAAGGTCCAATAATAATGTATATTATAAAGAAGTTGATCTAGTAAATAAACGCAGCGACAAGAAATGCCTTCGTCGATGGGGTCGACACGTCCTAACACGTCGATATTAAACATTACATCGTTTAAGGCATACAGCTGTGTGTCTTGCTGAGTTGTTTTTTTCCTAGTCAATCGAGAAATGGTCTAGAAACTCGGCGAAAGTCGTGACCTTGGTCTATTTGGTATAATGAAGCAATCGTCCAATAGCAGCGTTTTAGTTTAATCACTCATCCATGTTATTTAAATATTATTAAACGAAAATTATTATTGTCTTAAATGAAAGAACTCTCAAAACGACAAAGTAACATCTTTTGCAGATCTTTGTTTCCGTGCCTCGTTGTTGAGATATTTCAATTTTTTTGATATGCAAATTAAACACTTTGACGTCACACGTGTATATATAATGAGTTATCAGAAAAGGTTCGGTATCTTTGCTACTACCAAACGAAATCAATTGAAAATCTGTATGTCTAATGCTGTATGCGAAATAGACGAACAGGATCGGCTTCCTTTCCTTGTTTATAAAATAGTACAATTACGAAAAGGAATTAAATAATCTAGCTATAATCGTACAGCAATTCGTTTTTTTGTTAAACAACTACATCGTGTCCATGAGGGCTTTTTCGTATTAGAGAGCTTAAGCATATTAGGCGTTTTTGAGACACGGACGGTGACGGGAAGAACAGGAATACAATACAGAACTACTGAACCGCGTATTCTTTGAAAAGACTTTTTTACCCAAAACAAAGGCTATGAATAATCACATATCTAAACTGTTAGCTTATAAGCTTAAATTTCATCTTTATATAAAAATACAGATCCTTTATTTTATATTGTAATGTAAAAAAATTATCCCCCTTCAAATACAAGTTTCAGTCTACTTTAAAAGCATGTCTCATTGTTGTGAAACAACGATGACAGGCCTCAACGTTCTAGAAGTTCCCGTCGTCTCAAGAACGTGAAAATGCCCTCAGTGACGTCTTGTGTAGAACGACGACGGCGTTCACTTTGCTCTTGGGATCTTAAATTGCTCATTATCATTGTTTTGAATGAAAAATGCTATTGAATTCAATCGCCGTCCGTGGCTCTAAAACGTCTGTATGCTTAAGCTCTCTAATGTACACATTAACGCACTACAGGGGAGCAGAAAACAATGGTCTATTACCTGAAACAATACGAAAACGCTATGAAAACGTATACGTGTGGATGGGGTCTAAGCTCTCTAATATTTCTGACGTGAATCGCAAGAGAAAATGTACGCATTAACGCACTAGTATGCATCATAGATAATGGAAGGGGAACTGGATAGGAAACTTCAAACGAGGTTAAAGAACCGGAAACGTTGTTTGCACAACTTGCTATGGTAATTACACACTTAAAAGCAGCTAATGCACCTATTGCTGAAATTAGATAAAAGTGTAATATCACTTAAGTTCAGCAGTGTCTGATTTTAGCCATGTGGGACCACCCGTTAGGTGCATTGCCCGCTTATAAGTGTATAATTACCATAGCAAGTTGTGCAAACATCGTTTCCGGTTTCGTAAGTTTCCTATCCAGTTCCCCTTCCATTATCTATGTATGCATAATAAAACAAATAACCTGCTGTTGTATGCGTGTATGCGATAGATTGCACCTACTAAGATCTTAGTAAGCTCTGTACACTGCATCATGTATATATTCGAGTCTAAGTATTTTACTCTGGTTAACGCCAGACAATTTTACTCAAGGAAAAAAATCCAGCGACGGGATCGAAAGGCTGAATAAATCGCCATTTCCAAGCAAAACAAAGTAATATCTTATTGTCTCAACCAATAGGAAAGCGAGTCTAAAACCAGATAAAATTATGAGAATGATAATCTTGGTAGAAAAATCTTGAAATTCTTAACATGCTAAATGATTAAAGCTAATGACACTAATACTAATAATGCAACTGTTATATGATCAGGGCCGTCGCGAAGGGGGTTGAGCAGGGGGGGGGGGGGGGGGGGGTGAGCATTAATTTTGCCGACAAATGCAACTGTTTCAAAAGTAATAAACCCACAATGTTCTTGGACATGTCATTATGTGACATGAAAATTGTCTTATTTTAAAACGACCAAACTACTAGAAACTCCGACTGTCTTACAGGAAAGATGGAACTATAGTTATATTGGCTTCAATGGAGTCAATGAAGACCGTGGGGCTCCTCTACTACAAAAGAATAGCCTACTCTGACTACTCTTTCTATAGTTTTGACCTCCTTTAAGTTTCAATCAGTTCTTCAAAAAATACGGTCTAACATAGCAATATAATAAGGTTAGTATCGTTAATTGTTAAGGTCTAACGTTTAGAGCGAAGGGTCTTCACTCGAAGCGTTAGACATCTACGACTACATTCCATGTAACAGAAAACAAAATGGCGGCACATTTCATTATCGACGAAAGAGAATGAGACACTGTCTACGAGAAGAAAGCGACACCCTGGATAAAAGCAAGTAGCAACGATAATCTTTAAGGTAGCAAAAAGTGTATTTATAACTATAGTTCCTCACACCTCAGTTCCACTGCTGTATATCTCGTGATTACGGTGCTTTCGAATGGTAATTTGCAGTCAGAAAAAAGATTTGCCGACAAAAGTTTCATTTGCCGACAGCAGTTTTGTTGGGGTGGGGTGGGGTGGGGTGGGGTGTCACCCCCCCCCCCCCCTCCCCCCCCTTCGCGACGGCCTTGTATATGATTAATAATAGCTGGGATGGGAATAGCAGCACAACACCACAGAAAATTAAATGTTCTTCTCCAAGATAATTAATTGGAATCCCACCGGGTCATAGATCATCAGTGAATAATTTCAATCAATCCAAATTTTATCTATTAACAGGGAAAGGTTACGAGCGTGAACTCTCGCATGTCATGTTTGTGCTATCTGGCAGACACGGTTTAGCCATAATGAGAAAGAATATCCGAAGAATGGTATTTCAAGTATCCTAGAATTCAATCAATGACATCCGTTCCTTCATATTTCTGACGTTCTATAACATGCAGAAGCTAGAACTCTTAGTCTTATTGTTTTATAATGGCTTTGTAAGCTTTGCTATTAGGATTAAGATTAAAGATGCTATTACACGATGCGATTTTTCTTGCAACTTGCAACAAATCACTGCAAATGTTGCAAGTTGCATTAAAAATCGCACCGTGTAACACCCATAGCAACTTGCGATTTTGTTATTTTTGCCGTGTTGCAAGTTGCAAGAAAAGTTGGATGGGTTCTATTTTTTGCTGCAACTTGCAACAAAAATCGCAAGTTGCTAAACGTGTAACACCCTTCTTGCAACTTGCGAATTTTTCACTAGTAAATTTGTTGCAAATTGCAAGAAAAATCGCATCTACACGACCTTTGGGATTAGTTACAATGCACTAAATTTTTGGATTGTGTGTCGAAAGCAATACTGCCATTTGCAAGTGATCGTTAGGCGAGCGATTTTTTCGTGTTTTTTATGTTTGAAAGTTGCACGTTTCACACGAAAACATTGAACGTTTACAAACAAATACATCAACTTGCGGCGTCAGTTCAAAGAAACCTGTCAAAATGACGCCGCAAGTTGATTGATTTGTTTTTAAACGTTCAACGTTTTCTCTCTCTCCCCATTTTAATACCTCGTGAAAACGAGGTGAAACGTGCAACTTTCAAACGTGAACAAACATAAAAAAAATCAAAATATAGTAAGGTTAGATATACTGCCGAAACAGAGAACGTAGGAGTCTAACGTTTCGAGCGAAGGCCCTTCGTCAGAGAGAAACGTGATCACTCGCCTAATGGTCGCTTGCAAATGGCAGTAAGGTCATTGTTTAGAGTATGCAAGCGGAAGATCGGCTGCCGTCCATGA
This sequence comes from Corallium rubrum, assembly GCA_964035015.1. Taxonomy (NCBI): domain Eukaryota; kingdom Metazoa; phylum Cnidaria; class Anthozoa; order Scleralcyonacea; family Coralliidae; genus Corallium; species Corallium rubrum. Next base: position 8,737,595 of record OZ036003.1, read on the forward strand.
TAGCGACACCTGAAAAACAGAACTTTCTCTAGACCTCCACGGGACAAACAGACACACCTCACAGCCAAGCATGCATGGTGTCGCCTTTTCTGCTTTCTTTTATTCACTGGCACACATGAGACACATCAATCAGTTTGAAAGCGCACAACACAAGACGTGACGGATATACCAGTCTTGTAGGCAATTCGTTAGATTTGAAAGAGAACTCTTGGCAAATTCATATTTTATTTAATAGAGTGTTCAGCATAACTCATAAGCATAGTGCAAATACGATTGCCATTTCCAAGAGCCTCAGAACAGGACCCAATCCATGGATTATAGGCACAGTAAAAACAAGAGTCTGATTCTCCACACGACATAGAAAGTTAAATACTAGACGCAGGACACCGTATATATAAGAGTGCATGTTGTCTCTCTTTCCTGGCTTCTCTGATTCACCACTACAGCAAATCACACAGTCTGCACATCAACAACTTAAAGACATACGCCAAAAGAAGCAACGGATCTCTTAGACTATACCACGTTTATCCCTATAGTTCAGAACCTGCAGAAAACAACAACTCAGCTACTGTCAAAAGACGGTTAACAAAACTAAATCAAACATGAGTAGGCGGATTTCTAAAGGCATGCTGTCTTTGATTTTAAAGTATAACCATTGCATCAGAAGTTACGGCTTGTGTTCGCTGCGACATTTTTGTACGAGTTTCACATACCAAAAAGAAAGAAAACGGACAAAGGAATGCGTATATTGGTGAAACCCACCCCCTACAAGTTATACTCCAAAAACGTACACCAAAGATTCACAGCCTTAAAGATAAAATCAGTCTTGACCATACATTGAGAATCAACATTTTTCAAAAATTAAATTGAAGAGCTTAATATAATGTCTATGTATCACAGCTTAGCCTTACACGTTAATATCCATAGAATAAATGCTTAAGTTATTTTGTTTTGCTTTTATCAAGTTTAGAAAATTAAATATAGATCACAACGGTATTTCTTTAGTTCTGTTCAAATGCAAAACGATTTATTTAAAGGTAAAGTGATTGTGACTGCTGTCAGACGATAACGGATGTTCTTGTAGATATAAACAAAAGCAAATCGCGGTTGTACTGCGAGCACTGATTATTAAAACATTCTATAGTAATAGTATATAGAGACGTCGCAACGCGGCCTGGTGCAAACATGCACTAATCAACAACAGTGTGCACTTTAGCGAAATATTTGTATATACGAGAAATATATATATATATACACAATGTTAAGGCGGTTTTCCACTAGGCGAAAAATGTCGCGCGAAGCGACATTTTCTTTTGTCTCGTAAGCTCTCAGGTGGAACTAATTAGCCAAGACAAAAGAAAAAGTCGCTTCGCTTGAAAAATATCGCCTAGTGGAAAACAGCCTTACTACGCGATATTTTTCGAGCGATGCGACTTTTTTCTTTTGTCTTGGCTAATTAGTTCCACCAGACAAAAGGAAATGTTGCTTTGCGCGACATTTTTCGCGACATTTTTCGCCTAGTGGAAACCGCCTTTAAAGGAGAATAAGGAGAGATAAACAAGAACCTTGAGAAATTTATACGATAAGCGAAAATCTATTTGAGAGTCATATGAAAGGAAAATACGAATAAGGGGTTTCATTTCGGTTTCATCAACAGGAGTCATGCAGGCTTTGAAAGAACGCGAAATACTGGCTTTTCGGGCCGAAGCTCTTCATCACTTGACACCAGAATAAATCATGTATATATAACCTATATACATAGTGACACATAGCCTACGAAGCACTCTACTGCTATATTACTCACACGTTTAGCTAACTCCTGCAGGGTAAAGCTTTGACTTCGTTATATATATACGTCTTTATCTTCTCGCGTGTATAAGCGACAATGGCAATGGAATTACCACATTGATCATGTACATAAATGTACCCAGATTTCCTATAGAACAAACTGTCCACACAAATCGAGAACTACGATTAAAACATACGTCTTTTACTATATATAAAGCATATATTGTGAACATATACAACAGCGACCAACCACGGCTGGCTACATTAATAAGTTCTTAAGTTCTGAATACCTTCCAGGGTGCAGTCGGTCTGCGGGAAACCAAAACCGAAATTCGATCTGCGGTTATACGGTTTCCAATAATCATTTTCAACAACGCGGAACCAAAGAGTTGGTTCGTGATCAGGCAGAACGATACAAATCTACACGCCACTTTACTAGAATGACAATGGCAACTTGCTGCGTATGTAAAATGCCCCTCTATACATATATATGTGGACATGCATGCATACTCCCAATTATAGTCTACACAAACATTGGGTGTAATAAGATCCATTTACCGAGCCGCTTTAATATAATGGACTGAAAACGTGTTAAAATTCGTACAATGAATATACGTTTGGTAACCGGAGTTACCGTAATTATTCGAATAAACGCCTCCCTCGAATAAACGCCGCCCTCGAATAAACGCCGCAGGGGCAAGCAAAAATATTATTAAACGCCGCCCTCGAATAAACGCCGCACCTGAAGCGCCAAAAATTTAATAAACGCCGCGGCGTTTATTCGGTACTTATCTTTAAAAAATAAGACAACATTAAATCTAAAGCAGTCTTGGATATTTATTCTTCTCGATTACAATGTTATTTAGTTCAAAGTGGCTATACTTCATAGCTTTGCTACTTAGTTCTCTCTCTAAAACTTCTGCTATGCGCAGTTCCGTGGTGACAGCCGAGAATTTTGCCGGTACAACTAGTCCGATTTCTCTCTTTCTTTTTCCAGTGGCTTTCGCGAATAGTTTGTTCTCAGTGTTTGCGTCTAGGAAGTTCTTTAATAAGCGAGACAGCTCAATTGGGACGTGGCCAGCAAGCGTCTTCTTCGAATTCGGCTGCTTCGTGCCAGTGGGAGGTTTATAAACACCAATTGCGTTTTCATCGTGTTCCTTTGCCTCTGCGCGAGTATCTTTCTCACATTCAAGTATTTCATGAGTTTTGGGAGTCCACACAGACTTATAAACATGGTGACCTCGGATAATCGTGTCAAAGTCTACCTTGAAATACATTTTGAACTCTACTGGCATTGCCCTTGCCATTGTTGCGACTTGCGAGTTAACTTTGTTTGAAATTTGAGAAGGTTTGCATCAAGTTTGTGACATTAAGTTATTACTCGCACTTACTCAAATTACAAACATCGCTCGTGGTCCAATCAGCAAGTGCGGTTTGTATTCATGCTAATTGCAACTAGATCTATATTTTAGCACATGCAATGGCACAAAACCTACAACAAATGAGGAATGGCAGATTCAAATAGGGACCAAATTTCGCACAAAGGACAAAAAAGACATAAATACAGCCTTGCAGTAAAAAAACAAGCAATCGCATATGCTGAAATACACGGAAATCGACCTGCTTCTCGCCAATTTCAAGTCGATGAAAGAAGAATACGAGAATGGAGAGCAAAGAAGAGTGATATCGAAGGTGTTCTTGCGGTAAGAGGTAACAAAGTCAAACAAAGAAGTAGATTGTGTGGAGCTGGCCGAAAACCGCTAAGCACGAAGTTAGAGGAAGTTTTAATGGAGTGGATTGAAAGCAGACGATCTCGCGGTCTTCGAGTTTCCAGTAAACTTATAATGAAGAAAGCACAAGTAACATTCAACGATATAAACCAAAATGACGTGACTGACGACGACTTTAAAGCTTCAAGAGGCTGGTTGGCAAAATTTATGAAGAGAAATGGTTTATCTTTGAGAAGAAAAACCTCTATTGCTCAACAGGATCCAGAACGAATGATAGCTAAACTCGTGTCATATGTAATTCAAGTAAGACGCCTACAGAAAAAGCACGAATACAGCCCCTCTGATATCATTGCAATGGATGAAACTCCAGTTTGGTGCGATATGGTATCCGAAACCACTATTGACGCAACCGGGACAAAGACTATTACACTGAAAACGACGGGTCATGAAAAGGCTAGAGTATCAGTTTGTTTAGCTGCCAAGGCCGATGGGACAAAACTTAAGCCTATGGTAGTCTTTAAAGGAGCAAAACGAGAATCCGCAGCGCTAAACGAAGAGTTCAAACGTAGAGCGGTCGTAGCCACTTCGGTAAATGGATGGATGGACACTGAATTAACTCGTACCTGGACCAACTCTGTTCTAGGAGCGTTTTCTTTCAACCGAAGGCTGTTAGCTTGGGACTCCTACGAGTGTCACCTTGTGGACAGTATAACCGACTCTCTGAAATCCAAGAAAATCGATCGCGTGATTGTCCCGGGAGGTTGTACCAAATATATACAGGCGCCCGACGTAAGTTGGAACAAACCATTCAAATCATTGTGCACAGAAAGGTATGATGAATGGCTGGCGACAGTAGGCATTCACGAAGAAACAGCAGCTGGGAATTTGAAAGCGCCACCAAGAAAAACCATTTTGCAGTGGATTCTGGATTCCTGGGATGAATTGCCTACAGATGTCATCAAGAAATCGTTCAAAAGTTGTGCATTGAACCTTCCAGTTGACGGCTCAGAAGATGATGCGATTCACTGTTTCAAGGAGGGACAGCCGTGCAACACTGGACAAGCCGTCCTGAAATCACAACTGGATATTCTCGACGAGCCAGAAACGAATCCTTTCGACACTGAAGAATACACGTCTTCCGATGTTGAAGAGGCATGCCCTACTATTCAGCTGTTAGACTCGGACCACGAAGGAGACAGTGACATTGAAATAGAATGAAACTTAGTCATTATATAAGACAGTGAACAGTTCAATTTTCATATATATTTATATATATTTAAAAGACATATGAATTTTATTCTTAGTTTTTTAATAAATTCACAGTCGTTGTTACAAAATTTGCAATAAACGCCGCCCTCGAATAAACGCCGCACCTGAAGCGCCAAAAATTTAATAAACGCCGCGGCGTTTATTCGAATAATTACGGTAATGCCATCTGTTTACAAAAGAACGACAAAAACAGAATAGTTTTGTAATGGAGCATAGATGATTTTCCATCAGGAATCTACTGTAAGTAGTTTGAATGGGAACATCAGCTAGTCCGCAGAAATGACTGGTGTAAACTGTATCTCCTGATTTTTGTCTGCTAGTTGTCAACACAGTCATTCAAAGCTCCTAACGGTACTACTATTTGGCTCACTAATTTTACTTCAATACGGACACTACAATCACTGTAGCAGTACTGGGGCGTTTTGGAAGTCATTAAACTAGCTTCAAATATCAAATATAATAGTCAGTCGGTCGTGACTTTATTTAATTATAAAATTTATGTTGTTTTTTAACCGCCGTCTTCGTCCTAGCATTGTAAGGTTCCTAATACAAGTGGAGTGCTGCCGGAAATCCGGACAGTAAAGAGTTAACAAGAATACAGCAATCACGATAACGCGATAAGCTTGTGCGTAGCTTATAATTATAAGCAAAGTCTGAACTGACGATGCACGTGATAAGGGTACTAACTATATCTTGGACTTAAGTCTACGTTTAAGTCTAAAATGCGATTACATTAATTCAATTTGGAAGTACTCAACGAGATTTGATTTCAAGTACAGGAAAAGTTAATCTTTTAAACATTTATATATTAAACTGTTGGAACGTGGTTTTGTCTGTAGCTTTTCCTTTTAAAAGTCTCCAGCTACCTTGCCAGATGTGTTATTCGTGATTATAATAATTACTAACAATTCTCTTTGTTCAAGAATAAAGATATATTGAAGAGTGGGCAATGCTTTACACTATATATAGCGTGATCCTTTGATTAATAAAAATCCAATCACGATTCTTGGATCACGTACAAGTTGTCTGCCAGAAGTCGAACTCGAGACTTGATCCAAGTCTATTCCGACAGTAGACGATTCGATTTTCAACAAGTCGATCTGTGATAGCAGCAATTTTCTGCTGCATTGCACGTTCACAAAGCTTTGATACAAACCGCCTTTGCTAGAACGAATGCCAGAAGCGAAGAGCGTATACATACATAGAATATATCTACACCAGTTGCAATATCAGTAACATGCATTAGACCCACAGTTGCACGCCAAGTAAGACGAACCTTTGGTCACAACTAAACACTGTGTATATAACATTATTATATGTCTTGCGAGTCCGAACTGGCGTATTGAACGCTGATTGGCTAACGTGCGAGTCCGTACTTTACCGTACGGACTCGGTGTACGGACACGCACAAAAACAACAAACTACAGCGAAACAATTTGTGAGCAAAATTGAACGAAATAGCGAAAAATGGACGGCCAATTCTATTATCCGGAGGAACTAACCGAAGAAGATGATATATTAAATGTTACGGAGACAGAGGACATTAGAGAAAAAAAGCAAGCCATTTTAAAACGCCATATTAAGACGTACTGTAGACGATAATGTTTTCTCTAAATTATTTCTCGTTGTTGTGGAGACATATAATAAATTCCTTATTAACCTCACAAGCTCGGTCCCTACGGGAAAATATTTTGCTTTCGATCTTTTGAGTACAGACCTCGCCCTTCGGGCTCGGTCTGTACTCAAAAGATCTCAAGCAAAATATTTTCCCGTACGGACCTCGCGCTCGGTTAATAAGTACTTAGTATACATGCATTTAAGTAGAGCTAAAAAGTTACAATAGGAAGAAATTTATGCCAAAGGGAAACCGAATTTTTCCATAACAATCGATCTCAAGTCGAGCTCGCGTATTCAAATAATTCGATGTATGTTATTTACTGGATGCATAACTTAAACATGTTCAAAAAAATCAATAGAGCTTTCTATATACAAAAACTGTATGTATGTATGCTTTGATTAAAGTAGTCGCTCGCCTAGAGAGAGAGAGATAGACGGCTGACCTCGACACGAAGTGACGGAAGGAGAGAATGGAAAAAGCATAACGGCGTTGAAATGAAACATCATATTCTATTCACAACTGGCACCGTGAAAATAACGTTTGACTGTATAACTAAACTTATGGCTAACCCTTATAGCCTAACTTAAGCAACTCGGTGTTGGACATTGCTGAATGCTGGGTCAGTTTCAACTGAACCAGATTTCTTCTTGGCTGTAGCTCAATTTGCCTAAAATACGACGCAACTAATACTTCTCCGCTATACGCGGGCAGAAAGTAATAGGCTCGTCGATATGATACGATTTTGTTCAAGGAACACTTCGTCGTAATTACATATTTGAAACCATTTAAGTTACAAGATGACGAGATAAGACTTCATTACGGGTTTTTAAACAGTGCCCTCGACTTGGGAAAAAATCGCAGGCGTAAAACTTCTAACATTAACTTACTGTGATGTATCGCTTACCTTGGACGAGAGTCGATAGTGTTCCTTAAATATTCAGTTTGTCTTTAGTTTCGTAAAAAGGACAATTTTGTCGATACAATTCTGAAAGAAAGAAGAGCAAAGCGTTTGAAAATACTCCCCAGACGAGCGTGACTATTTTGTAATTGTGCTCCGTCCAAGACTATCTCATGCTGTTCTCAACGCCACAGAAATATGTCACCTGCTGATCTGGATTAAGCGGTTAAAATTATATTAAAATAACTGGTTAACGAAGAGAAATGTCTAGAGGCATAGATAACATCTCTATTAACCTACTGACAAACAAACTCCCAAGGAAGCCTAAAAAAAAAGCATTTAACGTCACAAACAATGATGGCCCTTAATGGCTCTGTAGTGTCCATGCAAATAATTAAACAGGTGACACTGTAGGTCATTCCAGTGACACTGTAGGTCATTCCAAGTATAACAAGTGTGATCTTCGTCTTGTAATCGTTTTATCCAAAGAACAAGGTTTTTGTGAACAGAACAGTTTGTGTAAACACAGAGGTACTTCCGCTTATTTACTTAATCTGACAATAGTATTAATAATATACACAGTTAATTATCTGGTCACGAGGGAAACATTTAGTTTTGTTTTTCCGAGAGTCTAAATTATCCCCGAGACGAAGTCGAGGGAAACATCGAGATTCGAGGGAAAACAAAACTAAATATTGCCCTCGCGTGACCAGACATTAAGTGCTTTGTTATATAGCTGGGGTTTCGTTGGATTTTTGCTTGTTTTAGGCTGTTTAGCTATAGACTTTCACTAACCAGCTGTTGCCCAAGCGGGCAACAATCAGTGTTGCAATATTGCCCACTTGGGAAACATTTGATTTGTCTAATCCCACGTGACCATAAATGAACCAATAGCAAGCAGTCTGAGTCACAACTAGCAAAAACCCAGCTTATATAACAATTACATACTAAACTTGGAAAAGGGAGAATCATTTGAAATTTAGTTAATGGAAATATTAATTACACGTAAGTACGTAATCTGATGATGACTTTACAATGAAGACAAAATATCAACGTTTCAAATTCACTGAAGAGAAAGTTATGCAGTGGGGGTCAAAAGTACGAGTCCACGAAAGAGGAGAAACAGTAACTTTGCTGATAACGTTGAAATTCGCTTTTTCGTGCAAGTTCATGATAATTTTATGACATTAGTAGGTGTGCAAAAATCATAAATTTTGAGAAAAAGTACATGTCCTGAAAGCTCAAGTACGCCAGTGTTAATTCCTTGAAATAAACTCCAAGTACTTCAAAGAAGTAAAGTTGAAGTAGTTCAATGTATAACTCAGTAGCCTGCGAGCAGTATGAAATCTGTCCTTCCAAACCCATCCGAAGTACGTACCCAGCGTTCCTAACCCGTCATCAGTCTTCAACTCTTCTGGGAAACGGCCAATACAGAGCATATCGACAGCACAATAAGAAAACACAATTTGGAGTGTATTAGTGTTCCTAACCCGTCGCCAGTCTTCAACTCTTCTGGGAAACGGCGAACACACAGCATATCGACAGCACGATAAGAAAACACAATTTGGAGTGTAAAATAACTGCACAGAATTGATATATTATATAATAAAACGGACCGGACTAAGTTTTAATGCATGTAATATCTAAAACAATGACAAGCCATTGGTCTAAGTTAATTCGGAAGTCTTGGATTCAATTCCCGTTTAGGACAGTCAGATTTTTGATATTATTAATCCTATCTTAATTTCCAATATCTATCCACCTTTGCAGTGATGGAGTACAACCAGCTGGAATTGTTTATGAACATGCCAACGTAACTAGATCCAAAAGGAAGCCAACTCCAGCGGATTTAAATCCGATGTCTTTAATCACATAGGCACGAAGTTTAGACTTTATGGCAGCATTAGGGTCAAAAAAAGGATAACCCTACTAATTGAAGCTCTTTCTACACACAATCGCTGCAGCTACATATGGCTAAGTATGCTCTTTGTCTTTTGATTACGCACAAATCAAATGTTAATTCATTGAAACAATTAAACGAAAATCCTATAAACGATATTATGGGCAACAATAAGGACGTTCAGACTTCTAATCAAACTCATTTAATTATAACTGCAACCATGAAATAAAAGCAGCCGTAAATTGAAGTCTGATCTATTTTAAAACGCGCGGCTTCCAACTCAGTCTGACTCTTAGTATACATAATTAATGTTCGGTGTTTGTTTTTCGTTCGTTCGTTCGTTCGTTCGTTCGTTCGTTCGTTCGTTCGTTCGTTCGTTCGTTCGTTCGTTCGTTCGTTCGTTCGTTCGTTCGTTCGTTCGTTCGTTCGTTCGTTCGTTCGTTCGTTCGTTCGTTCGTTCGTTCGTTCGTTCGTTCGTTCGTTCGTTCGTTCGTGGTTGAATTTGATTGGTGTTTGACTAATATTTCTCAAACTCATTAATAATTCATGAACCAAAAACAAAAGAAATTAATGTTTAATCAGTGCTTTGAAATCGGAGGAAAAGTTCTAGTACTTTGAAATAAGGCAAATTATATTACGTTTCAGAGGTATCTTCGGAGTTTTGAGTTTGAGACGTCAGTTCAAATACTCTGACTTTACCGCGATTACAAAGCCCTCGTGCATTAAAAAGGCTTGCCTTTGGCTCGCCTTTTCAAAAAGCACTCGGACTTTGAAATCCCGGTGAAGTCCTCCGTCTCGTATTTGAACTATTACTCCTATTCCCTATTGGTTGTTCAAAAACCAAAAACCAACCGAACTCCGAAGTAGGAAATATCCAACAAACTTGATCAAATGACTTAGACAAGCTGAGGAACTGAATTGCAACCAGTGAGGATCTATAGGGGGGTGCGCACCCCCCTGGCCTTGGCCAAGGGGGGTGCAGGGGGGTGCCAATTGCCTTGTCAAATCCAAGTACAATAAAGGACGCATTCATTCAATGTCCGTGTAAACTTCATAGGACCTAGGTATTAGGTATCATAGCTATCTGCTATCATATGATTCATATAGCTATCATATGATTCATAGGTATTAATAGATATAAAAAAAATTCTGGTGGGCTTCGCCCCCCTACCCCCCAGCCCCACCACCAGCTCGGTCCCTGGACCCTGCCGGGGGCTGTGTCCCCAGACCCCTGCCGTAGCTCCCTCAGCCGCGCTCCACCCTGCCTCGGTCTCGCCCCGCCCCGCCCCGCGCCCAGCGCCCCGCGCCGCGCCCAGCCAGATCAAGCTGGATCCATCACTGATTGCAACAATATTTTAGGAACACTTCTGTTGCCACGACAGTAAGTGTCATGACGTCATGACATCATGAAACTGTTCAAGTCCGATAAGTAAGCGGAAGTCTCCGATAAGACGACACTGGTTAAAAAAAAGAAACCTGGTTATACTTCGAAGACGTGCCAGTTTTGGAACTCAAAGCCAACATAATGAACATATACCCTTGTTATGATCAGAGAAAGACAATACTACTCCTGTTTACGCACTTTCGGTAAAGATTTCAGAGATAAGATGGAGAGATTGGTGCAAGCCGATTTCAATGACGTCCTGCTAATTTCTTAAGCCAAAATACAACACCCCATAAAATTCAGCTTTGTCACGTTCTTAACAGTTCTTACAAAGAACGAAAGATATTTTTGTTAAATCTTTATCTCGTTAATTTTAAAGAACAAAAGATAGTTGTTTTTTTGTCTTGTATATGCAGTTTCATTCCTTTCTCTGGTCTTAGTCATTATGAAACACTACAGTTATAACGTCTTAAGCAGACACCTCTCTTAAGCAAACACCTATCTTACGAGGACAGCTCACTTAAGCAACCACCTCTCTTAAGCAAGTACCTCGCGACCTCTTCAGCAGACACCTCTCTTAAACAAGCACTCGACCTCTTAAGAAGACACCTCTCTTAAGTGGACACCTCTCTTAAGCTAACACCTCTCTTAAGTGGGAACCTTTCATAAGCAAGCACCTCTCTTAAGCAAGCATCTCGACCTCTTAAGCAAGCACCTCTCTTAAGTGGACACCTCTCTTAAGCTAACACCTCTCTTAAGTGGGAACCTTTCATAAGCAAGCACCTCTCTTAAGCAAGCACCTCGACCTCTTAAGCTAACACCTCTCTTAAGTGGGAACCTCTCTTAAGCAAGCACCTCTCTTAAGCAAGCACCTCTCTTAAGCAAGCACCTCTCTTAAGCATAGTCCCTAGAATTATATTGTCTGGAGACGCGGCGAACATCAAAGCGGTTAACAATGAGCTACAATTTAGGTTGAGGGTGGCAAATAAGGTGCACAATCTTTTGTTTTACGTTCATTAATATTTATAAAGCTACGCTGCTATTGGTTGATTGCTTCATTATACCAAAAATACAATGTGTTCAGCAAGCGTTAAGGTGAAATAAGGTGCACAAACGTGAACAAAAACCTAGAACAAAGACTTCGGCCGCATTTCCAGACAATTTATTTCAAGGGACTATGTCTTAAGCAAGCACCTCTCTCAAGCAAGCACCTCTCTTAAGCAAGCACCTCTCTTAAGCAAACACCTCTCTTAAGAGGACAGCTCACATCTCTTAAGCAAGTACCTCGCGACCTCTTAAGCAGACACCTCTCTTAAGCAGACACCTCTCTTAAGTGGACACCTCTCTTAAGCTAACACCTCTCTTAAGTGGGAACCTCTCTTAAGCTAACACCTCTCTTAAGTGGGAACCTCTCTTAAGCTAACACCTCTCTTTAAGTGGGAACCTTTCATAAGCAAGCACCTCGACCTCTTAAGCAAACACCTCTCTTAAGTGGACACCTCTCTTAAGCTAACACCTCTCTTAAGTGGGAACCTCTCTTAAGCTAACACCTCTCTTAAGTGGGAACCTTTCATAAGCAAGCACCTCGACCTCTTAAGCAAACACCTCTCTTAAGTGGACACCTCTCTTAAGCTAACACCTCTCTTAAGTGGGAACCTCTCTTAAGCTAACACCTCTCTTAAGTGGGAACCTTTCTTAAGCAAGCACCTCTCTTAAGCAAGCACCTCGACCTCTTAAGCAAGCACCTCGACCTCTTAAGCAAACACCTCTCTTAGGCAAGCACCTCTCTTAAGCAAACACCTCTCTTAAGCAAGCACCTCTCTTAAGCAAACACCTCTCTTAAGCAAGCACCTCGACCTCTTAAGCAAACACCTCTATTAAGCAAACACCTCTCTTAAGCAAGCACCTCTCTTAAGCAAACACCTCTCTTAAGCAAACACCTCTCTTAAGCGGACATATCTTTTGAGCGAACACCTGTCATAAAACGGACACCTCTCTTAAGACAGGTAAACACAAACCAAGGAAGACAATTATCTTGTTTGCGCACTTTCGGTAAAGATTTTAAAGATAAGATAGAGAGATTGGTGCAACCCGATTTCAATGACATCCTGCTAATCCTTAAGCCAAAACACAACACCCCATCACACTGCGTTCTCAATCTTTTTCACAAAGAATGTATTTCGCCGATGCTGTCCCACATGCGGTTGTCACTGACGATCGCATGTGTATAAGTAATTGATGAAATTCATTCAGATTGTTCCAAGCTACATTGATGAGCTGTAGTACAGCGAAACACGGGTCTGTAGATTGAAATATATATATATTTCTAAAACTCATTAATAATTCATGAGGAAAACACAAAGAAAATCCATGTTTAATGAATGTCTGTATACGTGGTACAGATTCATCTTGATTTACATAAACTTTAGCTTTGATTTTCTCGACTTAGACAACGTTTTTTTTAAGAAAAATTACTACGCCAATGAATTTACCAAACCGTTCTGTATCGGGATACAGGCACTCGGCTTCGCCTCGTGTCTGTATACCCCAACACAGAACGGCCACTCATTCTGTAAATAGTATATATATGCGGACACGTCTTGAAGCAAACACTTTTTTTAACCAATCACCTCTCTTAAAATCACCTCTCTAACGGGGGTAGTCCCAAAGGTGTGGTTTGGCTGTTTATATACGAACCAAAAAAGGAAATCGTGTTTACGCACTTTCGGTAAAGATTTCAAAGATAAGATAGATAGATTGGTGCAACCCGATTTCAATGATATCCTGCTAATTTCTTACGCCAAAACACAACACCCGATCAAATTCAGTTTTGCCAAGTTCTCAATCCTTTTTACAAAGAACATAAGAAACTTGTTTTCCGTCTAATTCGTCCTAGTCTATAATATACTACATATCACACCATGCATGCACTCGTCGAACCATGTATATACAGCTGACTCACTCTCTGGACCAAATTAGCTGTCCGCCTTAGAGACGTGTCCGCTTAGTGAGAGTTCACTGTGTGTGTATATATATACATATATACATATATATACATATATATACATATATACATATATACATATATACATATATACATATATACATATATACATATATACATACATACATATATATATATATATATATATATATATATATATATATATATATATATATATATATATATATATATACGATTCCTATAGAGGTTTGCTAATTGTGTTTAGCTCTTTCCTGCGCAAATTCACCTATACTGCATGTTTGCCATTGTTGTAACACTCTGACTAACGCCAGACAATTTTGTTCAGCTCTCCATTGGAAACACTCGAACAGAGATGACTCGAATAAAGAACCTGCCTGCTAGCAAAATGTTCTCTTACTTCTACACAACGTAGCCATGTACGGCAAGCATCGGACATACAGTTGACATACTCGTTCAAAAACAACTAGAGTGGCGTTAAGTATATCATGCATATATATATATATACGTCAGATTTGATACAAGATAACATTCAGTTTGACACTTACAGAAGAGAAGACGCATGGTGTCATACAAATTGCCAGAAATAACAAAGAGCATGGCAATCACACGTTGCCAAGAAGCCAGTTATAGACAATATCTACACTGATGCCCTGTTGCCTTAGACGGACTTCGACTGCCTTAGCGGATTGAGTGTTCAAGTAAAATCTCGCATGTTGTTTCTTTTTGTTATGTTTACATGAAGAAGATTGAAAGTTTTCGATCTGATCGAAACGAGTCAATCCACGCATTGGAGTGGATTGACTTGAAATTCAAGCAAGGATCGACTTGAATGTCTCCAATCTGATTCATCTAAACACGGTTTGACTTGAAAATGACTTGATACGCATGAGTGAAGTTAGGGCGTGTCGTACTAAATGGCAGACATTGAGGGAAGCTAAGCACATGCAGAAAATAGTGTTCCAAAATCGAAAACAATGTTCCAAGCAGATCGGATTCTCCATGTAAACATGTGCCCGTTCGATCCGACTGGACTGTCAATCCACTTCGTGTAAACATAGAGTATCCTCGACGTCAGCGCTCATCCTCGCCGCCGTCTCTCAGTTTCAAGTTCCTTTGTGACCGAGTATAGTGATGCCCGTCGAGCTAGTGTCTGGTCTGTTGTGTTTACGTGATTCTACCGGCGAATAATCAACCGATTAGCGGTTCCGTTTGCCCGATAAACACTGGTATACGAACGAAGTGTCAAAGAATACAATCGATAACTGTGTTTGTTTAACGTATAGACATGTTGGAAAAGCTAAAAGCTGATTACTGAAACAGTTTTTGAGCTATAGAAGTCCGTTCTATCTCCACAAACGGCTGCATGCGTGGGATAACGAAAATAACTCTAGCGAAGATTTCTATATATGAGCAGAATTGTCGTTACCCTGCGAGTCAGAGCCCCTTTCCGACCTATACGCAAGCTTCGGGGGAAAGTGGGCTCTGCCAACAAACTCGATATTTCTTTTTGAGCATGCGTGAACGGTTGCCGAGATACTATTTTGGGCCCAGGCTCTAACACGTCACTTCCTATTTTCCTGCTTACTGAAACTAGAACTTGTTTGACCAGTTTAAAACCTGACTGACTCGCCCCAAACTTGGGGCGAAGATCGAGTTTGTTGACAGAGCCCATTTCCCCCCGAAGCTTGCGTAGGTCGGAAAGGGGCTCTGACTCGTAGGGTAAATTGTCGTAATTCAGTTAAGCAATCGACTGGTCATTAATCATATAATGTTCAACATGTGATTAAAACTTTAAAAAAAATCATTATTTCAACTATCACTAAACTTTCGACTTTTATGGGTCTCTGTGAAGAACGTCCGAGTCAACAGACGTCGTCGACAGGCCAAATAAAGTTCGAAGTGGCTATATACAGTACCGTAAATGTTCGATTTAGCGCCGCTCTCGATTAAGCGCCGCTCCCGATTAAGTGCCGCATCCAGAAGCAGGATAATTTAATTAGCGCCGCTCTCGATTAAGCGCCGCACCTTCGAAAAAGATGAATCAGCAAAAAAACACAAACCGATACGCTAACATATCTTTAATACATCACTGGAGTTTTTCGCCAGTCAAGGTCGCGAGGTACTTCGATCGCAGCTGTCCATCCTAAAAGAGCCGGACACAAATCCCTTTGAAGTCTCTGATTCAGATGTCGAAGATGCCTCTGATCCACATCTATGGATAGACGACGATAAAGATTGATTGATTGATTGATTGATTTAAATTTATTTATGCACGGTAAGCCTTTCAACTTACGTTGTTTTTAAAAGGGCCGTGCTATGTTTAAATATTTACAAGCTAAAAAGAAATTTGTATAAAAACGGGAAAAAAAAGAAAAAAGAAAAAAAGAAAGGAACTATTTTACACATACAGAATATATATATATATACATTTTTTTTTAAATTTTTTTTTTAAATTAGCTATGTAATATTATTAAAAAGGTAAACAATTTGTCAATTTAATTAACTGAATATTGATTCCAAGCCCTAGCCCCTAAATAACTAAAGCTTCGCTTCATAGAATTAGTATTTGGTTTAGATAACATCAGTAATTTATTATTGCTTCTTAAATTATAATTAACATTGTTGCATGTTTTAAAAAGTTCGTAAATTATTGTTGGACAATTTCCTCTCATCACATCTTGCATATAATTTTGCATTTTAGCATTTCTTCGATGACCAGGACGTTGACGTTCTTTTTTGAATTTATTGTGCTACTGGGTATTATGAAAATTATTGGGTTAAATTTATTGGGTTTTTCTATGGATAATTAAAGTTGTGTTATGAGCATTTTGTTAACTTTTTTTAATAAGCGCCGCTCTCGATTAAGCGCCGCACCAAAAGATTGCAAATTTTAATAAGCGCCGCGGCGCTAAATCGAACATTTACCGTATAGGTCTGGTAATCGGAACTCGTTCAAGAAAACCTAAAGGTCCAACAATCGGGTCCAGCACCAGCGCGGCGTGATTCCGATTACACGCAACTGTCGTAACACGTGTTTGCGTGTTGTCTGACTTATGTCTTTCCTTCTTTGATTCGCTAAGCTCAGCTGTGTCAACTGCAGTGTATACTCATAAATACTGTCGTTGAATGTACGATGGCTTCGATCAACAAAGCTTCTTTTACGTTATGAGAATGTTTTAATTCATATAGTAACCTTGAACCAAACGTAAAACCTTAGCTTACATGAGCCGGCTAACTGAGCTAACTCGTATCACGAAATTCTGTTATCGGTCGGTGGTCAAAACAACAGTACGATTTTAACCAACAAGTCCGGTTTCGAAACTGAAATACAATAAATGTCGAAGTAAAAAGTAGACTGCTGTCATAGGCAGTGTTTTCGATATGACAATAGCAAAGCAAAAACCTTTGGGAACTGCCAAGATTTTAGTAAAGAAATGCTGACGTTTTGAGTTCTAGTGGTCAGTAATAGAACAGAAATTCGCTATATCTCACTCAGCGGGCTCGCTACGTTTTATACCTTTATTTTTTCTTGAACGTGTTCCGATTACCGGACCTATATAGCCACTTCGAATAAAGTTTCGCCTTGTTTCGCAAGGCCGTGTCAATTATAATACACAACGTTTGTCAAGTAAATAAAAAAACCTGGTTTAAGTTAATGCAAGACGAAAGTATATGATGAAACTGTGATATTTCGACTTTGTCTGAAAATTACTTTAAAATAGCGTCCGTATAAGAGTTTCCCTATACATACATATATGGTTAATTTCGCCTTGCATCGACTGGTATCATGAGTTTCAGGATAGTATTATTTTTCGGAATTTGTTTTATATCTAATAAATATAGTGTTTCCACAATTTTATCTCCTTTGATGCAATCATCACCAGGCATGCAAAAATTCAAAGAATTGATAATACCATAATTCACAAAAAAAATACAGACGGAAAACCAAATATAGCCATTAAACGTAACTTAAAATACAGACACTCGAAGCCGAGTGCCTGTATCCCGATACGTAACGGACACGAATTCTGTACATTACTTCTAAAACAATCTATTTGGTAAGTTCATTCTGACTGGTATCTTTTCTGAAAACGTTGTCTAAGTCGAGAAAATCAAAGCTAAAGTTTATGTAAATCAAGAGGAATCTATATCACATATATAGACCCTCATTAAACATGGATTTTCTTTGTGTTTTCGGCAGTATATCTAACCTTACCACATTTCGATTGTTGTTACTTAGCTATACATATCGTTTATCGCAACCAGACTCGCCTGCAAGTCTCTCAACGATCCAAGTCTCTTGAGGCAAATCTCAAGTATTTGAGAACAGTAACCATGTGGGAAAATACTCGTGAGAAGCTACGAGAAAAGTCGTAGTAATTACCAACCACCTCATGTTGCTGCCAACAGTCACCAAAGACAATGAACTTTTAGACCTAGCATAATTATATATAGCTATATAACACAGCGCTACATCTTTGGTTTCAATCGTTGAAATTCAATGTCAATGCAAGGTGCAACTCCCAAACCGCAAAATACCATAAGTCTCAACCGTGTCTCAACTCAAGTGTCAAGTCACGTAAAAAATGTCGAAGAGAAGTCATAAGTCAACACAACCCGAGAAACTGGAATGTATACTAGCATAAGGAATTCTAGCGTTCATCCATACATTTTTTTTTCACCTTAGTTATAATCTGCATATTTATGTAAATATAACCATTTACTATTTTACACGGGCTCACAATAATTAGCCTGCGTGCAGACGTTCACTCTCTGCACGCAGGCTAACAATAATTGGCGTAAGCTGTAGTGGTGTCCCTGCCAGATTTGTATTTTGTATGTTTATCTACTAATGGCGAAGCATAATAAATAAATAAATATAAATAAATGCCGGTCATAAGGTTGAAAGCATGATTGATACTCCTGATTCATATATTCATACATACGCAGTCGACCCTCTCGTATATATAAGTGGTCACCCAGACAATTCAATCGTTTATAACAAGTGGTTGTTAACGACTGTCTTTGCACTAAGTGGAAAATAATTAAATAAAATGGGGATATGGTAAGTGGTCTCTTAGCAGAGCTTAGTAGTCGTCTGCATAAGCAAAGACATGTTGACAGTTTGCGGTTTGTTGATGGTCTAGAACAAGACTGAGAAGAACAAGATGCTGGACGACATGTATAATAGGGACCTTACGATGCTAGGACGACGACGACGGCGGTTAAAAAGCAACATAAACTTTATAATTAAAAACGTCACGGCTAACTGACTATTATATTTGATAGTTGAAGCTAGTTTAATGACTTTGAACACGCCGTATAGTGTACACATTGTATAGTGTCTGTATTGAGGTCAATCTTAAACAACAGTTTTCATCTTTTGGTCGTTGACGTCGTCCTGAGACGTGAAAATGCTCTAAGTGGAGTTGTATAAAGAACGAAGACGCTGTTGAGATTACTCTAGGAACTAAAAATTATTCATTCTCTTTGTTTCGCAACTAGAATTATTTTGTTTAAAAGACGTCGTCGTTGAAGTTGCCGTCGTACTTCGAAAGGTCTCTAATGTTGTCCAGTCACGACGATGACGATGTAATATATCATACACGAGGAGGAGTGTCTCATCAGGATATCCAAACACCGAGACGTTTGTTGAAAACCGAGGCGAAGCCGATCGAGGTTTTTGAACAAACTTCGAGGTGTTTGGATATCCTGATGAGCCACTCCTCCGAGTGTATGGTATAACATCTCAAACAAATCAGTCTTTTAAGAGAAAATCAAGGTAAAAGTTTGCTTAATTTATGTAATTTCTCATTCCGATATCCAAACCACCGACACGGCACTGATTTCCTTTGTGTTTTCCTCATGAATTATTAATGAGTTTGAGATGTTATTGTCAAAGTCAACATTGTCTAGTCATCAATGCTGTAACAACTTGTTAACAAGGTGGAACTTTCTAATGATGTAACAAACATTAAAATGCAGTAACAAACGTTGAAATGCTGTAACAAACGTTAAAATGCTGTAACAAACGTAACAACTTGTTAAAAAGTTGAAACTCGGCAACGTTAGACTCCTACGTTCTCTGTTTCGGCAGTATATCTAACCTTACCATATTTCGATTGTTGTTTCAACACTGCCTACGCAGCACGCTTCTTTTATTTCGCCAATAATATAAAGGTTGTTCTATCAATAGAAATTTTTCCGATTCCAACAACCTTGCTTTTAATATCATTGCTGGAAAAAAATTGCCTAAGAAATGATAAACAATATTGTTGGGCCAACGACTTCTCAGGAATGATAACAATTAATGTCCTTCAAACACTACTGTCGAAGCAAGAACCATATATGCAGCAACATTCGTGACTTGGCAGTGTTTCTATTACAGATGGTTGCTGAAAGAAGATCGACCGTACGACTCAGTATCAATATCGTGATACGACTTATGTCTGTGCATCCAAATAAACCCCTGAAGCTATGAATACACGACGTCATCGGAAGACATAAGGTACCTTTTTGTTCGTCTAACGTCTGACTGGCTGAGAAGGAAACTTATTATCCCTAGCCGATTCGATCTATAACTTCAGTACTTATAAAGGATTTTTCTATACGAAATTTCGGCTATCCCTCAGTCAAACCATAGACTACACGGCCAACAAGAAGGTCAAATCTCTCGGTACACGGCTTGATGACGCCATTAATTTGCGGCAATTTTCGTTTCTGTTTCCGAAAGTCCTTACCTTTATTCATTCTCTAACTATTAAAGTCTAGTGTTAAATCGTACCTTAAAAAGCCAGAATGGGACAGCTTTCTTTAAAACGATCTACTGACATCCACCACACACAAACACCACGGATCTATCCTTTGATGAAAGATAAAGTACAGAGTTTATGAAGGAACTGCGAACACGCTCGTATTTATATATTCTTATCTCCACCCATCTAAATTAAACCAACGTGATATGATCATGACAGACAATAGTTTTAAGTCGAATGCCCATAACCATGAATATACAAATTGTTGAAACATGCGAGTTCCTAATGAAGGTGATAGTCAAGTACCAATATGCAAGAATTAATTTAAATTAATAAAGTGTCAAAACTCTGCAAATTTTGACGCAGATTTTCCACTAATGGGTGCTATAAGTCGTGTGTAATTTTTAAAGCATTTATTTGACAACTGCGCTGTGTTTTTTTAGATAAATGGTGTCGTGATAACAGTTATAAAGAAACTGTCATATCCGTAATCAGAATCCGTAACAGGGGCAGGAACTGCATGTCAAACTCAACGTATTCGAGCCAGGGCCGCAGATAGCGATAGCGGGTGTGGGGTGGGTGGGGGTGTGGTGTGTGGGGGGGGGGGTGTCAGCAGGGGCAACTGCCCCTGAGAATACCTAAAATATGATTTTTATGGGGTTTTTTTTATTGGTATTCAGACAGTTATATAGTTAATAATTGCGCAACAACATCACATTTGTTCCCAGAGTCACAGAATAAATAAAAAACTAACTAGTCGTTTAATAGCATAACTGTGACAACGAGTTTTCGCGTTGCGTTCGCGCTTTATGCCTTTATCCCGTTAGAGTAACTATTATTTTGCAGTCATTTGCTACTCACTTTTCACCAGAATGTTCGGAAGTTCGTTGGGAAGTTCAAAGCTCGTTTTAAGCTACGCATTTGATTGACTTCTTGGTTCCTAGTAGCCGGCAATCAATTGCGCAGTTCAGACGAACTTTGAATATCCCAACGAACTTGCGAACTTCGTAACGAACTTCTGAACATTTTGGTGAAAAGTGATACGTGAGTTGCAAATGACTGTAGTTGTCTTTGTAAATATGCAATGCTGTAGTTTTAGACAAAATCTTTTGTAAAAATGAGAGAACGTGTCTTAAAAATATGTTTTAAAATGTTCAAAATTTTGCTCAAATATGATGTCAGATCGCGGGAAATGCCATTTCAGAGACTCAAATCTCAAAAATTTTACGGGGGAGCATACCCCCGGATCACCCCCTAGATATTGTGCAGTCTTATTGCCCCCTGATTCGAGCATGTTGATCTGGCAAGCAGAAATTTAGTAGGCGTTTGTTAAAGGAACAGTGTCACCATGACGCAAACTTGAATAACTTCGTGGACAAATTCAAGTTCACATGATTTTAGGCCCGTTTCAAACGTCGAATTTTTCATGCGTCGAATACAATTCGTTAATTAAATGCATGATAAGTTCGACGTTTGAATCAATTAAATTCGACCGTTTTGATTAAATGCGACATGCGAATTAAATTCGACTGGTTAGGTCGAATAAAACGACCTTGATGCGACTTCGCTTCAAACGTCGAACTTTCCATGTGTCGAATGTAATGCATAAACTATTTTAATGTATAATAATTTCCGATACACGTAAATGACATGCGCAAACGTTGATTTCACGAAAGGTTTTCTTGAATCGGGCTTCTGAATAAGTGTTCCACACTATGTCCCACCATCAAGGATTTCGAATTATTTGACGACAAGAGCGATGGATGCTTGTGGTTGCATTTCTGCCTGCTATATTTAATAAAAGCAGATCTTATTACCAGTATTGTAAAGTACGTGTCATCATTTTTCGCCGACGTTTTGACTGTTGAATATAATAACATTGTAAATACTAATTTGCTTTTGGTCAACTTTCGAGTTGGCCTCCTTTGCTTTCGTCATGTTGTTATAGAAATTTTAAATTATATTCGACCACATTAAATTTGACGTATGAATCAAATGTCGAATACAATAATTTGGGTCGACCTTAATTGGTATTATATTCGACACATGAAAAATTCGACGTTTGAACCAGGCCTAAAATTTTGGTGAATATCACACACGCCAAAACTAGGACTAAATAGTCGGTAAGAAAATACACTAATAACCAAGATCAGCCGACAACTTGAAAAAGTATAGAATAAAACATATTCTGAAGAATAATGCCATCCTGTAAGCTCAAGATATGAGTCAAACAAGTGGAACTATGTTGAAAATTGTAATATTTCGACTTTATTTCAAAGTCATCATCTCGTGTAATTACTGTTAGGTTTTCTTCTCCTTTGTTGCCGATGATGTCATCGATCTTTTGACTTGTATATAAGACCTGGCATGTTTTTGTATTTTCACTTGTCTGATGATGACTTTGAAATAAAGTCGAAATATTACAATTTTCAACATAGTTCCACTTGTTTGACTCATATCTTGAGTTTACAGGATGGCATTATTCTTCGGAATATGTTTTATTCTATAAATACACTAATGACTTACTATTTTAACATTTTAAGAATATTTCTCCATTTCTTTGTACACAAATATAATTTTTGTCCCGCGCAAAACTACTGAGCGGTAATTTAATACCTGACGCTGTGTCTTTAAACATTTCTGAACGCCAGACTAGGACCAAACTATTTCTAACAACCGCGGAAAGATTCTCGAACCATTGAGCTACCAAGGCTCAGGTGGAAGGAAAGCCAAGGCTGCAAATTCATATAGTCGTATGTGCTTCCTAAGTGGTAGCATTTGCGTACGAGATGTAGTTAAAATTACGTTAACTCATAGACTACCAGAAGTCTTCCCTTGATGAGTAAAATCGTCTGGCGTTAGCCAGAGTAAAAAGGCGCGTCTACATGCACGCTTGGGAGTCAAGGTATTAAGAGTGACACGTATATATGCTCATCTATTATAGTCAAACGTCTGTTACGCTACTCAAAGCTAGCACATGCACCACCACTTATAAAATATTCCTTTTTACGATTACCAGGGGGAAATAAGTTAATTTCACTATTTTACGCTACTTTCAACAATAAAACAATTAACTTTTAAAAACGTCTTCTCTTTATGAGGTCACAATTTATAATATTTTCCATTTGTCGGTTCTGCTCTCCTCAACAATCCAAATTTTTTAACCTCCCCTTCCCTCTCTGTTCCATACGATCTCATCCTATCCCTATCCTTCTTTATCCCATTCTATCCTATCCCACTCTATCCCATCTCTATCCCATTCTATACTATCTCGATCCTATCTCTATCCCATTCTATCCTATCCCACTCTATCTTATCCCACTCTATCCCATCTCGATTCTATCTCTATCCCATTCTACCCAATCCCATTCTATCCTATCCCACTCCATCCTATTCCACTCTATCCTATCTCTATCCCTTCTTATCCCATCCCATTGTAATCATTAGCACGATTTACAACAGAACAAAATTCTTTCAAAAGAATGAATTCAAAATGAATTGAAAAGGCTGAAAATGACGTCAATGACGTACTCTGCAGTTATTAAAGGGGTCTAAAAACAGCTTTACACTTTGAGGCCTGGGCCTCTCCCTGTGCTGAATAAAATCATCTGGCGTTAGCCAGAATAAACTTTAGAGACTCGTCGTCCGGCTTCAACGCGTTAACTTAACGTTTTCGCATACCAAGTGGCAAATGTCGTGACAAAAATTAAATTCAAATTTTGAGCTTCTTGTAAATAAGTGGACTTGAGATTTTATCGACGTTCCCGCTCAATTAAACCATCTGTTAACATATGTAGTGCAGGAAAAAAGATAAAACAGTTGTAGACACCAGGAAGGCCTAGGCTTATCTTTTTGACGACAAGAGAGTAAAAGTTAAACTGCCTGGTGTTAGACCTAGCAAAATAGAAAGCCATTTGGTATTTTTGGCTATATCGAGCAGAAATGGCTTATGACTTGTTAACCCAATACTGTCTATACGCTTACTGAAAGCTTTTCCTTTAACAAGTAAACGCGTCTGGCGTTATACAGAGTAATATAACCTGGCGTTAGCGTGAAATGATAAAAGAGTCAATTGGTATTTTGGCCATCTCAGGCATGAAAGGCTTGCTGAGCCTGGGGGGTTTTCCTTCGACAAGTAAAATCGTCTGGTCTTCTTAGAGTAAAAAAATAACGCGCTTTTTGGTCCGGTAAAACAGAAATGAATGAATTCTCTATGAGTCAGAACAGAATAATGTACACAACCATTGAGTAAACGTTGCAACGAAAGCGTTCAAAAATATGAATAAGCATCAAAACTGATCTAAAAGAAAGAATTTAAGAACCGGAATGTCAATGTGACTTTTTAATACACTTAATTTACTGTCAAAATCTGCGATAAAAGGTTATTAAATGTATGTTAAAAAACCAACGTCCTTATCAGAGTTTCGTTCAATTAACGCCGAAACGTCATCGACTTTTATAGTTTTTTATCATGTATTTAAGTAACCATTTATCGCAGATTTTTATAGTAAAATGTCAATGTGTCGTGTAAGATTATTCTAGTTTACCTTTCGGCTTCTCTTTTTCGTTAAACAATTTATTTATAGACGATGGTAAAAACGATTAAATTAAATCAAAATTTTCCGGGTTTTCTTGGGAAGGTGAACCTTGAACTCAGTACATATCGCTCCATCGAGTAGAAATATAACAGTACGGTTTGAGTACTGCCGAAGTTCTAACGTTTCGAGCGAAGGCCCTTCGATCGTCACAGAGAAATTTTCACGTTTTTCACGTTTCTCTCTGACGAAGGGCCTTCGCTCTAAACGTTAGAAACCTACGTTCAATAATTTCGGCAGTAGTCAAACCTTACTATATTTCGATTTGCATTTCAACACTGCCTACACGGCACACTGCTTTTATTTCACTGCTTGCTCCATCGAGCATCGAGTAGATGTATGTTATCAAAATGACAATCTGTAGCATTTTACACCGCACTTCTCTGTCATCCTTCATAATATCTAATTGCGCAAGTAACTGTGATAAATGAGATATCCCCTCTGCCACTCCTAATGTTCATGTGTATACCGTGCTCTTTTAATGCAACGTTGTCGAGGCAGCATTGGGGAAAATGGAGAGAGAGGTAACGTGGTTTTTGTCATGTATGCAATTGCTCAAACACTCACCCATCAAAGGCTACATGGTGTATATATAGACTAAAACACCACACGAGCAAGACCAGTACGTTATACGAGTAACATAAACATACTTTTTCGCAAATTTTACCTTGTAAACATACTAACCCTTAGTTAGTACTAACCCCGTCCAATCAGGTTTAACTTTGGATCGCAGCGCCGTGAGAGGCAACTCTTCGCCACCCGTGCTTCCCCAAGTCTGCGATGCTATAGTTTGATCTATTTATTTATTTATTTATTTATTTATTTATTTATTTATTTATTTATTTATTTATTTATTTACAATGATTATAAAGACAAACGCAGGAACTGACCACATGCAGGGACTAGTCTCCAATATTAATGATAACAATAATAACAACAACAACAACAACAACGACAACGACAACGACAACAACAACAACAACAACAATAATAACTATAATAATAAAAGTTACAGTGAGTTATATATCAAGTGTCCTGGCAACACGACTAGATGAATGGCATTTATCTAACATAATATTTTGCTTGGACTCAATTCCCATTGTAATACACAATAATGACATCATGAATTCGATAGAGTTATTTTAAAACGCACTGACCTATTTTTGACCTAAGCAGATTAGCAAAATCAAACTAGTTACAGATGTACGCTAGATTACAGAGTGTGCTTATTTCATAATTCGTCATTTAACAGATACCGTTCGATCTTATATATGAAATACACAACTATTAATCCGGCTCGTTAGCAAAACAGGAAATGCGTGGACGCCTATCTGTGCTAGAATCATCTGGTTTATAGAAGAGAAAGTTATAATACCTCGACTATAAAAACATCCAGGCATGCATATAAAAAATATAATGGCGGCAAACTTTATAAATACGGTGAACAACACCGAAAAAGTTAATTTCAAACTTTTTTATAAAATGACGTTTTACTTTCTGGGGTTGTTTTAACGCTCAAGCAAACTAACAGCTTTTGCTGTTCGGCGCCACGTCGTCGTCTTGAAAACGTGAACACGCTTCAGTTGACGTTGTACAGTGTGTATCAAAAAAATTCGAACCCTTAGAAAATGAATTCTGAGCATTCTTTTCAAACAACCTATTGTAGTAGTTTGAAAGCCCTAATCACTTCTAAGCCACGGATGCGTAAAAAAACACGGGCTTATACACCTGGGAAATTAAGATAACTCGAAGTGTATGCATGGTGAAAGTATTTAAAAGCCTTTTCTCTTCCTGTTTAACTTATGTGGTGATTAATTTATAACTCAGCGCTCTTAGGGCTTTCAACCTACTACAATAGGTTGTTTGAAAATAATGCTAATTCATTTTCTAAGGGTTTGATTTTTTTTTACACACTGTATGTGTAACGTGCGTTGGGATTACTCTTGGGACTGCAAATTACTCAACGCTTTGTTTTGGTTGAAAAATACTATTGTACTTGAGTCGTCGTTGTGACGTTACCCTTCATAAGCTGATTTTGATCTGTTTCTAAAAATAGTTATATTTGTATTAAGTCTAGTAAGCTGTTGTTGTCTAGTTTGCTGGAGCTCCTATTATCTGTAAAGGAGATTATATATTACTTATTATCAGTGATTCTGTCGACAAAATGCTTCGCATGAAAATAGGCACCATTATCAGTACTTCAATCGCCCGTCAAGTGAGGCATGGACCGAACAACAAAATTCCTTACGTTTTTCCCCGTACGGACATGCGTGTTGAACAGATATATCTCAAACTCATTAATAATTCATGAGGAAAAGGAAATCAGTACCGTGTCTGTGGTTTGGATATCGGAGGAAGAAATTACATAAATTAAGCAAACCCTCATTTCGATTTTCTCTTAAAATACTGATTTGTTTGAGATGCTATATCATACACTCGCGGAGGAGTGTTTCATCAGGAAATCCAAACACCTCGAAGTTTGTTCAAAAACCTCGACTTCGCCTCGGTTTAAAACAAACGTCTCGGTGTTTGGATATCCTGATGAAACACTCCTCCTCGTGTATGATATATTACATATATATGTACTATTTACAGAATGAGTGGCATTTCTGTATCGGGCCACAGCTCATCAGTGTAGTTTGGAACAATCTAGATGTGAGAACACCACTTACATATATACGCAAGCAAGCAATTGCTGGTGACAACTGCTTGTGGTGTATCAAAAAAATTCGAACCCTGAGAAAATTAATTAGCATTCTTTTCAAACAACCTATTGTAGTACCAACTTTGAAAGCCCTAAAAGCGCTGAGTTATAAATTAATACATAACTTAAACAGGAAGAGAAAAGGCTTTTAAATACTTTCACCATGCATACACTTCAAGTTATCTTAATTTCCCAGGTGTACAGGACCCGTGTTTTTTTACGCATCCGTGGCTCAGAAGTGTAGAAAAGGCTTTTAAATACTTTCATCATGCATACACTTCAAGTTATCTTAATTTCCCAGATGTATAAGACCGTGTTTTTTTTACGCATCTGTGGCACAGAAGTGCATGTCTAGGGCTTTCAAACTACTACAATACTTTGTTTGAAAAGAATGCTAATTCATTTTCTAAGGGTTCGAATTTTTTTGATACACACTGTAGATTCTCGAGAGCATGAGGTGGTGTAGGGCCAGAGTGCTCAAACTTCCACAAGGGTGAAGGGTAGTGAGCGAGAAACTTACTAGCTATATTTCGATTTGTATTTCAACACTGCCCACACAGCACACTACTTTTATCAAGAAAGATGCAAGTTTCCATAGGAACTTTACAATATATTAATATAGAAAGTTATACAGTGCCAATTTTGCCAGTAAACATTTTAATACTTATTATACTTTTATGAAGAGGACAGTCATTGAAAATTTAGTTTTTAATATAGGTTTTTTTGACGAGATTTAACTTTTTTTAATAAATAGATATATAACACATAGACCTTATTCCAAAATGGCCGTCCAATTAAAATTCTTTTATATACTTCAAAAACTCATTAATAATTCATGAGGAAAACACAAAAGAAAATCATGACCGTATCGTATCTTTATATGTGATAAAGATTTCTCCTGATTTACATAAACTTTAGCTTTGATTTTCTCGGCTTAGACAAGGTTATTTTTCAAACTAACTCCGCCAATCAACTTACCAAATGGTTCGTTTTTGAAGCCGTATAATAAACTCGCAGTTCGTGTTTTATCAGATATAAAAACACTTGGCTTCGCCTCGTGTCTTTATATCTGATAAAACACTCCTGCTCGTTTATTATACAGTACATAAAAATGATCCTTATGAACTCGTTTTCATGTGTGAAATTCAAAAGAATTTTTACTTTAAAACGAGGTCATAAGGGATAATTTATATGCATATAAAAGAATTCTAATTCGGCGGCCATTTTTGAATAAGGTCTATAGAATCCACTGATCTCAAATAATAGACTCATTATACTGGATAGAGCATCCGGTGCTCGCTGTGAAGTCGGAATAAATTAGCGGCGGCCATTTCAGGTGGGACCCACTTGGTTTTCATACAGCCACTTTTAAGTTCTCCCATAGCGACAGATAGATGTCACAAAAATTTAGCTGGTTTTCGTTAAAAATCCGATCATTTAAAGCGAAAACCAGAGGCGAAAACTATGATTCAGCAATATTCTGGGTCCCACCGGATATGGCCGCCGCGAGATTTTTAGCCTCACTTCCGACTTCAATTTTTGCCCCGCGCGAAACAATAGATGCTCTATCCAGTATAATGAGTCTTTGAGATCAGTGATAGAATCCATCGACTCAGACATAATAAAAGGTACTGATAAATCATTTTCTAAAAAACCCCACGTTATTAAAAGAGTCGGAATTCGGAAATACGCCAGTCTGTTAAAGCACAGCAAACGTCAACGGCATTCTTGTAATAGTAAATCATTTTAGGCAGGTAATATCATTAAATTTACAGTCCATATGTCAGCTTGGAAAAATTGCTTCAAAATACTTGCAAGAACTTGACAGTCTAATCACTCAAAGAAACGTGCATGAAAAAAAATATTTTTATAAAAAAAGTTATTATAAAATATTCTTTTTTTTTTGTAATTTTTTTTAAACTTTTATTTGCTTTTATAATTGTCGTTGTCTTTTAATCTCTTGTGCACGTATTGTTGTCGCACAATGCTGGGCACCTCATATTTGTACCGGATATAGAACAGGAACGGCCTTAACCCTTTATAGCCCATTGGCCACCTTTAGTATTTTACTCTGGCTAACGCCAGACGATTTTACTTGTCAACTGGAAACCTCCTGGGCTATAAAGGGTTAAGAAACTATCTCGCTTAACCCTTTATAGCCCATTGGCCACCTTTAGTATTTTACTCTGGCTAACGCCAGACGATTTTACTTGTCAACTGGAAACCTCCTGGGCTATAAAGGGTTAAGAAACTATCTCGCTTAACCCTTTATAGCCCATTGGCCACCTTTAGTATTTTACTCTGGCTAACGCCAGACGATTTTACTTGTCAACTGGAAACCTCCTGGGCTATAAAGGGTTAAGAAACTATCTCGCTTAACCCTTTATAGCCCATTGGCCACCTTTAGTATTTTACTCTGGCTAACGCCAGACGATTTTACTTGTCAACTGGAAACCTCCTGGGCTATAAAGGGTTAAGAAACTATCTCGCTTAACCCTTTATAGCCCATTGGCCACCTTTAGTATTTTACTCTGGCTAACGCCAGACGATTTTACTTGTCAACTGGAAACCTCCTGGGCTATAAAGGGTTAACTATATTAAAGTTTTGTCGTTTTTTTTTTAATTGCCGTCTGTATGGGGGAGTCAAAACAGCAAAACAACATCCCGTCACACCGTTTCTGTTCTAGTACAACGACTCCAGTCTATATACAATAAAGGGAAAAAAGTGTCTATAGGCAGGAATCATATACAGAAAAGCAAGAAACGCAAAACAGCAATATTGACTTAGGTTTTCGCTCGACTGAACTTTAGTTTTCCGTTCCTCGATATAACAGTTCTATATTAAACTCCGCCCACTCGTAAATCATTAAGAAAATATTAATAAATATCTCAACAAATGAAAACTGTGGTTTATGATAATTGCACGGAGAGACGCATAAAAAAGTCCGTCAGAACCAAAGTTAGATAAAAAAATCACTAACAAATAATACTCTGCCTAAATATAAGCTATTTGGTAAGTTAGTAAGTAAATAAGTGACAGAAGTCTTTATTTATTGAGGGTAGCACTAAATTTGTTTTTGTGAACTAATTTGTTTGCAATTTATTAAGTCACTTCGAACACGCGCTGTGTGATTACGACTCATTTTTGGAAAAGACCCGACAAAGTATATAATAGTTAAAATATATATAGTCTTGATAACTGTCAAGATAAAAGAAGGTCTATCATATGCCAAGACAAAATGTTTACGAAAAAAAGAATTCAATTCTATTATATTATATTATAGGGCTGGGTTTGATTTCCGGTCCGTACGCAAAACGGCGCACGCACTTTCTGAGTTGATGTGAATACAAATAAAAGAGAAATAGGTATATCTTTATTCAAATATTCTGAACAATAAAATGTGTTGGAACATCACTGCTGGTTTTCTTTAAAGCTGTTTATCTAAAAACACGACAAATAAAAGCCGAACTGGTGTAAATAAGAAGGCCAAGAAGCGATACGAAAAAGTCAATGTTCAGGTAGGGTAAACAGCATACTCCGAAGACGAAAACAACGCTCGAAGCTTTGAAATAAAATGAACCAATAGCCATATAATAAATTCCTTATTAACCTCGTTTGCTCGGTCTGTACTGGAAAGTATTTGCCCTCGGGTTTATCGCACAAACCTCGCTCCTTCGTCGCTCGGTCTGTACGAAAACCTCAGGCAAATACTTTCGCGTACAGACCTCGCACCCGGTTAATAAGTCTTTAGTACATGTCGCGTGAGCGGTCTTGAGTCTTAACGCTATTTTCCTGCCATCTGATTGGTTCCTGAGCGGTCTTTATACATCTTTATACACCAGCAAAAATATATAAGCAACTTAAGCAAGTCAAGCTAAAATGGCATTCAGATATCGTAAAGATTAATTTACCGCGACAACACCTTAACTACGACAGTGTTTACAGTGACTGAAAATTGTTTTGATCATTTACGGTTTACGTTGAAAGTCGGTTCCTTTGGTCTTTGCTGCTTGCATGAGCACATAGTCAATCGAGATATGGTCTGGAAACTCGGCAAACTTCAAAGCGCCTATAATGAGCTGTGATTTTATGTTGAACCGTACCTTACACCGTGCACATCCTTTGTTTTAGGTTTATTAATATTTAAATAGCACGGTTGAGTGATTGAACTGAAACGTTGCTATTGGACAATTCGTTCATTATACTAAAATACAATGTGTTCAGTGACCGTGCACCGTGCACAAAAATGCATAAAGGCGAACAAAAAGATAGACCAAAGACTTTAGCTGAGTTTCCAGACCACCTACTTGAATGACTATGATGAGCATGTGTTTTGGGGGGAAAAATTACCCTGTCCTTGGCCTTGATTTTTTTCTCGCGTTGGTAGATTCTATCTATGACGCGTAACATCGTCTGGCGTCAGAGTTAAATACAGAAGACCGACTTTTTTATTTGATTTAGTGAAGCAGATTGGATAAATATTATTCGCGGAAATGTTCATCCAGAGCGGCAAAAGCCCACAGCCTGATTAAAATTTCGAAAGATTGACATAAAATTAACGGACCGAAAGATTTTGCGTTATATTAAAATTAATACTTGGCATGTCCACTGCTAAAAAGTGTCAAGTCGGAGTAAAGTCCTTAGACATGATGTAGAATTAATTACATCTTGAGCTGAAGCAACGACGCAGTTGAAATTGTAATTTGAAAACTTACTTTACTTATATGAGGGTCATTAGGTAGAATACTTTCATAGTAATAATGTATATTTGTTATATAGCTAGAGTTTCGCTGGATACAACGATGACTGTCATTGGTTGGTTTCTCGGGAAATATCAAGACTCTCGGGAAAACAAAACTAACTGTTTCCCTCGGGAGCAGACATTAAGTGTATAATATACAATACCCTCTGGAAATAAAGTTTTTATTTTTATATTATCATGTGCAAATGCTGCATTTTGGCAGGAGCACGGTTAATAATTTTTTCGTTATATTCAGAAGAGTTCCTGGTGAGTTGGAAGCATGAAAGAGATTGGTAGGAGTACAATACTTTGCCTGCTTTTCACAGGTTGCTTGCACGGCCTCAATGTTTTCAACTAGCGAAAAAAGTTTCCAAATATATTGGAATATTTTGTCACGTGATCTCTAGCTTTACTCGCCTCGCCGCAACCACAGAATAAGGATCAACCAGAAGTCCAACTCTCTGTCGGCACCTTTGATGTAAGCGTCCTCGGGAAATGTCGGCCTCGCGATCCCGGCGCCATTTTGAAAGTAAGTGCAACCGGGAAATTATCCCCCTCGTCCTTACGACCCTCGGGCTCCTGTAGTCAATTACTCTTGGCCTTCTTGTGACCTTTTAATTAACTTTATATTGTTATCTATATATATAAATAATATTTAGTTAAGTAAATAAGTAATTTACTTTAGAAAACGATTCTTTGGAGATAGAATTCTTTGACCACGACCTTATTAAAACTTCAGTGAGCGGATACTACGGGTAAAAGTCCGTGGCAAAAAAGTCCTGCACTCATGAAGCGGGTTTTACATTTCTCGATTTTGCCGACACATTTGTAATGTTTATAGAAAAAGATAGCTAACAATTTCGGAACTACGCATTGTTGAAATACATCGGGTACGTAT
Source organism: Corallium rubrum (assembly GCA_964035015.1). Lineage (NCBI taxonomy): Eukaryota > Metazoa > Cnidaria > Anthozoa > Scleralcyonacea > Coralliidae > Corallium > Corallium rubrum. The sequence goes on from OZ036003.1 coordinate 8,770,862, forward strand.
GTTGTTAGAAATTTTATAAGCTTTCATTTGGTATATAATTCAAGTTTTAGTGTTACCTGTAACTTTTTAAAATGTTCAAAATGTTCTCACCATTGCTCGTAAAATAAGAATTATATAATGGGAAATGGACTCCTCACAAGTGCTATAGAATTTTGGATTTTGTTTTTAAATACTAAACGCACAGCCCTGAGCAAGATATTAAACAAAGGGTACTGTCAAGTGCTATTCATGTCAGAACTTTTAATTTTCTTGCTGGGAAGTATTTTAAAATATGAAAAAAACATTTTTATTTTGACGTGGACGTGGACAGTCTGAAATGGATGAATTTCTTAAGTTTGTTTTGCCTTTTGTTGTTTTGGTGTTTGCTATAACCTCAGAAAGACTTCTGGCATGAACCTAAGATATTTCTTGAACAGAAGCTAATTCAAATACGAAAGGAGTGGAAACGTTTGCAGATTTCTAATTGAAGTTGAAAACGTTTTTGGTGCAAATTAGTGATCATACCTTTTGAATATATGAAAAAATATTAAAACGTTTATGGTCAATGGTCAGAACATTTTGAATAAAAAGTTACAGGTAACACTATGATTTGAACTATAAACCGAATGAAAGCTTATAAAATTTCTAAAAACATACGTACTCGATGTATTTCAACAATGCGTAGTTCCGAAATTTTTAGCCATCTTTCTCTATAAACAAGTGTGTCGGCATTAATCGAGAAATGTAAAACCCGCTTCGTGAGTACAGGACTTTTTTGCCACGGACTTTTACCCGTAGTATCCGCGTACTGAAGTTTTAATAATCTCGTGGTCAAAGAATTTCATCTCCAACGAAATGTTTTCTAAAGTAAATTACTTATTACTTAATAAATATTATTTATATATGTATAGATAACAATATAAAGTTAAATAAAAGGTCACAAGAAGGCCAAGGGTAATTGACTACAGGAGCCCGAGGGTCGTAAGGACGAGGGGGATAATTTCCCGGTTGCACTTACTTTCAAAATGGCGGACTGGCGCATGCGCATAAAAATAATGGGACACTTTTTTCCGAGAGTTGGACTTCTGGTTGATCCTTATTCTGTGCCGCAACGATCACGAACGTCCTGCGACAAGGTTGATCTTTTGAAAAGAAACGACTGGGAGGCTAATCATCCTTGCTTGCAGTTGGAAGGACGCAGATCAACGTGGCCGAGTTGAAGCCATATCAAAGGAGCTCCAGGCAACCGCCATACGACACAGTTCAGACCACGGATCACAGCTAAATGTAGGTGTTGATTTTCCGGAGGGAGGAAAATCGGGAAACCCGGCGAAAACCCCTCAAATCACTGCAGGAGAGATCAACTACAACTCTACTCACATGAGTCCCAAGCTCGAGTCATTCTAAGGCGGTCAACCATGCATCCAGGCACTATCTTTGAACTGCAGTGGCGTAAGGCAGCGCGCTAACAGCACACGCCACCCCGTTAGAAGAAAACAGGAATATAGGTATACAATGATCGAAATATAGTAAGGTTAGATATACTGCCGAAACAGAGAACGTAGGAGTCTAACGTTTCGAGCGAAGGCCCTTCGTCAGAGAGAAACGTGGAACGAAGGGCTTTCGCTCGAAACGTTAGACTCCTACGTTCTCTGTTTCGGCAGTATATCTAACCTTACTATATTTCGATTGTTGTTTCTACACTGCCTACGCAGCACGCTACTTTTATTAGGTATATAATGGTCTTACCTGAATACTTGATTTAACTGGAACCAATTCGACCGTTTCTGTTTGAGTGTACTAGACGTTTAAGCTTTAGTGTTCGTCTTCCTCTTCAGCTGTAATATTAAAAGAATAAGATAAATCAATAAACGCAAGGACAACATATATACAGGATATTTATCTCAGGCCTCATCAAAAACGGTTCAAAATTACAATCTTATTATTAAACATGGAATATTGTGTTGATTCAGCTGCACAATATGAATAGCAAGAATATATTAAACATGTATAAAATAAATTCTAGATGAAGGGAACACCGGTTACAGGAAATTTGAAATCGACAGCTGTAATAAAAACACAAGTCATTTTTTGATGTACATGTAAAAAAAAGAAAGGCCGAAATAGATTTATATATCAAATATTAATAAATATTTCTTATGACAACACTTTCCTTTTGCAAGTAAAAATTACAAACGAGTATTTCATATCTTGTACATACATCCGGGACAGAAAAAGCACGCAAGCTATATACCAGAAAATATGGATTTTATGGGGCAGTATACATAATAGGTGGATATAAATTGACAGGACGGTCAACTAAAATAGGAAATAGAAAATTTGAACCCACATGCAGTAATAAAAGCAATCAGTATTTAATTCATGGAATTTTGAAAGTCGAAATAAACTACATCCAAAAATACATTTTCTCTCCCAAGTAAATCACAAACGGTATTTCATATTGTGTAGTTCAGGTAAAATGCAAAGGAGAAAAAAACGCAAAAGCTATATACAGGAAAATGATTATATATATATATATATATATAAAATATAGAAAATTTGAATCTACATGCAGTAATAAAACAAGTCTTACGTTTAATTCATCATGTAATTTCGAAAAACAAAGCCAAAATAAATTACATCTGAAAATACATAATTTTCGTTTTTTTAAATCCCCCCCCCCCCCCCGTAAGTAAGGATACCTATAAAGGATGAGGGGGGCTAATCATCCTTACTTGCAGCCAGCGGCTGAATTGCGAAGGGCGCAGATCAACGAGGCAGCCGCCATACCACGCAGTTCAGACCACGGACAACAGCTAAGATGTTAGGTGTTGATTTTATGGAGGGAGGAAAACCGGAGAACCCGGTGAAAAACCCTCGAAGCACAGGAGAGATCAACTACAACTCTACTCACATGAGTTCTAAGCTCAACAACGGAGTTGTTCCCAGATGGTCACCCATCCAAATACTAACCCCGTCTAACCGGGCTTAACTATTGGTGAGAGGCAGCGCGCTAACAGCACACAACGCCCGCCAGGGGCGTCGGAGCGACACTAAAAACGGGGGGGGGGGGGTTAGGGGGGTCCGGGGGCATGCTGCCCCGGGAAATTTTGAAATCTAGAGTCTCTGAAATGCCATTTCCTGCATTTTAGGACAAGCATTTACAGAATTCTAAAGGTCCAAAAACGTCATAAAATACTCAAAAGACAACACTTTTCCGGACATTGAATATCTGCATTCAGATTTCTTTATTATATCTTTATTCAAAGTCGTGGGTTAGCTGGGGTTAGTGATTTTGTTAATAATAACTTTATTACTGGCCTTGTTAAAAAGTGTGTGTGTGGCGGGGGGGGGGGGGGGGGGGGGGCAAACATATTCTGGTCCCACCACCATTATAGCTCTACATTATAGATAAGAAAAAAGCGCACGAAAAGCGCGAATGCTATTTAGACTTAAATCAGTCGTTATATCTCAGGCATACCTTAAACCGATAACACTAGATTTCAGATGTTATTCTGATAGCTTTAACTAGCTCGGTACAGTCAAAACATTGTAAATGTTTTCGAATAAAAAAGTACAGACATTCTCAGACTTATTAATAATCCATGACAAAAAAATATAATAAATATATTAAAATCATAATAAAAAGTATATTGTAATTATAGCATTCGGCAGGTTACGGAAACGTGTCTCGTCTAAGTTCTGAGTTTTCGGAATTTTCCGACATCAAATAATGAAAGCTTGTAAAGCAAGAAGTAAAACAATACAACTACAGGACAGTAGTTCAACTACTGTAACATGTTAAAGAAAAGAAGAAAAAAAAGAAAGAAAAAAGGATCGCCAAAAACATTTTCTGGATTTTTTCTACCTTTCTTTAAGCATTGATGAGATACAGTTTAGATTTTAATAGAGTAAAAAGTATATGTTTATGTCATACCCCCTCAATGTGTTGCTAAAATATTACGCGTCTCATCGAATAAGGGAAATTTTTTATACCCCATAAACCCAAACCCAGAATATTCTCTATCCAGGGGAATTTATGAACGGTCCCTATGCATATGTTTATATGTATATCTACACGTACTTTTATTCGACAAAACATAAAATTTATGCATACATTTATACGTATTTTTCGTCAGCACAGCCAAAAAGTGTATATCTATACGTACTTTTAGTCGAGATAGCAAAAATACACAGTTACATCACGTATTTTTCGTCAACACAGCCAAAATGTGTATATCTATACGTACTTTTAGTCGAGATAGCAAAAATACACAGTTACATCTATGTACGTATTTTTCGTCAACATAGCCAAAAAATGCATATCTATACGTACTTTTAGTCGAGATAGCAAAAATACACGGTTACATCTATATACGTATTTTTCGTCAACAAAGCCAAAAAATGTATATCTATACGTACTTTTAGTCTAGATAGCAAAAATATACGTACATCTATATACGTATTTTTCGTCAACAAAGCCAAAAAATGTATATCTATACGTACTTTTAGTCGAGATAGCAAAAATATACGTACATCTATATACGTATTTTTCGTCAACAAAGCCAAAAAATGTGTATCTATACGTACTTTTAGTCGAGATAGAAAAACTTTATGTACATCAATATACGTACTTTTAGTCAACAAAGCAAAAATATATGTACATGTATACGCACTTGTAGCTCACAAAGCAAAAATATGTATATACATCTATACGTACATTAACTCACAAAGCAAAAAATATATGTACATGTATCTATACGTAGTTTTACTTAACAAAACAAAAATCTGTACATTTATATGTACTTTTAGTTGACAAGGCAAATATATATGAATATCTATACGTACTTTTCGTCGACAAAGCAAAAGATAGTGTCCACGCCTCAGACCAAGAATAATGTTTGACAATGTTTATAAGCAATGAATATAAAAACCGTCTGGCCTGTAGCTGTTTGCCCTCTACTCCGACAACAATGATAATAAGAAAAATCTTTAATTATTAAGACCTATTTAAAGCATCTTGATCAATAAACCTAAGACGTATCTGGCTGGCGCCATGATTCTGAATGGAAGTGATTAAGCCAAGGAAAAAACGCTTTGTTTTATGAAAATGGTTTTTTTTTGCATATGCCGCGAAGCAGGTTTATCATTAAGACGTTTGATCTAAGTATTAAACTTATAGATTTAATTAAGATTAAGTGTTCATACAATAATTAAATTTTGACCGCAATAAATAATTAAGAAATATAAATTCAGACTCGTCACGTCTAGGCCGAAATGTCTGACGTAAGATGCAATCGATATGTTGTTAACATCACGTCGCAGAAATTTACTGTAAATTTCTGTGTACGATTTATACTCACGAATCAACCAGTTTAATAACGAGTGAAAACAAATTTTGCGTAATTTGCAACGTTATTTGTTTATTAAATAATAACAGACATTTTAAAACTAATTTTCTAGTGAGAAGACCAGACCAAATTGATCAAACAGCTTTGGCGCTAATTAAAAGGTTTGAATTCGCGACTAAGGTATAATTTAGTTTAATGCGTTCCTTCAGAATCTAACGAAGAAAATATTGTTATTTTAACCACATGGAGACCAAACACAGTATGGATTTAAGGAGCACGACGTGTTTGCATTTTTATACTAAGACTCGGTTCACACGGTACCAGGCGAATTCGTTCTCGAATTAGTACGGTTCCGCTTGTTTACATGGAAGACAAATTTGGAACCATTCTCGAATTAGTACGGTTCCACCTGTTTACACGGCGAAAAAGGACGACTTCCGGTAGCGTTTAAAGGTGTAATAAAAATGGCGACGGACCCCATTAGGCATGATCACGCGAGCGTATTTAAAATCAACAGCATCCCAGTCAGGGTTCTTTAGGCCTGTTTATATGATTCCGGTGGCCCGGGATGAATTTCATCCCGGGTCAAAAAGCGCGGGAATTTAAGGAAATGGACAAAAAAGCAAAAACTCACCCTGATTCTACTATGTTAGAAGTTGTTTCACTTTTATTCAGTGTTTTGTCTTTAGACCTGACCGTTTGGACGAAATTCTCACCGCAATATTCAAAGTTACAAGCATTGTAGTTCAGTAAACTTCATCTCGGTGTACCGGGATGTCGCGTTCATATGGGAAAAAATCTGTCCCGGTGTACCGAGATCTCGGTTGATTCAACCGGGATCCCGGTACACCGGGGACGTCCCGGTCTCCATATAAACGCAACCGCGAAAATAACAGTAAATTATCTACAAGCCGAGATCCCGGTACACCGGGACGTCCCGGTCTCCATATAAACGCAACCGCGAAAATAACAGTAAATTATCTACAAGCCGAGATCCTGGTACACCGGGATCGTATAAACAGGCCCTTAGACAGCCTTTTTAATACAGGTTTTGCGTAAACACAAAGGGGCATTATAAAAGGCGTCCTCCCTGGGAAAGACAGAGCTCGCTTGCCAATTAGACGTCTTAATTGGATGACATATCGGGAACTCCCTTAAGTTGGGGAGAATGCTGTATAAAGCCCTAATCAAACGAGAATGCAAGTCATCGCAAGTTGGCAGTCACGCTAATCTCAGCCAGCCACTCTGAATAATTTCCCGAAAATATCATGTACCGTGACAAAGTTAAAACTTGTTTAAAACACTCATGAAACCTTTATTTTGTTAATTTGGGTGTTCCAACGACCGTCACAGAAATTCGTGACTGCCAACTTGCGATGACTTCGTTTGATTAGGGCTTAACGATGTGAATCGGGCAGCAATCACAAGTATAAAATTGGTATGAACTAACAAATGGATTTCAGGGATGTTGGACTGTTTCCGAGACAAACTCTAACTGCTGCATTTCTGCCTGCCAAGTCAGTGTGCATGCAACTCTAAATCGTGCACAAACATTACAGGCGAAGAGGAATGACCCATGCATGTTTTTTGGGGTGTTGGTGGCACAGTGGTTAGTGCACGTGCCTTTCACCTCTGCGACCCGGGTTCAATTCCTGCTCTCAGCAGTTATCTGATTAAAATAATTCACCTTGGCCGCATGTGAGAAGAGTGCTTCCAGTTTGACTCTACCAAACACCACAGGTTTCCTCCTGTAGAAACACTGGACCAATGAGGGTGCATGGGCCCTTACTGGACCTCTGAGGATAACAGTTTAGATATAACTGATAGAGTTATCCAGCATAAATAAGGTTAGTTTAGTTTAGTTTAGTTTAGTTTAGTTTAGTTTAGTTTAGTTTAGTTTAGTTTAGTACTACCAATCACACTGCACCAGTTGTTCGAAGCATTTACAGTAACTCAAAATATCGTCACTATATAGGGCTTAGATTAATAGTTTAACATTGTAATAGTTTATTATTGCCATCTGAGGCAACCTGACATAAGGAAACGAATTAGATATATCATTTGGGTTTAAGTTTCTATGCCTTCCTATGCTACGTGTTCTTGTTCCGCCATTTTAAAAGTACCGTCGGAAACCGCCGCTATAGGCAAGAGACCGATGTCTGCTGAGCATGCATGTCTCGATCATCTTGATCGGAGAAGCGGAAGCACAATATGCATGACACCGCGCCTGCGCGCAGAATCTGTTAGGAAAACAACGATGTTTCAGAACGTAACGTAAGGTCTCACAATGTAATGTAAGGTCTCATAATGTAACGTAAGGTCTCACAATGTAATGTATAAGGTCTCAGAATGTAACGTAAGGTCTCAGAATGTAACGTAAGGTCTCAGAATGTAACGTAAGGTCTCAGAATGTAACGTAAGGTCTCAGAATGTAACGTAAGGTCTCAGAATGTAACGTAAGGTATCAGAATGTAACGTAAGGTCTCACAATGTAACGTAAGGTCTCACAATGTAACGTAAAGGTCTCACAATGTAACGTAAGGTCTCACAATGTAATGTAAGGTCTCACAATGTAACGTAAAGGTCTCACAATGTAACGTAAGGTCACACAATGTAACGTAAAGTCACACAATGTAACGTAAAGGTCTCACAATGTAACGTAAAAATCTCACATTGTAACGTAAGGTCTCAGAATGTAACGTAAGGTCTCAGAATGTAACGTAAGGTCTCACAATGTAACGTAAGGTCTCACAATGTAACGTAAGGTCGCACAATGTAACGTAAAGGTCTCACAATGTAACGTAAAGATCTCACATTGTAACGTAAGGTCTCAGAATGTAACGTAAGGTCTCACAATATAGCGTAAGGTCTCACAATGTAACGTAAGGTCTCACAATGTAACGTAAGGACTCACAATGTATACGTAGCATAAGGTCTCAATGTAACGTAAAGGTCTCACAATGCAACGTAAAGTTTCAGAACGTATCGTAAGGTCTCACAATGTAACGTAAAGTTTCAGAACGTATTGTAAGGTCTCACAATGTAACTTAAGGTTTCAGAAACATATGTACGGCACGGTGGTGGTCTGGATTGAGGTGAGCGTTCCGTAGCAAAAAAATCGTCTGTTTACACTATGACGGTACGGTGAATTTACCATAGTGTAGTGATTTGCAGCCGGACTGCTAAGCGTAGTGACTACGCTACGGAAAACTACTACGGAATAGTGTAAACACAACAAAGAAACGTAGTGATTTTTCAACGGAAGACTGACCGTACCGTAATAGTGTAAACGGAGCTTCATAACGTGATTGCGCCAAGGTCTCGCAATTAAACAGTTTGACAGCCAAGAATTAGAAAAGTCACTTGACCGGCCAGTTACTATACGGTTGTTTTGCCGGTCAGTATGCCGCTTGATAGGCCTCGAGACAGTTTGTGCCCCTATTACAACTCTCCTTATGTATGCATAGTGCATGCAGATGAAGATACCTGTTCACAGGATTTTGATTTTAATGGTTTCTACTATATCGACAGACCGCTTGAATGAGGCGAACCAAACTCACTGAAGACAGAGAATTAAACGAATCCGTACACAAACCCAAGCGGAAGTTCGCTTTGAGATATATATCAGAAAACATGTAAATCTATAGGCAAATACCTTTTAAAACTGCTCCAAATGCTTTCACAGCATCCTCTCAGAAAAAGCGGTTTCCTCCAAATACTTTTACAGTTTTACAACGACTTCTGGAGAGAAGGCTTTCGTATATTTGCCCTTGGCTTTCTTGCGGCTTTTAATGACAGTATAATAATCTGTATTGGAAATTAAAGCATTCAGATTAAAACACCTTCTTATATTGCATATGCCCTGTTAGCAAAAGTAAATAAAAACCCACGAAAAACATGTTTACTACATAACAGTGGCGTAGCGAGGGTGGGCCCCCCCCCCCCTTTAGATATAAAACAACAGACATGTAACTACAAAACTGATGCAATACGAATTATGTCAGGAAATAAACTGTAAACAGTGTATTCAATCTACTGAGTGTACGCATTTTGAGTATCTATGTTACGTTTGCATGTTTTGAGTATTTTATATGACGTTTTTTTAACCTTTAGGGTCTATAAAATCTTCCTCCAAAAGCCAGGAAATGGCATTTCAGCGACTCTCGATTTCAAAATTTCCCGGGGGAGCATGCCCCCGGATCCCCCTAAAAATTTATTCTGATTTCGGCTCCCCCTTTTAAAAATCCTGGCTACGCCCCTGCTACATAATACAGCGAAACCTAAAACTATATAGACCATTTGTCGCAGAAAATGCCACCGTAAATGTCAAGAAGAACGTACTGTCCCACATTGTCTGTGCATGGTGTCAGCTATTCCGGGTTGAAGATGGAAGTCCTTTTACGCGCTAATACGTTTATTGCACACGCAAAAGTATTGTCAATGGCCTTGATAAGTCGAAAAGCGAAAGATTGCGCTGATAATAGTCATATCGACGCCCACGTGAATCTTAATAGCCGCTTGGATGAGTCGTTTATCTGAATTCCCTGGTTTTTGACTTTCTAAATGAATCCTTTCGGGAACACATGTTTCTCGAAGAGAACATATTAAAAGACTAGTTGATCTACTAGTAAACAAAGACATAGTGAAACGGTGAGAAAGACAATATATGGCGTCCAACAAAACAGATATATACATAACAATCGAAATATAGTAAGGTTAGATATACTGCCGAAACAGAGAACGTAGGAGCCTAACGTTTCCTTACTATATTTCGATTGTTGTTGCTACACTGCCTACGCAGCACGCTACTTTTATTTCACTATTTATTTATACCTCCACATATATATATATATATATATATATATATATATATATATATATATATATATATATATATATATATACCTCCATATTACAGAATCATCCTCAGAAACATGAGAAAATTTTTCATGATGTCTTACACTGCTAAAGTCAACCGAAAAATTTCGGCTGACTCGAGCGGGATTTGAACTCGCACCTTCGGGATTCCGGTCCGCCGCTCTACCTGTTGAGCTATCGAGCCGCACAGGGATTGGAGGCAAGTTCTATCCAACTTAAGTGCACGAGATATTCTCGCGACAACTTAACGCTTATCCGTGAGGACGTGCAGTGTTTCAATTCTATTACAGAATCATCCTCAGAAACATGAGAAAATTTTTCATGATGTCTTACACTGCTAAAGTCAACCGAAAAATTTCGGCTGACTCGAGCGGGATTTGAACTCGCACCTTCGGGATTCCGGTCCGCCGCTCTACCTGTTGAGCTATCGAGCCGCACAGGGATTGGAGGCAAGTTCTATCCAACTTAAGTGCACGAGATATTCTCGCGACAACTTAAAAATCCCGAAGGTGCGAGTTCAAATCCCGCTCGAGTCAGCCGAAATTTTTCGGTTGACTTTAGCAGTGTAAGACATCATGAAAAATTTTCTCATGTTTCTGAGGATGATTCTGTAATAGAATTGAAACACTGCACGTCCTCACGGATAAGCGTTAAGTTGTCGCGAGAATATCTCGTGCACTTAAGTTGGATAGAACTTGCCTCCAATCCCTGTGCGGCTCGATAGCTCAACAGGTAGAGCGGCGGACCGGAATCCCGAAGGTGCGAGTTCAAATCCCGCTCGAGTCAGCCGAAATTTTTCGGTTGACTTTAGCAGTGTAAGACATCATGAAAAATACCAAATATATATATATATATATATATATATATATATATATCCATATATATATATATATATATATATATATATATATATATATATATATATATATATATACACCTCCACATATATATATACCTCCATATTATATGTAATGTTTACAACATGAGCGGCCGTGTTGTATCGAATATACAAGCACGAGCCGAAAGCGAGTGATTATATATTCGATACAACACGGACGCGAATGTCGTAAACAGCTTAAAACACGCCGAGTCTTTGATGTTAATATGAGTCATATTCGTTCAGATTAATTCAGAAAAAGCTCAATTTCAATGTTTTAGAGCGGAGATAGTGACCTGATATACAACCACTAGTGGTTGTACTGATATGTGATACAACCACGTGTGGTTTGTATCAGATATACAACCTCCTTCACGGTCATGATTTCTTTTGTGTTTTCTTCATGAATTATTAATGAGTGTTTTAAATATATATATATATATATATATATATATATATATATATATATATATAGCATATACCTCGCAGGTGAATAGTGCTTTTCACTTAATCTGATTGGTTCCTCTAGCTCGGGATATCCTACACTATTCACCTGCGGGCAAAACAAAATGGCGGCCAGTTTTGCTTTGTTTACCGACGCAAGAGATTTTGTTGATAAACAAGGCTGACGTTGTAGAATAACGAGAAAAGTCAACAAAATTAAGTAGAAGAGTGTCCACAGGTATGTTTCTTTACGATTTTCTAGCCATTACACTGCCGAAACATGGAACGTATAGAAGTCTAACGTTTCGAGCGAAGGCCCTTCGTCAGAGAGAAACGTTTTTGATTTTTTCATTTGACCATTTGATTTCAGCAGATTTATATTCCGGTTGCACAAGTCGCGCAATAACTGCGTATATTTAATTTGTATAGATAGATATATAGACAAATTAAATTCGTATTATAAATTTTGTCGATAAATCGATGCTAATATGTGACTTCGATTTTTAACGGATTTAACTCCGACGAATTTGATGATTTCGCCACGAAAACATTGATTTAGGCTGGGACGTTGCTGCGACGACAAGACCCCACGGCAAAAATTACACCAAAGCACTCACGCGTATATAAGGACTAACGTATTTCCCCCGAATAAGCGGACAAAATTTCGGACAAAAAGGTGGACGCTCATTCGAGAGAGGGCGCTTATTCGAGGAAGGCGCTTATTAAATATTTTCTTTTAACCAATTCAACTGAACATTTATGTTTAATGAAAAACTTTAGTGGCAATAGAACAAAGATTAAAAATGAGATAATGCACGTACAAGAGAAGCTCTGCAAGTATTGAGACAAGAATGTCCTGAAGCTATTTCTAAAAGAAACAAGATTTGAGAAATAACAAGCAAACGCTGGTGCTCCCAAAACCAAAAACTAATCCTTTAAAGAGGAGTTTCGGCTATGCCGGTGCTAATCAACCTAGATGTATGCGTAACAGTATTTTAAACGACGTAAACAATTTAGCTGATTCCTTCTAGATCTCTATAATGTCTTTAAATATAGTCTTAGTATTTTTAACCTTTTTTCTTATCTGTTATAGTAGTTTATATTATTTATAATACTAGTTAATTGTAGGATTTATATTTGTAAAAGAACACATGGCCATATGAAAAACAACCTTTTTATGTTAAACTTTTTTAATATTTAGATAGACTTGGTTGATAAGTAACCGTGTCAGAATATCATTAAAAAAATAAAAATAAAATAGATAAATAAATAAATAAATAAGCATATATATGGATATAGAAATTACAAGATACGGCTTAAAAGGAAAAGAAATTTGTTTCCTATTTCAGTGATACACCGCATTTTAGTTTTATAAAAGTAACGACATGTCATGCATGCGTGCGCGCGAACAACATCAAGTTTCTTACTGTATTTACCACTGGTATATATATATATATATATATATATATATATATATATATATATATATATATATATATATATATATATATATATAAAATAACAGAAAAAGGAGGGTTGACGTGGGCGCCTATTTAAAATTTTTGCTGAAAGGGTGGACGCTTTCGAGGAAATAATAATAATAATAATAATAATAATAATAATAATAATAATAATAATAATAATAATAATAATTTTATTTAGGCAAGGTAGCATCACTCAGCCAATGCTGCTTTCCAGGATGGATAGAATAAGTGTGCATGCACTTATTTCGATGTTTTTCACCAGCTCAACCTCAACCTGAACTGCCAATACAACGCTCAACTTCTATATCAGTAATTTATATCCCGGCTTGGTCTTAAGATATTCGTATGCTCGAAATTTGCCTTTGGAGACCGAATGTCTAAGGATCAACTCTAAATCGTGCACGGACATTACAGGCGAAGAGGAATGACCCATGCATGTACTACTACCAATCACACTGCACGGTCCAGTTGTTCGAAGCATTTACAGTAACTCAAAATATCGTCACTATATAGGGCTTAGATTAATAGTTTAACATTGTAATAGTTTATTGTTGCCATCTGAGGCAACCTGACATAAGGAAACGAATTAGATATATTGTTCTTGTTCCGCCATTTCAAAAGTACCGTCGGAAACCGTCGCTAGACAAGAGACCGATGTCTGCCGAGCATGTCTCGATCATCTCGATCGGAGAGGCGGAAGCAGAATATGCATGACACTGCGCCTGCGCGCAAAATCTGTTAGGAACAGTGTTGCCAACCTTGGGATTTTTTTGAAGGAGTTGGGATTTTTTTTGGATTTTTTTCTCAGGGATTCAGTTTCGGTTTTAAAAAGCTGATTTTTCTTTATGTATTCCTTTGATCTAGACAAGATGAAGTACTCCATCCAAATGAAGTATCACTGATACAGTGGGCTCAGATTGCTATATGTCAAACGGCGATAGAGACCTGGGAACTAGTCAGTAAATGAAACTGTGAACCTTGGGATTTTTTGGTAAAAAATAGGGAATCTTGGGATATTTTCAGACCTTTATTGGGATTTTTACGAAACTTGACTTGGCAACACTGGTTAGGAAAACAACGATGTTTCAGAACGTAGCGTAAAGGCTGATTTCCAGTCAGTGGAATTTTGCGAGCGGGCGGAATTTTTCTTTGTCTTTTGTGCTCTGAATTAGATTAGTTCCGCTCGAGTGCTCACAAGACAAAGAAAAATTCCGCCCGCTCGCAATATTCCACTGACTGGAAATCAACCTTTAGGTCTCACAATGTAACGACTCAACTTCTATATCAGTAATTTATATCCCGGCTTGGTCTTAAGATATTCGTATACTCGAAATTTGCCTTTGGAGACCGAATGTCTAAGGGGCTGATTATATGAGGCGGGCTAGCCCTTACACACGGAGCGAGCGCATAAAAGGAAGCCCCCCCCCGGCTACGCACTGACAGTTTGAAATGTCCACAGTCAAGTCAACGAGTCAGTGAGCTGGTGAAGTTTTGAGAATTATCTTTTATTTTGAAGGTCACGTATTGCTGCTTTGTCTTTTGCCGTTTTTTTAAATAGAGTTCCACATAAAAGACAATACTTTGATATTTAACTAAAACAGACCATTTAAACAATAAATAGTTTATTATATTAACTTTGCAAGCCAATATATCACAAATTGAGAACTTTTTAGTAGTCATTTGTCTGGCTTTCCAGACAACATGTACTGTCGGTCGTGCAAAAACAAAGTTGTCGTCGTTGAAAAGTGAGATGATGTTCAGACATCTACATGGAGATATTCATTATCAACATTCTTGGTGTATATGAAAGGGTCTTATAATTACAAGGACGGAAGATATGAATGAATAAGCAAAGAATACAGACATCATCTGCATGTATACAGACATCATCTGCAGACATCAAAGAATACAGACATCATCTGCAGACATCATCTGCCCGTGTTTAACCAGGCTGACTCTTGTCACGAAATTCGTTCCTCGGCAACAAAAGGACATTTGAATTAACGTTTAGATCTGTTTACCTCTACACTAAACCAATTCTTCTTTGTAAATTTAGTTTATGCGAGTTTTAAAGCCACAGTGAGATCCTAATCAATCGCGTGACCCAAAACAGCCCCTAAGTGCTCTCAAGAGTTACCGTTGTAAAGTAAGTTTTAAAAAAAATACAACAAAATACAGTTTAACCGAGTACAATGCCATCCCAATTCTTCTCCCGACATCATATCTCTCGGTAACGGCTTCCATAACTTAAAGCCTGGCTCTCATTTGTCGCCGATCGTCGCCGACCCATGATTTAGATGCATGTTAAAGTGTATATGAAACGAAAATTAAGTTTGTCTTATTTGAAAGAACTCTTAAAATAATGGGGAATATCAATTTACAGCTTTTTCATATTTTACTTAGTTCTTGAGATATTTAGACTTATGTGATATTCAAATGAGATAACTTATGGTTCGTTTTTTTCTAATGAACATATTCGAAAATCGTGAATATTTGTAAAATTATTGATCAAAATCACTCGTAGCTTGTCTTACATGTTTTGTTGCATGAACTGTAGCAATATGCAAAGTTTCAAGTGATTTTGATCAATAATCTTAAAAATATTCACGATTTTCGAATATGTTAATTAGAAAAAAACGAACCATAAGTTATCTCATTTGAATATCACATAAGTCTAAATATCTCAAGAACTAAGTAAAATATGAAAAAGCTGTAAATTGATATTCCCCATTATTTTAAGAGTTCTTTCAAATAAGACAAACTTAATTTTCGTTTCATATACACTTTAAGTAAAAGAATAAAAGCATTGTTTTTCTGCATTGTTCTTTATTACTTAACATGCTGCTGTACTTCCCGTTTTAACATGCATCTAAATCACAAATCGCCGACGATCGGCGACATACGAGAACCAGGCTCAATGATCAGAGCACTGCGCTAGATGTTGCATTTTCACAACTGGTCCTGCATGGTTCGGTCTTAAATTGCATATATCCTTACACTAGAAATTTTCCTTCACCAAAAATCCCTATAATATAAATCGTGTAATAACAATTCAATAACATACTCGACGTCAGCGTTTTTCCATCTGGTGAATCTAACAATGATCTTAGCCGTGGGTGAAAATGCATTAGGTGAATGGAAAGATGAAACAATTCCGTCACTTTCGCACCTTCTGTTAGCTATACTCATTTTCAGCGATGACACCTGTTTCATACAAACACAATCAACACACGGTTTGTGAATTTACATTCACAAGTTTATCCTTTTGGTTCAATAGCGGAAGAGAATATTTAAGATACCAGGCTTATCGGGATGATCTATTTTGGACATTTTTACCATTTAAAAATCAACACTCGTCATCCATAAAGCAACACGCGCCCTTAGATTATCGCACTTCATATGCTGCACTTCATAAGCCGGAATAAGAACCCTCGGCACAACTCACCCAACGTAGGTGACGATAGCCGCAAAATACGAGAAGTGAATAGTTTTCAAACTTGGAATATTTACTAAAGCAGACACACCGGACACCCGCACTTTCTGGACTGTGGGTGTCCTACATAAGGAGGACACCCACAATATTTTAGCAAATTTTAAACGAATTGATAATTGGTGTTGTTGAATGTCGACACGAAGTACATCTTTTCGTTTTTTATATATAATAATACTTTTTTTAAAAAATACGTTTTCTAAAAGTTCTTGAAGTTGTTGTGAACTTGTGATGTTAATCTATTATATTCTCCGAAGGGCGTGGCCCTGTTTATGGCATTCTGCGAGACGCAGGACACCCACAACTTTGGAAAGCTTCCAGAGCCCCTGAGCAGACTCCAATAACGTTTTCACTTTGATTTAATTACCCACAAGTTTTGTTTATTCCAGACAACTGAGTGGGAGGACTACTGAGAACAAGATTATGAGGGATCAGTGGCATGCTCTTTCAGGCTGGCTCTCCAACACCAGCTATAGACCACTTTCATACAGACCTCTTGTCAACCCTCAACACTGCAGTTCAATGACTGGAGATCACTTACTATACGAGAGTTATACTCATCCCTACAACACCGAGCACAGTTGTTCAGCAGTGCGGTACACTGTTGCGTGCCACAGTATAGACGAAGTACACCTGATGCATGATAACCCTAATAAACACACACTTGGCTATGAAATCGCACAATGATCACACCAGTATATTTTTTGTCCCTGCTGAAAAGCGTACTCGTTTTGTCTAAAATAAGCCTGCACCAGATGAGAAAACGATTAGCACACAACGCACGAGACTTTCCCCCTTCCGAGCGATACAATATGCGCAAAGCGCACGCAGTTGACGCATTATTGCGCGCAGTAGGTCCGCCCACTCAGAGACTTCTGTCGCCATTTTTTATGGGATGAGAGGTCAGTTGGATTTTCCTTTTGTCGCATTTTCTGAGTAACATCATAGTCCCTTATATTATAGAATTATGTTGTCTGGAGACGCGGCGAACATCAAAGCGGTTAACAATGAGCTACAATTTAGGTTGAGGGTGGTAAATAAGGTGTACAATCTTTTGTTTACGTTCATTAGTTTTACTTTCATTAATATTTACGAAGCAACGATGCTATTAGTTGATTGCTTCATTATACTAAAAATACAATGCGTTCAGCAAGTGTTATAAACGTGAACAAAAACCTAGAACAAAGACTGGCCGCGTTTCCAGACAATTTATTTCTAGGGACTATGGTAAGATTAAGGTAGCTAGAATTCACCTTGGGTGACAGATGTATGTTATACAGTCACGCACTAAAACGAAGGCCAACCACGCACACGCCAATTACATCCAACACAAACTGGTTTTACGAGCCGGATTGTAGACTAGTCAGCAAACACAAGACGGTCGCTGAGATAGAAATCTTGTAGGAAAACAAAAAAAACTATTAAAATGGCAATAAATTGTATTTTAGACTACTTCCAGATGACTTTAAGTCTGTGTTTACAGTTGTAATCAAACTGTCCGATTTATGGTTTAGATTTATAGTAGGTTCAGAGACCACCCCGCTGACCATTAACTGTCTGGGCGCGCATCTAAACCAGTAGCCTGCGTGCAGGCTCGTGTAAACCAAAAGTTCCCAAGAAAATATTTTTTGATCCGACCAAATGAGTAAATATGTTAGTACTTAGTATAAACCAACTCAAGTGCAGTAGTAGGCTATTAAAACCCATGATTGGCCGAGTTACTCACTGTCAACAGGAAAACGAGGCTAAACGGTGGAAATTTAGACAAATGTTGCGTAAAAACGAGGCTTTTTGTGGTCAAAAATCAAAATATACGTCAAAATGAAGCTTCATGTGGGTAGAGTTGTTGGTTCTCTCATGTGCTTCGAAGGTTCTCTGGTTTTCCTCCCTCCACAAAATCAACACCATAGTTTCCTCAGTTAATTCTACGAACTAGTTCCATCAAGGAGTGAGGACCATTGAGTTATCAGTATCTAAATACTGTCTTATGTTAAATTTAATAAGGAAAGTCGCTTTTTTACTTACGAGAGGTTTGACTGCATTTCATGAAGAACGAGTGTTAGCTAAGTTGCCCTAGTGTTAGGCTAAGTCGCAACCGGTCCCGGTTTGGTCTTAAAATGTATCTATTCTACACTCGAATTTTCCTGAGAAAGAACATGCTATGTAATCGAGTGAAATGCCCAATATCACTTATAATACACCCAATTCTCTCCTGGCATTTCCACCTTATTATATATATCAAGCCCTCGGCAACGCCCTCCGTGGCTCAGTGGGCAGAGCATTGCACTAGAATCGCAAGGTCGTGGGTTCAATTCCTGCCGGAAGGCCTGTGTAGTTGCATTTTTCGCAGCTGGTCCCGGTTTGGTCTTAAAATGTATATTCCTACACTCGAATTTTCCTTCACCCAAAATCCTTAAAAAGCCCTATATATAGCCGCGTGTACCCATTCGCCCAAGCTCTGTACTTAATCAGACCTCTCCGCTACCATTGGTATTCATTTAGCACCAATCATTACTGTCTGTTGCGTAGACCGATGTCGCTATCTCGGTGGGCCGGCAAGCAAACCCCATAAACAGAGTTGTAAAAAGTATTCAACCTTCCTCCGGATGGGTTTTTAAGTTTAGATAACCTTCCTCAAAATATATAGCGAGAACTTTGTGTTTTGCAACGTTCATAAATACTGCGTGACTTTTACAGTACCTTGGTTTTCTAGGTTTTCCTATATAGGTAAGCTTTGGAATACTACAATAGCTACTAATAACTAACCGCTGCTGACTGACAGCCTACTAACTACCCTCGACTGCTGGGAAGATACAAACATCACAGCAGATATCAGCGTACATGTCTCACACATGTAACTGATGCCACTGCCAGTGCTTCATAATTGTTGGTTAGCCAATGTTTTGCTGGTCAGGGTTAGGGTTAGGGTTAGGGTTAGGGTTAGGGTTAGGGTTAGGGTTCTATCGACACCTTGCTTGGTCAGTTGTAACTTTCTCAGATTACCGAATGTGTTGTTTCACGTGTTTTCACTTTAAACCTTCCTCACTAAAGTAAATCTTCCTCCTGGTGGTACCCGCATACCCGCAGCTTTTTTCCAACTCTGCCCATAAATAGCCCAGTAATAGACTGATAGTTAACCAGCACGCAGATATTCATGTCTTACGTCCGACTTTTACCAAGAACCATATAAGACTTGCGTAGTCTGTGACTGTATTCTACTTAAGTGACAACTTAACCCCAATATCAAATTTGACAAATTTCAAAGCAAATATACAAACCGATAACGAACAGAATGCTTCTGTTGTTATGAGTACATTAATAAAATAAAGGCTTTTCCCAAACTAATTTTTCGCCATATTGCAAGGGGTGCAAAACCATTGGGGCGAGCGCGCGGCCATGCCTATTTATCCTTGTTAAAATCATGGCGAAACTCGCGAAGCAAGAAGGATATCGCTTCGGTTTTTGTCGAATTCGTCTTTAATCGTCGTTTGGATAGCTTTTCTGTGGTCTGGTATGTTCGTTCTTTGATTTCAGACCATCATCGCTGATAACCAACGCGTAGAAACGCTATAATACGAAAGTTTCCTCAACTGAGGGGTGGCTGCGCCATTGTGGCAGACACGGGACGCGGCTGTTTGTCTATTTTTATAGCAGAGACAAAACGCCTTGCTGTGTAGTGGGATACTGCGATAACAACAAACGCAGTCTATGTTGGGTGAAGAGGTATTATCTTAAAATTTTGGTCCTTAATAAGCGGCCAAATCACGAGATTTCGGCAGAAACTTGGCGTAAGCAAACATTTGTCTAGAATATCCGTATATCAGCCTTCAATACCAATGGTGTCAAATTTCCCAAATAAAATTGCTTCGTTCGTCAAAATAATTACACGTTTAATTCGACAAAAATACAATCAATATGTACGATATCTTTATACTTAATAGTTAGACTTAAACTGTATTTAACTATATTTTGCCCTGTATATGCCAGTTAAGAACGTGTATAGCCTATAGAAGTAAACACGCATAACCCGAAACGTATCCCTTTCCTGCGAGGAGATATACATTATATAAATACACTTCGTTCGATAACGAGAAAGAAGATATTTCAGACTTCAGATGACAAAGATGAACTCTGGTTACTTACGTTACTATACGCTTGACGTTCGAGTGATTTACAAGAGAGTTGGAGATAAAGTTTTACAATGCGTTGCTGAAATCGCCAGTCAACGTGCTCGTCATAACAGCGCAGCCACCCCTCAGTTGAGGAAACTTTCGTATTATAGCGTTTCTACGCGTTGGTTATCAGCGATAATGGTCTAAAATCAAAGAACGAACATACCAGACCACAGAAAAGCTATCCAAACGACGATTAAAGACGAATTCGACAAAAACCGAAGCGATATCCTTCTTGCTTCGCGAGTTTCGCCATGATTTTAACAAGAATATATAGGCATGGCCGCGCGCTCGCCCCAATGGTTTTGCACCCCTTGCAGTGTGGCGAAAAAAACCTTGAACTCCACTATTACGACCACTCGATCTTAACCAAAACAAACTATAACTGCAACCAATCTACAACCAAAACAACAATTATAGGAAAACATTCGCATCAACTGTCTGTTCAAACAACTCTAAAAATCCGCCAAACGCCGCGATTTTTTCCTACGACTCAACAACCTTTGACTCAACTGTCATCCTGACAAATCTATTTGACTCACCGGAGACGAAAAAGACGTTTTTCAACATTCACTGGCGAATCATGCACAGGAAATGTTTCAAGTAGACACAATTAGATACACCAGTTCGACATTCGTACCGCGGAAACACCGTACGGGAATTAGATCTCCCTGCTGGAATCGAAGCGGCGACACTTGCTATATACCGTATAGTGCACCATATCACTATTGGGCCTATTGCAGATTGACTAGAATAAACAAAGGGTGTCTAGCTATGTAGATGAACCTTAACCTTTCAAACCGGTGACTATATCTCCCTTTTTAATAACTGAAGAATGTCCTTGCGACTCAACCATGTGTAAATATGATTTTGGCTGAGTTTTCGTGCTGTGTTTCCCAGAATTTCTTCAGAGCAGACAAACTAGAATCTAATGCAACACCACGTCATGCATATACGACTGTTTCCCTTGACATGTAAAATGGTCTTGTGTTTGCCAGAGTGGGGTCCAAATTCGTGCTATTTGGAAGGAGAAGAGTAAATGTTGTGATAGTAAATTGCGTCCTGCACTGAGATATCGGAGTGAAGCTGAATTAAGGCAGCGTAAGTAAGGGATCACATAGTAATAATATAGTTTCTATGAATGGGTCTAATGTGTGAAAGTCACAAACATCTGCTCACTCACAACTAACACATCAATCGACAGCCTTTCTCCAATTCTTCCCAAAGCCAAGAAAGTTAAGACTATAGTTGAATGTGAATGTGTGCATACCTTAGAAAGTTTTGGTCAAGGAAATTTCGAGTGAGGAAATGCATACGGATAAAGGATAAAGGACCGGGTGGCTAATCATCCTTACTTGCAGCCAGCGGCTGAATTGCGAAGGACGCAGATGAACGTGGCCGTGTCGAGGCATATAAAAGGCGCTCCAAGCAGCAGCCAACGACACAGTTCAGACCACGGATCACAGCTAAGATATTAAGTGTAATAAAGGTAGTGTGCTGCGTAGGCAGTGTTGAAATAACAATCGAAATATGGTATACTGCCGAAACAGAGAACGTAAGTGGTCTAACGTTTCGAGCGAAGGCCCTTCGTCAGAGAGGAACGTGGTGTTGGTGTTAGGTGTTGATTTTATGGAGGGAGGAAAACCGGAGAACCCGGTGAAAAACCCTCGAAACACAGGAGAGATCAACTACAACTCTACTCACATGAGTCCAAGCTCGACAACGGGGTCATTCCCAAGCGGTCATCCATCCAAGTACTAACCCCGTCTAAGCGGGCTTAACTTTTTGGTGAGAGGCAGCGCGCTAACAGCACACGCCACCCGTGCTCCCTTAAACATGTTAAAACCAGACGGTTGGAGTCGAACAAGCGACCATGCTATACTATATATAGTGCACTGGTCTGACCTCCGGGCACGGAGCTATACATATCGAAGCCGTTGACGAGAGCTTGGTGAACGAGTTCTGTTATATATTACGAAGTTGCACACAGTCGAAATTCTATTTCAGCAAAACGTCTTAGAACATGTATAGTATAATCGAGTGAAATGTCATCCCTTCGAATGTTTTAGACCACGTCCACACGTATGCGTTTTCATAGCGTTTTTATATTGTTCTCGGTCCTCAAAGGAGCAGAAAACAATGGTCTCATTACCTGAAACAATATGAAAACGCTAGGAAAACATATACGTGTGGACGTGGCCTTAATGTATGGTGATTATTGGTAAAAGGTACAAAAACGTATGTTCGCGTCTTGATAGCGCAAGAGATAAGTGTGTATAGACATACCACATTTATTTAATTACTACGGATTGGGCTTATTGACTCAGGCCTTCTTCACAGCATTACGTACATTATACACAGTACAATACATGCAGTGGAGTTATTACTTCAAGTCTGAAGAAGCGAATTTTGTAAATCTTGCGTTCTTTTCCTTCAAACCGTAGCCGCGCTCGAAGGGAACACAAAATGAAGAACGAACAATCAATAGACATGCATACCACCTACCCATAAACTAGAACTGGTGTAAAGAAACAACTATTAACTAGCGTGACTCACTTTAATCGGTGTCTCTAAGCGTTAAGGTGTATCAATTTGCCTGGAAGAAACCAAGAAGGGCCTTTGTGTATAGGTGCGAGGTATCGCTTTCTTGACTGGAGCTCGAGTTGAGCTAAGTAATTAGCGCTATGATTAGCGAAGTAACTGATGTGTCGTCAGCCGATAAACAATTAAATATCCCGGCGCCTTTCGAACAAAGCAAGCACTTGAAATAGGAGGAGCCGTTAAAGAACTGACGTCAAAGAGAGACAAACGTGAGCAGACTGGATACAAAAGCTGACGCGACAGATGCGTGAACGGCACGAGGTTGTAAGTAGATAATTTGAAACACTTTGGTTAAAGAAAATTTTAAACGATCTTCAGCTATTTACGGAACTTTAAAAATGAATATCAGAGCCCAGAAAATGACTTTGAAACAAGACATAATAAAAAGAAAAGAAAATTTATTTACTGACGTTTCGTTGTTACATCACAACATCTTCAGAGCATTTAAACTAAATTACAGTTGGTTCACTATATATACTACAAAGATATACTGGTTTAAAATTACAAGAACGGTTACAAAATTTAATGTTCAAATGTTGTGATGTAACAACGAAACGTCAGTAAATAAATTTTCTTTTCTTTTTATTATGTCTTTTTTCAAAGTCATTTGCTGGGCTCTGATATTCATTTTTAAATTGCGTTTTCCTCCTGGTGTGTCTATCGCTACAATATTTACGGAAAGTCAAACTGTTGTCGATGGGAGTGGAATTTCAACGAAGACCTCCAGGGTCACCTAGGGGCATACCTATACTCTATATAGAGCTTGTGAAAATTGTGAAGTAAGAGTATATCTGTTAATGATTATACAGTATATTACAAAGATAAAAAAGGTAAACTATAATGTAATATTATGGGTATGGTATTTTGAGGAGTTCATGTTTAAAGGCAGCCAATTGTTCTATCGATCTTAAATTGAATGCCAAAGCATTACATTCTTTAGATGCTTGGTAGAGAAGTTTTTGCTTCCCCCAATTTGTTTTGGGTTTACTAAGGTAGATATTGTCTTTGCGTCTAGTATTATAAGTATGGTTAATATTAGTCAGTTTGAAATCAAAATCTATTAAATTCCTTGAAGATTGTTAAAACTCGGTGTAAATAGCGCTGGTATATAAGTGGATGCCAGTGTAGTTTATTGAGAGCTTCAGTTGAGAAAGTAAAAAGAGGAACATCAAGGATAGTTTAGATTGATAGACGTTTTGAGATTGATAGAAGTTAAAAGCGTGAACGCTACAATGCATCTACACGAGAGTGAGACCGATCTAAATTAGTGTGAATGCTTTCTAAAAGCGAACCTGGATCAATCTGAGTTCGAACTAAGTTTGAACTACTCTTCGAGTAGACTATTAGAGTTCGTTCGTACGTTGGCGAGTAGCCTGCGTTGCAGGCTCTCTCGGGAGGAAGGCTCTCTTCCCTCCCCCCAAGAGCCCGCAACGCAGGCTAATTAGCGAGTTACATCACTCTCATCTGAGATCGAGTTGCGTCAAAATCGATATGAATGTGAACGTGAACGCTCGAACGCAAACAGTCTGATGCAGATAGGACCCTACGTACAGACGTTTGTTTACTTTCTGTGCTTAATCCCATAGAGGAAGAACACGCTAGCGTCTACACGCAGGCTACGTGATATCGATCTGTATTGGATCGATCATACTATCACAGACTTAGTGGCAGATCGATCTGAATGTGAACGCTCGAATGCAAATTGTAATCGATCTAAACGAGTATGAGATTTATCAAAACGAGCCATGAGATTGATGTAAACGTAAAATAAGCCATGAGATCAAACTAAACGAGTGTGAGATTGATCTAAACGAGTCACGTGAGATTGATCTAAACGAGTATGAGATTGATCTAAACGAGTGTGAGATTGATCTAAACGAGTGTGAGATTGTTCTAAACGAGTGTGAGATTGATTTAAACGAGTGTGAGATTGATCTAAACGAGTGTGAGATTGATCTAAACGAGCGTGAGATTGATCTAAACGAGTATGAGATTGATCTAAACGAGTGAGAGATCGATTTAAACGAGTGTGAGATTGATCTAAACGAGTGTGAGATTGATCTAAACGAGTGTGAGATTGATCTAAACGAGTGTGAGATTGATCTAAATGAGTGTGAGATTGATCTAAACGAGTGTGAGATTGATCTAAACGAGTATGAGATTGATCTAAACGAGTGAGAGATCGATTTAAACGAGTGTGAGATTGATCTAAACGAGTGTGAGATTGATCTAAACGAGTGTGAGATTGATCTAAACGAGTGTGAGATTGATCTAAACGAGCGTGAGATTGATCTAAACGAGTGTGAGATTGATTTAAACGAGTGTGAGATTGATCTAAACGAGTGTGAGATTGATCTAAACGAGTGTGAGATTGATCTACACGAGTGTGAGATTGATCTAAATGAGTGTGAGATTGATCTAAACGAGTGTGAGATTGATCTAAACGAGTGAGAGATCGATTTAAACGAGTGTGAGATTGATCTAAACGAGTGTGAGATTGATCTAAACGAGTGTGAGATTGATCTAAACGAGTGTGAGATTGATTTAAACGAGTGTGAGATTGATCTAAACGAGTGTGAGATTGATCTAAACGAGTGTGAGATTGATCTAAACGAGTATGAGATTGATCTAAACGAGTGTGAGATTGATTTAAACGAGTATGAGATCCATCTATAAACGAGTCTGAGATTGGTCCACCTAAATGGGTGCGACATTCACCTAAACGAGTTCGAGATCGATTAAAACAATATGAACTGTAAAGGATGCAGCCAAGGCTTTGTCAAAACAAACGCACTTGTCTCCACACACATGTGAAATCTCACTACAACAGGCAACAGGCTGACATTACACTGCGATCAAGTTGTAAATTGTCATGACGTTGATTTTGTAATTGGACTCCAGGTTAAAATTTGACCACTTGTCCCTTAAGTTTTGGCAAATTGTCAGGGATTCTGACTTGATTAATACTAATCTGCAAATCACAGGGACCTTTACCATGTCTACAACTTAATTTATGGATTTCTAAGGATCCCCGGGCTAATTCTTTCCCCTTTTTTGACGGTACAGAATGACTTGAAACAAATCCGATGTCATGCGATGCAGTCGTCGTTTTCAATAACTTGCAACGATGGAACCTCTCTAGCCGGCGAGCACGCCATGATTATGTGTCAGTAATCTAGGGCGAGGTCGCCGGGCCATATGCCGGCTGTCGCATCAAAGTCGTAATATTATTGTAATTGCAATGAGCGGTCGCGGAAAAGACAGCGGCGACCAAGTTGTGACAATCGGCGAGAGTCAACGGTATCGTGACGGTCGAAGAGATTCTCACGATATATCCCTACGACCGCTAAAATCATCTTTGTGACGAGCAAAGACAAAACGTTGGTTGCTTGCGTCCTTGCTGGACGCAAAGGTGATATTTGCAGTCGCACTCGCAGACAGGAGTGAAATTGATCGTGACTTGGAAGCGAAAGCTGGTTGTGGTTCAGTACCCTACCACGCACCATCTTAAACTTAAATTACGTTTATTGTATAACTTTTGTCCAGTTCCATATAAAGACAGTGTAAACACATCTGAAAGCAATGTTGCCATTATAAGAAACACGTTTGCGACCATCCAACGATATCTTGTGACCTAGATTCTTTCAAACCTAGAGCTACGCATGGACCTATGGCTGTATATATATAGCTTAGTATTGACAAGTCTATCAAAGGTTTTCTGTACTTTGCATAAAAATAGAGTGCTGCGTATATAGGCAGTGTTTTGGATAGAGCAAAGCGAAATGGTGGTAAACTGCATGCCAAGATTGGTCTTGATAAAGAAATACTGTCGTTTCGAACGGAGACCTTCAGCAAAGTAAAAAAGTCAGAGTTAAACGTTTATACCGTTATACCAAAGCACTTTTATTTTTCTGCAAGACTCCATTTTGAATAAACTTGACCGAAATATTGCAACGATTCGCCATTTTTGTCGTTTACACGATAATTGGAGCATCGCAATAATCAGTCGACACCATATGTATCAGTTCCATCAGCCAAACACTGCAAAAGTTGATACGGGATTTTTGAAGTTGATACCCTCATCCGATACAACGTAAACGCCGCCCAAATGGGTAAAAGGCATTTAAGAACAGCAACAATTGAAATATTTAGTAAGGTTTGATATAGTGCCGAAACAGAGAACGTAGGAGTCTATAATGTTTCGAGCGAAGGCCCTTCGTCAGAGTATAAATGTAACGAAGGGCTTTCGCACGAAACGTTAGACTCTTACGTTCTCTCTTTCGGCAGTTTCAACACTGCCTACGCAGCACGTTACTTTTAAGAACAGAAACGTTTGTTTACAACCAACGAACTGAACAACACGATCTATTTTGCCAGCCACAAGTGATATACACGGCTTACCTCAGTTACCTGTTTGCCAAAAGGCGTCGTCAATGAGAAAAATCTTCTAGAAACAAGCTGACGACAGTAGAGTAAGCACCAACACTGCTCCGTTCTTCGCAAGCCGACACACTGCTATCGTTCG
This sequence comes from Corallium rubrum, assembly GCA_964035015.1. Classification (NCBI taxonomy): domain Eukaryota; kingdom Metazoa; phylum Cnidaria; class Anthozoa; order Scleralcyonacea; family Coralliidae; genus Corallium; species Corallium rubrum. The sequence goes on from OZ036003.1 coordinate 8,798,663, forward strand.
AATCGCCTGTGAACAAACATTTCAAAATAGTCTTAATGTTATTCTTGGTAATTTCAACCCTCATTTAACGCCTGGAGGTCCTAATAAACTACTCAGGACTGAGAAAGAGAAATTAAATATAGACAAATTAAAAGCAGAAGACCACTAGTAGCTGACAGGTGAAAGTGGTTGCGGAAGAAAGCAATTAGAAGCAATAATGCTTATAGGAATTGATACATATCGATTTAATTATAACGCATTAATCCGAAACTCGGACTTTTACATACAAGATAATAGCTCAGGAAGTTTAAAGCCGGATTTTCACTGGGTGAAAATTATTTGGGCTCACCGCGCACCGATTGTTTCTTTTTAAAGTCCAGTGGATTTTTAATTAGTACCACCCGAGAATTTATAAACACTTTAAGGGATAGTTTTGCAACTTGTTAAGTAATCCTTTTCCGTCGGGTGGGTTTGCCTATAACGAGTAAAAAGAGTTACGCCCAGGTCAAACGTTGCTCTTCTCATGCGCCGAACCTAATAATTATAAGCTAAATCCTTTAAAACCATTAGGTTTGGAGCATGAGCAGAGCGATGTTTGACCTAGACCTTTAAATAAAGCCATGCTTATATGCAAAAGCTAACATTTGTCGCAACGCCGACTGTGGATTTTGAGGGGAGGAAAGCTGAAATAGGAGGTTAAGAACAAGGCATGAGGTATATTAGCAACATATTACAGATAATTGGGGTATCATTTTCGCATTGCTAAACGATTAAATGCAGCTTGCATGCATTTGTGGGAAATTTGCAATGATTGAATGATACGCTTGTCAATTTATACGACCGTTGAAAATTACTCGTGTTGCAAGTTTTTGACGCCATAGCCACATCAAAAACGTTCTTTGGTAAGGCATAACGCGGTGTTTGCTGGGTATATGTTACACTCCAGACATGTTTACCAGACGCTTCTCTGCGTCAAAGAAAAACATCCTGCTGAAGATGCAAGCTGGGGACGGCAGGAGCGATAAGTAAGGATCCTAATTATAAGCCTCTTGAGAATTCAAAACGCGAGTCATATGACTAGGAGAAACTGTCTGAGAAACTACCTCCCGTAGCTGACTACTTTCAAGTCACGTTTACACCATATAGTTACCAATGTGTCACAAAAAGCCGGTCGCAAGAAAAAGTTTGACTTATTTAAGAGAACAAATTAACAACATGACTACAATACTAGGCAGGCTGAATATGATTTCGTTCCACCTAAACCCAGTACAAATTATCTGAAAGGGACGTTTTGTTACAGAGGCTCAGTGGTTTGGAATAATTTATCAGATGAAACCAAGAGTTCATCGTCACTTCCACGGCCTTTTGGAAGATCACCATGCATGTAACTAGATGAAATAGTTCCGTATTTTTAAACATAGTCAATCGAGATATGGCCTGGAAACTCGGCAAACTTCAAAGCACCTATAATGAGCTGTGATTTTATGTTGAACCGTACCTTACACCGTGCACATCCTTTGTTTTAGGTTTATTAATATTTAAATAGCACGGTCAGTCAGTGATTGAACTGAAACGTTGCTATTGGACAATTCGTTCATTATACTAAAATACAATGTGTTCAGTGACCGTGCACAAAAATGCATAAAGGCGAACAAAAAGATAGACCAAAGACTTTACCTGAGTTTCCAGACCACATCTCGATTGACTATGTTTTAAATAAAGTTGAAGTTGAAAGTTGGTGTATACATGCGCAGCCAACGCCGATTTATGCGTTGCCGAAGCGTTGCATGTTTTTGATATGAGTTCAGACAACACAAGTCAGTAACGGTTGCAGTAAATCCGGTTTTCCACTTGCGATTTTTTTCGCGCGAATCGACATTTCTATTGTAAATATTGAATATATTTCTAATTAGTTCCAGCCGAGAGCTCATAAGACAAAAGAAAAACGTCGATTCGCACGAAAAAAATTCGCTAGTGTTGGAAATTCTAGAAAATTGTGTGGAGAAAATTCTAGAAAGTGTGCTTTAATCAAGTGAAATACCAAATATAACTTGAAATAAAGTATAGCCCCAGTCTAATTATATATATATATATATATATATATATATATATATATATATATATATATATATATATATATATATACAAAGAAGATTTTTTAAACTGTTCCTCTCTGATTATATATATATATATATATATATATATATATATATATATATATATATATATATATATTCATTCCCCGTTACGCAAGACTGAGCTGGTTTATCCAGAATCTTTTTTTGCACTTCAAAAACTCATTAATAATTCATGAGGAAAATTCAAAAGAACTTAAAGTTTAATCAGTGTCTTTATATGTGATAAAGATACCTCCTGATTTACATAAACTTTAGTTTTGATTTTCTCGGCTTAGACAAGGTTATATTTTTCAAACTTTACTACGCCAATGAACTAACCAAGTAGTTCGTTTTTGAAGCCGTTCAATAAACTCGCAGTTCGTGTTTTATCAGGTATAAAAACACTCGGCTTCGCCTCGTGTCTTTATATCCGATAAAACACTCCTGCTCGTTTATTAAACAGTACATGAAAGTACATGTTGTCATGTATGTATTGGCTCATAATGATATTGCGTGACAAATTGCTAAATGGCAAATTTACAATTGTGGGAGAGTGGCAATTTGAGGGACCACCCAATAGAACAATAGGACGGCCGACTACTAGCTATTATTGAAAGTATTAAACGTTCATTGACGCAGGTACTTCAAAGAGAACGCAACTAAACTATTCAAATAATAACTATACGTAAACAATAACACATGTACTTAAAACAGTGTTTTAAAAAACATCAAAACATCGTAACCCTTCCACTCGCATTGTTGTCATAGGCGTAGAGTTTTGTTTTTGTCCAAGGGGGGGGGGGGGCTGAAGTGCTGAACAGGGCCTTTTTAAGAATGTTCCCATGGGGGGCGTTTACAAAAAGGGATTCTTCTTGGGGAGGACTCCCCAAAATTGCCCCCCGGAAATTTTTGAAATTTAGAGTCTTGGAAATGCCATTTCCTGCATTCTGAGGGGTGATTTTTAAGAACACTGAAGGTCATGATATGTCATAAAAACTAGTTAAAATACAACACATTTCAACAATTTTTTCGATGTTGTGCTCACTGGGTTGACTTATCACTGAATATGGGTGCTCTTGGCTGACAGGAATGAGGCTGTAACAGTTACTTTACCCTAACGAGTAACCTATAATTTGTGAAAGGTGATTGACGAGTCAGTTGCTGCAAAATGTCTTGGGGGGCTCAACCCCCCCCCCCCCTTAAGATTTCTCGGAGGGCTAAGACCCCTCAGCCAACCCCCCAACCCCCCCCCCCAACCCCCAATACTCTACGCCTATGATTGTTGTTGTTGAACAACTTTATCTTTGTACTCTGTCTAACGCCAAACGATTTTACTCGTCAAAAGGAAGATGTCTCAGAAAGTCATGAAGCAAAGAGTTAAAGAGCGCCAAAAATGTCCACTACGCTTCACATTTTGGACAAACGCATTTTTGCTGTTTTCATTCTCGGTATATCAGATTAACCGCCCAAGCTTTCCGTCAATGATATATTATTTAGAGCAGACCTATATGTTAACGACAAAAGATAGCAATTGGTCCATTAGACTTGGATAGACAGACTTGATCCAAGTCTATTGGTCCATTAGCGGTCGGAAACGAAAATTCTAAATCGCTCACGGCTGTTTTTGCAACATATTAAAAATCGCCGCAAAATGAGACGACTATATGAAAGATATTTTCTTCTATAATGGGTCTACTTTTAGCCATTGTAAATAACTTAATTACCCCATTCCTGCCTAAGCCGGCCAAAAACGACCCCTTTGTTTTATATATTGGCTAACGCCAGATGATTTTACTTGGCAAAGGGAGAACTCTCAGACATCCTAGGCAGCAATGGATTAAGAAGTGTTTAACCCGTTCCTGCCTGAGCTGGCCAAAACCGACTTTGTTTTATCTCAGACATCCTAGGCAGCAATGGATAAACAAGCGATTAACCCGTTCCTGTCTGAGCCGGAGAAAAACAACCCGTTTATCTTTTTTACAGTCTAATGAACTCCTCTTCTACAAATTCTAGGCAGTAATGGGGTTAATAACATAATGACACATATTACTCGTCAAAAAAGAAGCCTTCGAAACTGAAAGGGTTAGGACTATATTCCAATTTCACAACTCATCTGTTTTTCATAATTTATTCACCCCACCATAGATAAAATCCACAGCTATAATGCAAGATTTGCAGTTACATATTTCAGGAACAAGAACAAATTATGCATGGACTGTTTAATATGTTTATATCAGGATATTTCTGACTGTTCTAACCGGGAGTCCCAATAGCTCAGCGTTTAGAGCGCTGGTACGCTAAGCCGGAGACCTCGAGTTCGATTCGCGGTTGGGGCAGTCAGATAATTTTTCTTCTTCACAGCAGTAACTCAACCTTATGCATTTGAACTTAATCTTCTCCAATCTGGCGTTAGACAAAGTAAAATGATAAGCGCCTTTTTGGCGAGCACTGGTATAGGAGTGGCTTAATGACTTGTTAATCCATATTGGGTCCCATTAAGCCTAGTTCGCATATGTCGCCAACGGTCGCTGATTTGTGATTTAGATGCATGTTAAAACGGTAAAAAAGAAAAGTAATAAAGAACAATGCAGAAAGCAGTGCTTTTCTGTATTGTTCTTTATTACTTAACATGCATCTGAATCATGGATCGGCGACGGTCGGCGACATATGAGAACTAGGCTTTAAGCCTGGTTGTCATATCTCGCCGATGGTCGCCAACGGTCGCTGATTTGTGATTTAGATGCATGTTAAAACGGTAAAAAAGAAAAGTAATAAAGAACAATGCAGAAAGCAGTGCTTTTCTGCACTGTTCTTTATTACTTAACATGCATCTGAATCATGGATCGACGACGGTCGGCGACATATGAGAACTAGGCTCAAGCAGAAACTCTAGAACTGGCAAAGCATTCTGGTAGTTGTAGTCACCCAACGTCAACGTCACCGTGCAAATCATAGAGATCATATAAATACTAGAGGGGGCATTGGCGGGAAAATTTGGTAACCACATGGGGGCCGCCATTACCTATGATATTTCAGTCAATTGGTTGGCAAACGTACTAGACCCAGTCCTTTGCCAACCAACGCGCCTAATGTTTGCCTCTAAAAAACTCCAAGATGGCGGCGTTCAATTGGTTACCCGTGGTTGGCTGAAATTAAGATAGGATGCCCCTTCTAGTATTTATATGATCTCTATGGTGCAAATGACCTACTGAAGCTTAGTGTTACTTTAAAAATGGCATAGGGACTGAAACGTAAACCTATTCATCACCAGGTCTTTGGTAGAGAATAAACCGTATAAATCTAGCACATAAAAGTGAAGAGTTAATTTTTAACAACTTACTCTTAAGCCTAGTTCTCATACATCGCCGATTAATGATTTAGATGCATGTTAAAACGGGAAGTGCAGCAGCATGTTAAGTAATAGCAGAAAAGCAGTGCTTTTCTGCATTGTTCTTTATTACTTAACATGCACCTAAATCATAAATCGGCGACGATCGGCGATATATGAGAACTAGGCTTCAAAGGGGCTGTTTACAAGAGCCGGGCTAGCCCAGTTAAGGTCTGACCACTGAGCCACGGAGGGCGTTGCCGAGAGCTTGATCGTGGGTTCAATTTGTGCCGGAAGGCCTGTGTAGTTGCATTTTTCGCAACTGCATGGTCCCGGTTTGGTCTTAAAATGTATATATTCTACACTCGAATTTTCCTTCACCCAAAATCCTCAGAACACGCTATGTAATCGAGTGAAATGCCCAATATTACTTATATATAGCCCAGTTAAGCTGGCTCACGCGATTGATTAGGATCTTACTGTGGTTTTAAAAATTGCATAAACTAAATTTACAAAGAAGAATTGGTTTAGTTTAGATGTAAAGAAATGTTAACATTAATTCAAATCTCCTTTTGCGGGCGAGGAAAGATTCTAATCAATCCGTGAGCCCGGTTAACCGACTAGCCCGGCTCATGTAAACAGTTCTTTAGACCCAGTTTACGCAATGCCGGTACAATTTGAAAACGGAACAAAATCATGCCGTTTAGGCCTTGCGTTTACACGATACCGACACAAAAATAACATGAAATGTTATATGCTGTATTTGCATACCGGCATGATTTTGTTCCGTTTTCAAATTGTACCGGCATCGTGTAAACGGGGTCTAAGGCTAGCCCTTCCTTCAGCCTCTCCCCAGTCTTCACAGAACCCAAACCAACTACGCGGCCAAGCTCATGGCGGAAACGAAAAGAGAAACTAGGTTACTCTTCCTTGTCTTTCTAGTATCGCAACGTCAGCATAAGACAACAATGTTTACCCACTTCTCACTCCAATTAAGTCAGACCAATCGGTATAGACTCCTTTTAATAAGTACGGAAGACGTCATTTTCGGCGCTTGACGTCACACTCAATCTTTTGCATTGTGCTTCTATTGTAAATATACAAAAGCTTAAACTGAACAGTATTAAACTGAACAGTAAATGAGAATGGAAAGAATCCAAAAGGCTGAGTTTGATGAAAGTGTTGAAAATGACGTTCTTGAAAATGACGTATTCTGTGTACATCGTAAGATCTACATATATATATATATATATATATATATACTCTGTTTTCTTTCACTAATATAATTATACCCCCACAGGCTAAGGCGACAAATACCCTTCAAACATTAAACCATGGCTTTATCTTACCCCTTAGTTATTTTGTGACCTATTTTTCGATAAATAAACTTCTCAAACTCATTAATAATTCATGAGATAATCAATCAATCAGAAGCGCTGAATTGCACCACGTGAAGGGACTTGAAATATTATTTCCAGTTCCAAGGACTGGAAATAATATTTCAAGTCCTTGGACTTGAAATATTACTTCACACAATCGGTTATTCATCCATACACTAATTACTAATGCACTAATTCATTTTGGGAATACACTAAGTGATTTTGAGAAGTCATGTAAAGGCCTCCTCGGCTTCGCCTCGGACTGGAACGAATTCCTCGTACTTGAAAACCCGGTCTAGTTCTCATTGTCGGCCTTTACATATTGCTTCTTGTACAGCACCCATTAAAATGAGATAAAAGTGAAGACACTTCGTGCAGGTTGTGTTAAGCTTTCATTTGATGTATATTTAAGTTTTCATGTTATGTGAAACTTTTTAAAATGTTCAAAATGTTCCGAGTAATGTTCGTATAATAAATATTATATAACATTTACTTCTCACAAAAATTATAGAATTTCAAATGGTTTTTTTTATTCAACTACGTAACGTACAACCTTGAACGATATGTCAAACAAAAGTAAGTGAAAAACGCTATTTGGAGAAGTAGAAAGTTAAGGATTCTAGCCAAACGGAAAGCACTTTAAAATAGGAAAACATAAGCCATTTTGGTTTAGTTTGCAAGAAAGATGCATGGTGGCGAATATGAGCCTAACACTTTGTCCAGTTTTCACAGAACGTTTACAACACTTGTTGTTATATAATAAACTACTTATTGACCTCGCTTGTTCTGTAATAGTATTTATCAGACCTCCGTTTTCTGCACGGATCTCGCTGCGCGGCGCTCGCTCCGTACTAAAAACGTCGGTCCGATATTTCACTAGAACAGACCTCACGCTCGGTCAAGAAGTAGTACAGTGGAACCCTGCCATACGACCAACCCGTTAATACGACCACCTCGTTATTACGACCACTTTTTTCTAGCCTGAATACATTGATTCTAAGAAGTGCAATACTCTCCCGTTAATACGACCACCCCGTTATTATGATCACATTTTTTTGGCCCGACGGTCTGTAAATATACGTTTCTTGTTAAGTACCTTCCATGCATATGTTTCGCTGATATTTAAATGACTGAATATTAATTACTTGCTCAGTAATACCGTGGTTAAGTAAACAGACAACCACAGAGATAAAACAACGGCTATAGGGTGGGTCGAGCTGGAAAGACGCACGAAAAACAACAACGAAAGTCGGTAAACAAGAAGAAAAGACCAGAAAGACTTGACAATAACACAATAGCAGAATCGTTTCAAAACGAATTTCCTCCCGTATCAAAAACAGTCAAACATTACTGTGCAAGTCGACCGAAATAGAACAATATTGGGTTTTTTTTAAAAATCCTTTCACGACTGAGCATAAACATGTTTTACAGTCATTTTATAGACTGACCGTATAGATGACAATTCAAGACTACAGAATTCCTTGAATTTAAAAGGTCATCGTTGAATCCGTTTGCAGTAATTTGTTGCTCGTATTAATGTTTGCAGTAATGCGTTGTAAGTTGAATAGCGTTGTTGCACGTATTACCACCCACCTTGAACATTGTCACGCAACAATGATTTTGTTGCAAGTTGAATCAGCATGTTGCAGCAAGTGCTGGAGTCCACTTTTTCAACACATTTTTCAGTTCAACTTGCAGCAAAATCATTGTTGCGTAACAATGTTTAAGGTGGGTGGTAATACGTGCAACAACGCTTTTCAACTTGCAATGCAACATGCGTTGAAAGTTGAAGAAAAATGTTGCCCGAAAAATGTTACCTCACCTTTACTACTTTTGCGAGGCGTTATAATCAGCGATTGAATATACTTTCAGACTTAGACAGCGCAAAGCTGGGCTCAAAGCATGAGACAATAAAGACGATTATTAGACTGTGTTTACTGACTGTGATAAATCAGGACAACTGATATGGTTCTCGCCGTGCAGGTTACATAACAAAGAACAATAGGAAAACATCATTATCCTCAGTCTACTGTATTGCTCTTACTAGCTACTTACCATGCATGGAAACCATAAATTGGAAGGACTATAATCGTGTTGTATAAAACCTATAGCATAACTACACGACAATAAGACATACACTGATAAGGCAAAGCGAAAAGGTGGTGAACTGCAGTAAATAGTTTTTATAACGAAATACTGATGTTTCACATTTCACTCTGATGATGGGCTACGCGCGAAACGTCAGGACTTCGTTATAAAGACTATATAATTCGGTAGTTTACAACCTTTCACCTTTGCTATATCTAAAACACTGCCTACACAGCACTCTACTTTTTACACTCTCGGATATATTGATAAAGCCTGATTGCCTGAGTATACAAAGAGATAAAGCAATATAGATTATACAACATAAATTGTACCCTACCTTAAATATAACAGCCACAGTCCACCAAATGCCCGTTGTCCCTTGATTTCTACAGTACACCTCTATCGAAGAGACCAGGTAAATAAAACTGCGCAAACAGTTGGAAAGTACTTCACGCTGCAAGCTCGAAGCTTCGTTCAGCTGGAAATCTCGTCAGAAACAGAGTTACGCGAGCGTGTCTATTGTTTTTTCTCAACACCTCGTTTCGCACGCCTCGAATTTCGCACGACGATCAAAAGCGGTCACAGAGTGCCCAGTTTCTGCGAACACCTGAAAGACATTAAAAGAAAGGGGAAAAAATATGATCTCTCAAAAGCATTAGGGTAATGGCATTGGCTCGTGTTAGGAACATACTTTTGGCCGGTTAACCCTTGAATAGACTTCCTGTGATGAAAACTAATGAATACGAAGCACGCAGGAAAAAACAACAAGCGAAAATAGAGCAAGCGCGTCGTTGATTTTGAGCAGATGGAGAATCTAAGACAACAAGGTATTTTACTATATTACTATCATTCAAATCTACTTACGCAATAAAACCCCGATAAACACCAACGTATTTACAGAATGACGCGTGATACCTTGACCTCGTACACTTCCTAAATTTGGCCTTAGGAATTATTTCAGGATATGTCACGGCGAGAAAAAATTAAATGATGCTGATGCTATGATCTTTCTCAAAGACTGAGGAAAACTCGAATGTACAACGAACAGCGCATCCAAGGTTGCTTGGTTTTCAATTAAAAAGAATGATCGTATCTTGTGTCTGATTAGAGCTAATTAGCTCTTTACGGCGAAAATCAGCAGAGATTACATCGTATCTCGTGTGCAGTGGCCGCATTTGTTTACGAAACAAGTCACAACAAGTCCATGCAGGGTCTCAATTCGCCAATCACGTATATTTTTAATAGCAAGGATGGTCTGAATCGCAATTTTGTGTCCTGCTAAAAACGAGGTCACTGCTTTATAGACCACGTCAGATTTTTAATCTGGGACAAAGTTGTTTTGGCAAAAATGTTAAGCGGCTGAAGATGATTTTGTTAAAAAATCCACCTCCGTCTAATAGTTTGCGCAATATTTACGCTGCGGGCGAAACTTATATTTTGCGGTTGTAGAAATGCAATTTAAGATTATACATCAACAACCGCTGGTCCTAGTCGTTTAACGCTGGCTCTGACCTCGGTTACAACCGCAGAACGGTACATCTCTAATTCAATTCCATATATTTATTAATCTCGAATATTTATCGCGCGCGATTTTGGCATTTGCTATTTTGCTTTGATGAAGGCCGGAGTCAACAAGTCGAAAGCTCAGCAATAAATAAGAAACGTGCTGTGTTACCAGACTTACTTACCACAAACTCTCGCTTATTACAATTTGTTATCATGGAAACATTCATCGGTTAATCCTTTCACGCGTGGCTTTTTGAGACTTGTCCCCTTGACAGGAGTAAAATCGTCTGGCGTTAGACAGAGTAAAAAGACAGAGTTGTACCACAACAATGCGAATGAAAGGATTAGTCAACAGTTGTGTTAATCCTTCCCTGCATAGCTCCCCTTGGCGAATATATTAAATCGTCTGGCGTTAGACAAAGTAGTAAGGGTTGTTTACATGAATCCGGATTGAACTCATTCCGGTTCTGATCAAATCCTTTTATCTGTTTACATGAATCCGGATTGAGATTTAGCTCATTCTGGATTGAGTTCCTCCGGTTCTCATTCCGGATCGAAATTTCGTCCCGGAATCAAATGTAAAGGCTGACTGGGAGGACTAGAACGAACAACGCATGCGTGTTTTCCAACATTTATAGATTTCAGATTTCCCGCGGATAGTTTCTTTTCCGATTACATATACAAATATCACCAAACTCGGGAATGGAGTAAAGAATTCGAATTGCCACGCTCACGAACGTTGGAGTAATGTGTTCAGTGCCATGGTCATGGATTGCGGGGCCATACGTTCAGTGCATGCATGGGAAGTTCTGGGGTCATAGGTTCGCTCAATGTCATGTTTCCACAGTCACTGAGTCACTGTTCGGGTTCATGGGTTCAGTGTCACGATCATGAGTTCCAGTGTTATAGTCATGGTTCTGGGGTCGCGAGTTCAGTGCCGTGGGCTCCAAGGTCATGGGTTCAGTGTCACGGTTCCAGTGTCATGATGGTTATGGGGGCCATGGTCATTATACAGTCACCGTTCTAGGGTCATTAGGTCCTGGTCATTACACCAAAAGGTCATAGGTTCAGTGTCATGGTCATTACGACTGTAATGTTCATGGGGTCCAATGTCATTGTCACGGTCATGGATTCAGTGTTATGCAACGGTCTCCGGGTCATGGGGTTCAATCTTATGGTTAAGGTTCAGGGGTCATAGATTGTGTCATGCTCCCAGGGTCTTGGGTTCAATGTCACGGTCCAGTCAGCACAATTGATAAGCTTCTGAAGCACAGACTATACATATATCGCACTCATTCCAAAATTCCAAAGCGTTAAACGTTTATTCAACTTACATATAACATACATATAGTGTGACAACTACGCCGGTTAATCAATGATCACGAGTGTGATAAAGAATTTAACATCGGAATAAAGCCGTCGGTAAAGCCAGTTGTCCATTAGGCGATTTTTTTCGCGCGAAGCGACTTTCTTTTGTTCGAATTCAGTAGATTTCTGATTAGTTCCAGCTCAGAGCTCATGAGACAAAAGAAAAAGTCGCTTCGCGCGAAAAAAGTCGCCTAGTGGAAAACAGTCCACTCGGAGCGCCTTCATCGCACTCGTGATCATTGATTCATCTTGACCTACTGTATCTGATAATCAATACTACATTTTTCTAAATTCCTCATTCATTAAATTTTCAGACATTATAATGCGTATTTTTCCATTCGTTTTAGTACTACCTTTATTGTACAAAAAAATTGATCAATTAGCCCAAAAGTGAAACTGGGAAAAACGTCATGAAAACGCCATTACAAAAAAGAATTTTCACATTGTATAAGTTGTAAAATAAGTGGAATATAAACAATATTGTCTTGACCCAAAACGTCAAATAACTTTCCTACGACATCTTCTCCAGCGCCCAACTCTTTTTTTACATCAGCTGAAAGATATTGATGCACGGCAACAAACAGTTCAACACCCAATTTTTTTTGAAGAGAAGATCTCATGGACTGTACATAGGAACTCATGGTGTCTCTTGGAGAAATTTTTACGAAATCAAAACGATCACTGGTGAGTAGGATTTTAACGAAGTTCATCGTTTTCTGTTGGTTTGACTGCCGCGGTTGGGCTGAGCCGTAGTTCGAAGGTTGCTTTACATGATATTTTTCATTGTTTTCTTGATTTTCAGTTCTTTTGATATAGCTAGATTTCGTTTTCTCATCGACAACTGCTTTGGATAGCGGCCTATCCTTGATGGCATACGTCTCCTGGGAAAGCTGCCGCTGACTGGGAATTACGTCATACGTTTCCCGAAGGCGCACTGGTGGTTTCTTCACAGGCACCATAGGCCTACGTTCAGCACTTTCGCGAACGATACTTGTGCTGTAGGATCTCGATTTTGTATGGCCAGGTTGGACAGTAAGCTAAAGAATACGAAAAGCAAGAGGAAAACACATGCTAATATTAATTCTTTGAAAGTTTGCATGGCGATAATATTATTCAGGATACGTTTTGTAGAAATACCACTGACGTTTAACATTTATTTTCTAATATTAGTAATAGATACAGCATGAGCAGCCGAGCTGTATCTGATTTACAAGGCGAGCTGAAAGCGAGTCGTAGTAAATCAGATACAGCTCGGCTGCGAATGCTGGATCTTTCTTAAAATACAAATGCATCTAAGTAATCAAGTTCACCAACTATTTGGGGGATACGGTCTGTTTTAGTCGAGAAAATCGAAGCTAAAGTTTATGTAAATCAGGACGATGCTGCATCCAATTTACAACCACTGCTACGGTTTGATTTCTTTTATGTTTTCGTCATGAATTATTAATGAGTATTTTAATAGTAAAAAGAGTATACTTGCAAATATAAGACATCCAAGTCAACACTTCGAATTAACTAACAAAAATGTAGAAAAGGCTTTTGCCAAATTAATTTGAGTTCGTTTTTCCTCAGATCAACAACTAAATGCATGCTAATATTAACAGTAGTAAAAGTAGTATATTTGTAGCTAAAGAACCTCTAGGTACAAAATAGAGTGCTGTGTAGGCAGTGTTTTGGATAGAACAAAGTGAGAAGGTGGTAAACTGCTGAGATTACAGTTTTCACAACTAGCTGTTAGTCTTGTCCTTCATAGTAATTATAAACGGTATGATTGGAGAGTAACGGTGATTGTTGCCGAGTTACTGCAAGATGCGACAGTGAATTGGTGTGAGTGGACAATGGTGAGTGGTGTGGTGGTGGTGTTGTTGGTTGGTGGGAGTGCCGTGATTGGTGTTGATGTTTGGCAAGGGTATGTGGCCGTTTCCGCAAATCCTTTGGCTGAGTAAAGTTGCAGCTCGCTTAGCTAACATCCAAATCCTAGTTAGTGGTGGCTCTAGACATAGTCCCTAGAAATAAATTGTCTGGAAACGCGGCCAAAGTCTTTGTTCACGTTTGTGCACCTTATTTCACCTTAACGCTTGCTGAACACATTGTATTTTTGATATAATGAAGCAATCAACCAATAGCAGCGTTGCTTTATAAATATTAATGAACGTAAAACAAAAGATTGTGCACCCTATTTGCCACCCTCAACTTAAATTGTAGCTCACTGTTAACCGCTTTGATGTTCGCCGCGTCTCCAGACAATATAATTCTAGGCTATGCTCTAGACTAAGGAACTAAAATAGAAAATAGTCAAAAACGTTCACTTACATTTTCCTTGTCAACCTCTAGAACTTCATCAAAACAGTCGTCAGCACCAGTTTCTGTTTCACTAGTAGATATTCGTTCATCAGAAAACTGATGACATTTGACGTTGGAGCAAGCCCCAGGAGATACAGGTCTTCTTTTATTTCGTACTTCACGACGTGCGGAGTCAATTTCCTGTCTATTGCTCAAATCTTCAAACGATTTCTCTAAAAGACGAGTCCTTGTATTCAAAATGTGAGCAGAAGTTGCGCAAAACACTTGGGATGCATTTAGAAAAAAAAAAAGTGCACATGACGCACGTGGAACACTTAGTACGCGCATTTGCAGAAGGCGCATTTAGAGATTGCGCATTTATGTATAGAGAGAGCGCATTTATAGAGAGAGCGCATTTATAGAGAGAGCGCAGTGCGCGCACATTAGAGAGCTTAAGCATATTAGGCGTTTTTGAGCCCAAAACTCATGAGCTTAAATTTCTTCTTTATATAAAAATACAGATCCTTTATTTTATATTGTAATGTATTGAAATTATCCCCCCTTAAATTACAAGTTTTCTACTTTACAAATATTTCTCATTGTAGTAAAACAACGATGACAGGCCTCAACGTTCTAGATGTTCCCATCGTCTCAAGAACGTGAAAATGCTCTCAATAACGTCTTGTGTAGAACGACGACGGCGTTCACTTTGCTCTTGGAATTTTAAATTGCTCATTTACTGTGGGGCTTCTTTTTGGCATTGAATTTGTTAGTTTTTCAGAAACGTTGCGTATCGGCAGCACTTATAAAGCAGAAGCTCATGGTTGTATGAAGCCCGAATAGCCCATCCGATAGTCCTAGCAACTAAACAGTGCTATCAGCGATTTGAAAAACCAAACTTAAATTTTATATGACGAATATCGCATTATCAGATACACAAGTCGCTATTCAGTGGATAAAATTTATACTAGGTTGTTTAAAGCATGTTTAGCGGGGTTCTTTAACTCTCTAACTAGGACTTATCCACCAGATAAGCTATCTGGGCTTTGCACACCTTGCCAACTATCACTTGAACTTCGTAAAAATATAATACAGCAACAATATACAATTATTGGATGAGGTTGAGCATGATATCAAGAATTATCAAGGCCGAGGTTTGTGTTATCTGCCGAAGCCGAAGGCTGAGGCGGATAACACAAACAGAGGCCTTGATAATTCTTGATATCATGCGATAACCGAATTCAATAATTGTTTTATTATACAATTATAAATGTAGAAGCTTTAGAAAGTCTTTTACAAAGTTAGGTAAAAATAGTAAATATTCATACCGTCTTCAGTTCGAGGTTCGCTAACTTTTTTCGCTTTCAAATACAATTTTCTCTTTCGGCAAACACTGCTTTAAACTCTAACAGCTGTATGTGTAGCTCGCTTGTTTTTTCTTGGTGGTTTTAGCGCCGACAAAACGTGCCAAATCCGCCGGATTAATCCGCTTCTGATCTTCACTCCTAAGGACGGCCGCCATGTTTGTTTTGTTCAAACCGCTGGTCAGCGCGTCATACCTACAGATAATTTTTGATATTTTGTAGGTGGCAAGACATCAAGAATTATCTGTAGCTTGTTAGCCAATCACAATCGAGATTGTATCAGTATTGTATAATAATACTGTAATACCACAGCTCACAATACGCAATATTACAAACTAGTGTATTGTTACACCTTAACACTTATTAGGTCACCATTTCCTAGGTGCCATTAAATCAGAAGTGGTGAGATTGACTTTTTTTAAATGAAAGAACTCTCAAAACGACAAAGTAACATCTTTTGCAGATCTTCGTTTCCGTGCTTCGTTGTTGAGATATTTCAGTTTCTTTGATATGCAAATTAAACACTTTGACATCACACGTGTATAATGAGTTATCGGAGAAAGTTCTATATCTTTGCTATTATCAAACGAAATCACTTCGAAGCCGATCCTGTTCGTCTATTTCGCATACAACATTAGACATACAGATTTTTAATTGATTTCGTTTGGTAATAGCAAAGATACCGAACCTTCTCTGATAACTCATGCACGTGTGACGTCAACGTGTTTAATTTGCATATCAAAAAAATTGAAATATCTCAACAACGAGGCACGGAAACGAAGATCTGCAAAAGATGTTACTTTGTCGTTTTGAGAGTTCTTTCATTTACGACAATAATTTTCGCTTCGTAGGCGCTTTAAAAACAGCACTTACCCAAATCTTTAGACTTCCATTCGAGGGGATTGACCCGGGGTTTTTTCACGCCATCTGAATCGAGGCGATCACGACGACACCTCGAGTTATTTTTGGGCAACTGTGAAGCACTTCCTTGATTGACGTAACACACATTATCAACAGGCATCAGGTCAGGTTTTCTCCATATATTCCGACCCAGTCTCCCACTCGGTAGCTCATTCCCAGCAGAGCTGACACTTTCCGACCTCTGCGTTCTGCCCCGTGCGAGAACTTTGTCGACGTAAGGTTGCATGGCAGGTATGTGTAGGATCTGTTTCGCAGATGGTCTCTCGCTTGGCTTGACACGGAGAAGGACCGTGACAAGGTCTCTTAACAATGGCCCGTGACTTCTGTAACGAGAGTAATTAATAATTGCGCATTGTTAATCCCATCCAGACTTGAAAAAGAAAAACGTTGCGTGCAGTAGGCAGAGTTTCAGGATACAGAAAAGCGAAGTAAATTGTGTTCTGTAAAGTTTTGGATCAAAACTCATAGCTTAAACTATATATCATGAGGAAAATCAGATTTTGTGAATAGATCGTTTGCGCGTGACGTCACCTCCGTCATCTTGGTTGAATTACACCGCTGACCGTCATGTTTATTTTAGCAAGGATATTGGAAGTCAATGGATAGCGTCCAATGTCACGTGGTTGTAAACGATGTAAACCATAGGCCTAAACGTAGACTTATGTACGCCTTGCGTACCTATTTTTTACTAAATGATTTTCTTACTCTGGTATTGGTGTGTAGTCACCATGTAGAATCTTGAGGACTAATCCAGTAAAATCTGGAGATTCAAACGGATGTGTTAATGTGATCATTTCATACAGGACACAACCCAATGCCCAGATGTCACTTTTGTGATTGTATCTGTGTTCAATGGATTAAGGAAAGAAGGTTATTGAGGCAGGCTAACGCCTAATCTAGGACATGCTTTTACTCAACATTTTCCATATTCAAATAAACTGAAATATGCTTTTATAATTCATAGGCAAAGAGCGTCCTGTTAATAGACTAGACTTGACTGGAAATGAAATGAAATGAAAAATAAAAATAGAATAAGAATAGAATATAACTGAATATGAAAGAAAGAGAATAAGAATAGAATAAGAATTAAGAATAGAATGGAATACGAATAAAATAGGAATAAATGGGAGTAGAATGGGAGTAGAATGGGAATAGAATGGAAATAAACAGGGAAAATAGAACAGAAATAGTGAGGAATAGAATGGGAATGAAATGGGAAAATAGAATGGGAAAATAGGTGGGAATAGGTGAGGAATAGAATGGAAATAGAATGATAATAGAATGGGAATAGAATAAGAATAGAAATAAAATGGGAATACAATGGGAATTAAATGAGAATGAAATAGGGAAAAAATGGGTGCAGAATGGGAACATGGGAATAAAATGATAATAGAATAGAATATATATTACAAATACAAGAATATATACATGTATTACAAATGTATATTTTAATATTTTTGTCATTGTTACTGTATTATTGTTCAGTGATGGATTTACAGGGGGTGCACACCCCTCTGGCCTTGGCCAAGGGGGGTGCAGGGGGGTGTGCCAATTGCCTTGTCAAATCCAAGCCCATTAAAGGACGCATTCATTCAATGTCCGTGTAAACTTTATGCTATCATATGATTCATATATTAGCTATCATATGATTCATAGGTATTATAGGTATATATAAAAAAAAATTTCTGGTGGGCTTCACCCCCTACCTCTCAGACCCACCACCAGCTTGGCCCCTGGCCCCTGCCGGGGCTGTGTCCCCAGACCCATGCCGTAGCTTCCTCAGCGGTGCTCCACCCTGCCTCGGTCAACACTGCTGCCAAACGTTTGCGCATGCATGAATTCGCTGAGTAAGCATTGCAAGAGAAGTGGGAACTAGCCGTGTCGACAACAACCAGACAGTGAAGACTAAGTAAGACTCGACTATTCATCTGTGTTTTAAAAAAAGGGTAAAGAAAATTACGAAGGGGTAAATTCAGAATATGTTACAATATTGACAAGGAAGCCATGCACAAATTACCTACCTTATCTTTTTGGTAGTATGCTTATAATTTAACTTTTGTGTCAGACTCTCGGACCAGTCCAAATATTTCAGTGTTTTCCCGCTCTTTTTCTGAAGATGAGCTCGGACGTTGCGCATGCGCCAAACGTTTGGCAGTGGTGTTGCCTCGGTCACACCACACACCTGATCGCACTTCGCTCACTCAGCACAACCCCTCCCCCCCCTACCAGATCAAGCTGGATCTATCAGTGTTATTGTTATTGTATAATAATGTAAGGATACGGTTGTCTTTGACATATTTCAGGTGAAAGATAATAAGGTGTGCCAATAACAGTTTGAGCATGGTCCAAAGTATTTTGTAAGACACAGGAAATACCAAAGTCACCCAATTTGATAACACTATCTTTAGTTAAGAAAATGTTTTGTGACTTTATATCTAGGAAGAATAATATTGAAACATATTTTTAAGATAATAAAAGAAAATTATAAATTATAAAACACAGTAGACCATAAACCATTACTGTTTAGGATATCTGAGAATTATCCCTTTGTCCTTTGATGAGTAAAATTGTCTGGTGTTAGTAGATGACCCCCCCCCCCCCCCATCCACTGATGGAAGTAGTTAATATTCAGTGTGACTCACGCACTGTGACTCACGCATGACTCACACCTGTGACATGATTGGGCAAGACTAGGATAATTATAGTATACATGAAGCTATATAAGCTCGGTGATTTTGTATTGTTGCTACTTTTCCTAAAGTGCTTTACTTCTGGAGTTTACAAAGGATTGGTGTGTTTGTTGAAAGCCGTTTAGAACTGAGACATGAATACTTGATGATCTAGAAACCGTAAATATGAAGCCTGGGGAAATGAAGTACACATCGACGAAGTGTCCGTTGTCGAATACCAAAAGCTGTTTCCATTGATAGAGACCATATACACAGACGCCATCACCACTGAAATCGAGAAATTATGCGAAGAAAATTGTTGTGGTTGTAAGATTGATCACCCCAGTCAGCACCAGCATGATTGCCTCATGATGACCAAGGAAGAAAGATGGGAATTGTACTGCAAAGATACCATTGCATTTGTAAACTCCAGAAGTAAAACACTTTAGGAAAAGTAACAATAATACGAAATCACCGAGCTTATATAGCTTCATGTATACTATAATTATTCCAATCTTGCCCAATCATGTCACAGGCGTGAGTCATGCACGAGTCATGGTGTGTGAGTCACGCTGAATATTAATGAGGCGGCATCCCTTTGGACGGTGGATGGGGGGGGGGGGGGGTCATCTACTGGTGTTAGACAGAGTAAAACAATAAAGGAGTCTTTTTTGCCTATACATACTGTAATCTACTAATTTGTAAATGGATTTTTTTAGTATGTTACTGTACCTCGATGCAAAATATTCATTCCATGAATGTATTTCAAGGACAAGCAAAGTTGAATAAACCAGTCAAGTACTTGCTGTTTAAAGAAAAGTAAAATAATCTGGAGTTAAGTAAGCACTTATGAAAATCTTTTGAACAAAGCTGATGCGCCCAGCTTACAAAACAGGAGATTGCAAGATATAGCAATCTTGACGTACAAGGCAAAACACAATCTCTGCCCTCAATACATATCTGAATTGTTTATGAGCAAGAATAGAACTATTAATTTAAGGAATGCGGACATCCAAATCCCATGATTTAACACTGTGTCTTATGGAAAACATTCCCTTAGATATTTAGGTGCTAAATTATGGAGTAAGCCAGATGCTGATATGAAAAGAAGTGCATCATTAGAAATTTTTAAAAAAAAATTCGTAAACAAGATATTGAAAAACTTATAACTGAAAACTGTCAAAACTGTATATTATGCAGTACCTAATGCTTACTGTACCTATTATAAGTTTTTAATAAGTTAAATTGCATACATATGTATATATTTTTTGTTTCTTTTTTTTGTTAGTTGTTATTTTAGGTTTCTTTATATAGATATTTATTTCATTTTAATATACTTATATCTAAATAGTGTCCCCAATTAGTAGACATATATAGTCGGCTATGTATTCTTGACACTGAAATAAAGTTATCTCTAATTAAATGCATGCTATTTTTTGACCAGCTCAGAGGTGATAGGGTTAATTGAGCATTCTCTCTTTGGGAAGTACAGTACAGTACAATAATCTGGTGAGAGAGAAAAATAACCTTTCAAGACAGAGTAAAATAATACAGGAACCATTTTTTTGCCAGCTCAGACAATAATGGGTCATTATAAAGGCCAAGCTATTTACTTGACATTACAGTCAACCATTTTTTCATGAAATAGCATTTGGAATAGGACATAATCATGTGTATTTACTGAATTATAGTCTCTAAAGATGTTGCGTTTTTTTGTGTGCTTGGCATTATAAAATCAAATAATATAAATTTTATTTATTTACTCATTTTAATAGTGTACTTATGTAATTATATATTTATTTAATTAATTTTTTCTAGACATTATTATATTATTCAACCATTCCAACTTTTGTTTTAATTAAATATTGAAATTACACTCAAATTACCTCTTTTAGAAACATACATCCACATTGTTTCTGAATCTTGTTCAGCAGATCCCCTAAAGAAGATTACATTTAAGCAAGGACAGAACTGGTAGAAGAGACAGTAATGCTTGGAAAATACTAGTTAAATTATCTGAATATTACAGAATCATCCTCAGAAACATGAGAAAATTTTTCATGATGTCTTACACTGCGGCGGACCGGAATCCCGAAGGTGCGAGTTCAAATCCCGCTCGAGTCAGCCGAAATTTTTCGGTTGACTTTAGCAGTGTAAGACATCATGAAAAATTTTCTCATGTTTCTGAGGACGATTCTGTAATAGAATTGAAACACTGCACGTCCTCACGGATAAGCGTTAAGTTGTCGCGAGAATATCTCGTGCACTTAAGTGGCTCGATAGCTCAACAGGTAGAGCGGCGGACCGGAATCCCGAAGGTGCGAGTTCAAATCCCGCTCGAGTCAGCCGGTTGACTTTAGCAGTGTAAGACATCATGAAAAATTTTCTCATGTTTCTGAGGATGATTCTGTAATAGAATTGAAACACTGCACGTCCTCACGGATAAGCGTTAAGTTGTCGCGAGAATATCTCCTGCACTTAAGTTGGATAGAACTTGCCTCCAATCCCTGTGCGGCTCGATAGCTCAACAGGTAGAGCGGCGGACCGGCGGACCGGAATCCCGTAGGTGCGAGTTCAAATCCCGCTCGAGTCAGCCGAAATTTTTCGGTTGACTTTAGCAGTGTAAGATATCTGAATATAAAGGGAGATTTTTAATAGCAGATTACAAGCGAAAATGTAAGGATTAAACGTATGAAAATGGTTGAATATGGTCTATATTTTTGAATATGGTTTATATTTCTAAGGGCTTTTTAAACAAGGTCTTCTTCAAAAACCTATAAGTGAAACTAAAGGGCTAGATTTATGGAGTATCCCGCAATCACTTTCATGATTTCCATGTTAGGGTTCCATCAGGTTCTGGGGATTGAGAAAAGTTCACGTATACAATTGCCTCGTTCTTTAAAATGACCTTATTAACTTCATGACAAACAACAAACACTTACAACTTAAACCTTCGACTAAGAGTTAAGAGTTAAGAAGTTAAGAGTTTTTTAGGGAACCCTGGCTTGTATTTGTGTCTATTATGACAAAATGGGAGAATGGCGAGATAATCTTACTATTCTATATTAAATGGCTCTACAATGACCTCTTTCGCTGCTTAATCAGTTAAACTATCGTTTTAAATAACGAGTAACAACCTTCATGAGCAAACTCCATCGAAATACAGAGCAAACCGTTGTTCAAGAAGGCTTCTTTATAACGAATGATATTCTTGTGTCTTAACTTGGACAAAACTTGAACTTCATTTAACACGAACGCTCGTTCTTTCTCCTGCACCATTGACAGTGGAATTTCTTTTAAAACGTAATTTCGCTGGTTTACTTTAGAACGAATTAACCACACGGTGCCAAATGAACCAGTTCCAATAATACGAAGCTTGGTATAGCTATCCATCACGAGAAACTGCTGATCTGGAGGGAAATGTTGAGCACGTTGTTTGAATTTGGAAGAGGTTAGATGGGATGACTCTCTGGGACCTTTTCCGAAGATGTAGCCTTACGAAGCATGGATTTTAATGAAAACCTATCCCAATACCACCCTAACCCTAACCCCCTAACCCTAATCTCAAAAGTGTGGAAGGTCCCAGAGAGTCATCCCATCTAACTTCTACCAGCGATACATTGCAACAGTCACGAGACTGGTTGTTTAATACTGGTACAGTACGTGTACATGTAAAATGGCAAAAATAGAGTGTGCTTTTGACGCCAGTGGATACAAAGTTGGCCTTGGGGAAGGGCCACATTGGGATCACAAGAACCAGCGGCTACTGTGGTTGGATATTTTTGATAGAAGTGATGAATCGAAGGGGAAAATACTCCACATTTACGACTCAACAACTGGTTCCGTAAGTCGACGTACTTTCAAAATATTGATGGAGTCATTGTATGGAGATAGGTAGAATTGGTAGTAGGTAATAAAAGGGAAGAATTAAGGCTATGTAGTTTCCATTCAGGAAAATCTTCCACAGGATAGGACGGACAGGAAAGTTTCCTTTGTGTTAAAGTCGGTTCCGACCGAGAGCTCACAAGACAAAGAAAACTTCCCTGTCTGCCCTGAGGAAAATTTTCCCGAGTGGTTTCCTGAGTGGAAATATGCCTTGATCGGATAAAGGTCACTGCCATTTTCATTCAATTGCATAAATATTTACATTTTGTATGCCATTTAGCTTATATATTGCCTTTGATCGGTAATAAAGGAAATGTTTACCCCCAGAATACTTACTAACCCACTCTTGAACCAAATTTGGCAGAAGTTATTCAAAATCAATTGTTCATACACTACGTGGAAATTTTAATAAGCTCCCTTTCTTTCAGGGAACAAAGCCGTCATAGTGGAATGTTGAGGTCTAGTCCAAGTATTAAACAAAAAAAAATAAATTAAAACCTATTGTTATAATCATTAAAAGATAAAATAAATGATTATAATAAATAATAATAAAATATAATAAATAATGATCATAGTCAAATTTAGTAAATAAATACTAAACCCCACTTAACAAGGGGTTATCCAGCAGTGCTGCATTATGATAGTAGCAGTTGAAATTTTCTACTTCTCTCTCTGGCTTGCACATCCTCCCTTTTTAAACCACTCTCATGCCCCTCTTCACCACCTAATGAGTAATGATTTATTTAACATCGTAAGCACAGGATGTGGTCACCCAATCCGAGCCAGAGGTTCATGTTAAAAGTGCACAACATTAGCTAAGACCTAAGTGTTGATTTTATGGAGGGAGGAAATCCGTAGAACCCTGCGAAAAACCCTCGAAGCACAGGAGAGACCAACTAAACTCTATAATGGTGGCATAAATGCATAATGCCACTAAGAAATATGAAATTCAAGTGCAAGAACAGGGTTATTCCCAGTTGGTCACCCATCCAAGTACTAACCCTGTCCAACTGGGCTTAACTACAGTGGTGAGAGGCAGCGCCCTATTACAGCACATGCCACCTGTGCTTCCATGTTTTCTCCATGTTTTCCTTGACCTAGTTCTCCTTCCCTCACACCTAGTTCCATTTCATGCAACATGCTTCATCTTTTCACCCAGTTGCTATCATCTTTCAGTGATATAGTACATGTCCCCACCATCTCAACTGGTTCAACCCAAGGGTGCAACTAGGAATTTTGAAAGGGGGGTAATTTTTGAACTTTGGGTCTGTAAAATGGCATTTCCTGCATTGAGTTCACTTTTGACTCAAGTATAAAGGTTTTAAATCACATGTTTTAAACGTCAGATAGAGTAGAAGTAACTTTTGACCTCCAAATTTCCCTTGCACCCCCCAAAGAGGGAGGCGGTCGCACCCCTGACCCCCCTCTTGTTGTGCACCTGGGTCCACCTCACAATGTCAGACACTAACTCAATCTCTATTCTCTCACATCTACACTTGGCACTATATCCTTCAAAAATACACCACACATCCATTGCACCATCCTTATCTCTGTCTACCCCCCTCCTACAGTATAAACATGTCAAATTATATTTTTTGTTGCTGATAGGATAGAGCGATTAAAATGGATGTGGCAATAACTTCAGGTATTAATGTGTTGCATTTGGTAATTATTACATTATTAAACAAATATATACCTTAAGCTAGAGGATTTTTCAGAAGATATGGTTGAGAATGACTGAATAAGTCAATTTGTCAAAGTCATGAATATTATAGATATTTTACATAAGTTAACACTTTGAAGCTGGATGACAAGTCTTTATTATTTTATTCTGGCTAATGCCAGATGATTAATTTTATTCCACACAGGGAGAGGTCCAGGCCTCAAAGTGTTAATCAAAGAAAATATAAAAAAATTATTACTAATTTTTAGAGCTGCTCCCATCGGTTCACTTTTGTAATTGATTAATCATTGTCAACAATCGATTAATATCGATTAATCGTATTGATTAAATATGTCATGAATTAAATACAACATGTCCATGGTGGTTTGTCCATTCAAAGGAAGGGGGTGCTTTTATAAAGTTTTTACTAAATTTGTTGGGGATTGCCCCCCTTGTTGTCACCCAACAATTCAGTCACTATTCACGTTTTAAATCACTGTTTAATCACGGTTATAGATTGTGCACTTTCTTGTCCTCTCACAGTTCACACAAGAGACATGACAAGACAGAGACGATGTCATTACTTATCTGTTTAACAAAACAAGATTAAATCATTCCGGTATCATGCTGTGCAGGGTTGTTATAGATGATCCGATTATTGTTAAGTATAATTGATTGTGGAAAAAAACGAAAAAATAATCGATTAATTGCGAGCAGCTTTACTAATTTTATTGTATTTGTTAGTCTCAAATTTTTAACCTGCACATTTTTGGTTTTGACATGTTTTATATTTAGTTGTTCCTCGTCAAAACTCGAGCACTTCTTTGGCAGTGACTTTTCAAAGGAACTTCGCCTTTTTAGACATAGAGGTAATCTAAATATTAACTATTATAATTATGTGTCAGCTAAAATTAAATATTCTATTTAATGTAGAGCCCAGCTGGCAGAGGTATTAATGCCACACTTTTTAATATAGTGCACTCTAGTTTAATATATTGTTACTCTTGGATTTTTTTCTTTAGACAAAAAAGCTTGAAATTATTAAAACTGTTGATGGTAATATGTGTGTGTTTGATTTGAATAATGTAATTTGCATTAAGTATTCTGTACATTCATATAGTATTATTATAATAGTGGTTACCCTGTTAATCCTGCATTCTCAAAACAGCAAATTAAGAGCAATTTCTTTTTTACCTATATAAAAGCATTTTCAGACTGTATTTTCTTTGATCAACTTTTTCAGAGGATAAGCCAATGAATCGTTTTAACGATGGAAAGTGTGATGCAGTAAGTTTAGCACTTTTGATAATTGTTAATTTAAGCTTTGACATCGTTAAGGTAATGTGACAGGGGCAAAATGGAGAATCAGCTGTTCTTCAGGATGGTTTGACTAAACTACTGTAACCCAACAATGCAGATTGGAATGAATTAAAGTATACGGTGCAATGTAGAAATAGGATATGAGTGAATAGAAAATTAGGTTTGCCTTGAGATCTATGTGATAAAACAAATTAGGATACTGTATGATGTGACAGAATAAGATAAGAATGGATGTGGAACAATATAGGAGGAATTAAGAACAGTGAGTATAGGAAGTAACAGTATGTAAGATAAGGTTGGAATAAATATTTAGTATAACAGACTATTATGAGAGGAATTTGCGAATTATGTTCAGGTAGAATAGTCTTAAATGGAAAAAGTAAAAGTAAAGTGAAGTCAATGGAAAGGAGAGTACCATAAATGGAAAAAGTAGTATATGGATGAAAAAGTAAGATCTGCGATTTTGTTGTAACTAAACATTTTTATGCTCTCTTTTTTAGCTTGGAAGATATTGGGCAGGTGAATTCACTTAACTTCAATCAATCAATCAATCAATCAATCAATCAATCAATCAATCAATCAATCAATCAATCCATCCATCCAATCAATCAATCAATCCAATCAATCAATCCAATCAAATCAATCAATCAATCCAATTAATCAATCCAATCAATCAATCAATCAATCAATCCAATCAATCAATCCAATCAAATCAATCAATCCAATTAATCAATCAATCAATCAATCAATCAATCAATCAATCAATCCAATCAAATCAATCAATCAATCCAATTAATCAATCCAATCAAATCAATCAATCAATCCAATTAATCAATCCAATCAATCAATCCAATCAATCAATCAATCCAATCAATCAATCAATCCAATCAATCAAATCAATCCAATCAAATCAATCCAATCAAATCAATCCAATCAAATCAATCCAATCAAATCAATCAAATCAATCAAATCAATCAATCCAATCAATCAATCAACCAATCATTCCATATTTATACTCTCAAAAACAACTGATGACGTTATCTGATTTTGTGAGAGTTGTCTTCACAACGATCGCCACTGGAAGACACTTGATTGGAGTGCTGAAACGTTGCGTCATGAATAGTAACACTTTAAGCTACGTAAAAAACGTTTTACATCAGAGTATAGCGTTGATCAAACTATAATATACAATTACAATATTATAAATAAGATCTGTGGAAACACCATGTAAAATATTTCTTTGCTAAGCTTTCGGCCTGTTGACTCAGGCCTTCATCAGAGCAATGACAACAAGTTGTTGGCTCACGTCATTTATAAACTAAGCAACTGATCAATTAAATCACGTAAGAATACAATGGCGTATCACGTTAATTTTAGAAAACAAAATCAAGAATGTTCTCCGAATAGGGCATACCACGTGCTGTTTAATGGCTGTCCTTCCTGAGAAAGAGTGTGATGTTTTGCAATCTCAATAGACTCCCTTGTTCTTCGCGTGAAGTAAATGACGTGAGCCAACAACTTGTTGTCATTGCTCTGATGAAGGCCTGAGTCAGGCCGAAAGCTTAGCAAAAAAATATCTTACGTGCAGGGTGTTTCCACAAAACTTATTTATATTACATTATCGCCATGAAAACTTTCAAAGAATTAACAATTACAATATTACCAACTATATGTCTGTTTTCTATGATGTTATATATTGTCAAGAATTGTTTCACTGTATGTAATGTGAGTTACTGAATTTAGGTACAATGGGCCACGAGTCCGTACCAACCAAACTTGACCCAGAACAAGGTTCCTTGGTAAGAACTATTAACTGTTACCAGTGAAAAGTGTGTAATAACTAGTAGTTTACTTATGCATCACAACTAGGTCCCGTTCACACTATACCAGATAGCTTTTGTGCCGGCACGAAAACCATAGCGGATAGGCCTTCTGTTCACACACAAAACGCCTGCTCCGGCACAATTTCTGTGCCGGCACGCCGCTCCGATCTCGAAAGAGGTACATCTTGTATCGGATAGCTTTTTGTGCCGTTCCAGCTCCAGTGTGAATGGAGTTCGGAATCGTTCCGGAAGTAAATTAATAGAATAGAGCGTGGGAATTGGTTGTATCGTCAGGTTTTCGTGCCGGCACAAAAGCTAAACGGTATAGTGTGAACGGGGCTTACTTCGGCACAATATCATGCCGATCGAATCTGTTTACACTATACTGGATATTTTTTGTGCAGGTGTAACAGGACCAGATGCCCCCCCTTCAGAATGCCCCCCGGGCATCTGGTGCTAGGACCAGTTTTCCCCCTTCAGGACCAGATGCCCCCCTTGTGAAATCTTTTAAAATACTCCTTAAACTAAGTTCGAAATGTACTGAAAGTTGTTGCGAAACTAACAATAAAACTCTTAGATGGTTAAATGAGTTCGCAAGCGTTCGATAGACGTTGAAATGTCTCCCAAAGCGCCATTGAAATGTTAATCGCGGTCGGCAATGATTAATGGTTGTTTTTCTATTTTTGAAACATTGCTTCGGAGAAAAACCCGTGCTGATAGTGCCTTTTTCAGATTTTGCCAGACCCGAAAACCGAGGTCTATTTCAACGCTTTGAAACATCAGCTCAACGATGTTACAATCAATAAAAATCGAAAATTGAACATCTATTTAATAAATTGGAAATTCGGCATGACCATTACCATGACCAACCGACAAAATTGAAATTCTAATGCACTTCCGCGTGCTGGCTTTCTGACTTTCTCTTTCATTATTTTGACACTATAACAATCAAATAACGTGGAATAGTCTCATAGGAATAGTCTATTCCACGTTATTCGATAGTTATGGTGTCAAAATAATGAAAGAGAAAGTCCGAAAGCCAGCACGCGGAAGTACATTAGAATTTCAATTTTGTCAGTGGTCACGGTCATTGGTCATGCCGAAATTCCAATTTATTAAACAGATGTTCAAGTTTTGTTTTTTATTGATTGTAACATCATTGAGCTGATGTTTCGAAGCGTTGAAATAGACCTCGGTTTTTGGGTCTGGCATACTCTGAAAAAGGCACTATTTCGGTACAGGTTTTTCTCCGAAGCACTGTTTTCAAAACTAGAAAAACAAATACATTAATCATTGCCGACCACGATTAACATTTCCTGATGGCACTTTGGAAGACATTTCAACGTCTACCGAACGCTTGCGAACTCATTTAATCATCTAAGAGTTTTATTGTTAGTTTCAAAACAAGTTTCAGTACATTTCGAACTTGGTTTAAGAAGTATTTTAAAGGATTTCACAAGGGGGGCATCTGGTCCTGAAGGGGGGCAACTGGTCCTAGCACCAGATGCCCGGGGAGGCATCTGGTCCTAGTACCAGATGCCCCGGGGGGCATTCTGAAGGGGGGGCATCTGGTCCTGTTACACCTGCACGAAAACCTATCTGGTATAGTGTGAACGGGACCTTAATCAACCATGTCAAACCAAACTTGTTCTTCGTTTATATACACATGATGTACGTCACAACATTCAAACAAACTGAAATATCCCAAAAGCGAAGCAAGGAAACTAAAAACTTGTAAGGGTCATTTCTGTAAAGCGCTCTCAATTCGTCAGAATTTATGCCACAAAAATAAAATAGATATCGTTAGAAAGCTATTAATTTGTAGAATACAATGGTGTCTTTGGTTTCGCGATAAACACAAACCGTTAATAGTTGTGAATTTTTCAATTAAAAGCAGAGGGCTTCACTTGGGGCGACTCAAGTAAAAAGCGTTTTATTTTGTTCAAAATCTTTTTTCGCAGTTCGATTCCGAGATAAATATCCAGCAAAACGGTGTCAGCGTTTTTTGATATGTTGAGTTTTGCCGAATTTATTGACGATCAAAGTTGAAAATGCTGTTTTTCGACCAACATTCGGACAAAATAAGTCATAAATTCGAAACCAGGCGATAAATGAAAAAACGCTGACACCGTTTTGCTGGACACTTATCTCGGAATCGAACTGCGAAAAAACTTTTTGAACAAAATGAAACGCTTTGTTCTTAAGTCGCCCCGAGTGAAGCCCTCTGGTTTTAATTAAAAAATTCACAACTATTAACGGTTTGTGTTTATCGCGAAACCAAAGACACCATTGTATTCTACAAATTCATAGCTTTCTAACGATATCTATTTTATATTTGTGGCATAAATTCTGACGAATTGAGAGCACTTTACAGAAATGACCCTGCAAACCTTAACAAAGACCTTAATAAAGTGTGATGTATGTTTAGTTCTGAGATTATACTTACATTAGTCTTGTGTTTGTAGTACTGTTTAGAAACTGGTGCATCTGATGCTGTCTGCAAAGAGAAGAAGGTATACATGTACTTTAATGTCTTGCATAGCGGTTTAGATATGTAACAAACGGGCACTCAAGATATTGCATATATCCACCTTGCAGCGGATTATTAGAGACGTTTAAAAAGAAAACAAGCCAATCCCGCGCTACAGGTGAGGTAATACGGCAACATCTTTCTTCAACGTGCAACGCAACTTTGTTGCATTGAAATTGAATAGCGTTGTTGCACGTATTACACCCACCTTAAACATTGTTACACAACAATGATTTTGTTGCAAGTTGAAAAAAATTTGTTGAAAAAAGTAGACTCCACTTCTACTTGCTGCAACATGCTGATCCAACTTGCAACGCAGCAATGTTGCGGCAATCTGTTGCTCGTATTACTTCACCTTAACCAGGCCAACTAAAAAAAAATGTTTGCCTAAAATAAGACAGACAGACAGACAGACAGACAGACAGACAGACAGACAGACAGACAGACAGACAGACAGACAGACAGACAGACAGACAGACAGACAGACAGACAGACACACACACACACACACACACACACACACACACACACACACACACACACACAGACACACAGACACACAGACACACAGACACAGACACAGACACAGACACAGACACAGACACAGACACAGACACAGACACAGACACAGACACAGACACAGACACAGACACAGACACAGACAGACACAGACACAGACACAGACAGACACAGACACAGACAGACAGACACAGACACAGACACACAGACAGACAGACAGACAGACAGACAGACAGACAGACAGACAGACAGACAGACAGACAGACAGACAGACAGACAGACAGACAGACAGACAGACAGACAGACAGACAGACAGACAGACAGACAGACAGTAAAAACAAATTCCTGGCGGAGTTCTACGAAACATTTTAGCTATAAAGCTACCATCTCTCAAGATGACGCGAGATCACGGGCCGAAAGTTTAGATTATTCATATAGTAACAAGTATATTTGTGACAACTACAAAAATATTTTTTTAAAGGTATACTTGTCTCACTCTTTGGGTCTTTGGAAGGGAATGCTATTGTGATGAAAGTAATGGTGTAATTCAATTGATATTTTTCATTAACAGGTTACTTTATCAAACGGAATTGCCTGGTCAACTGACAATAAAACGATGTACTTTATTGATAGCCTCTTATGGTAAGAATATACAGAACAAAATTGATTTTAATCATTCTATTTTCTTTTAAAATTTGAGAACCTAGTGGAGATGTCTGAGAGTTTCACTATTCGGTAGATAAAATGTAGAGTGCTGGGTAGGCAGTGTTTCAGATAGAGCAAAGTGAAAAGATGGTGAACTGCCGAGGATAGTTTTTATAATGAAATATACTGACGCAGGGCTCAAAATAACGGCCGGTCAACGGTCAATGACCGGCCAGATTTTTAATGTGGCCGGTCAAATTTGTATAACGCCGGTCATTTTGACCGATAATATTACTTGCAATTAATTTTATTACTTCCATTTGAAGGAACTTAAAATATATATATTGAAGTGAACTACGCATTCATTTCCTTTTTATGACAAACATTCATATCAGTACTAGCTTATATATATATATATATATATATATATATATATATATATATATATATATATATATATATATATATATATATATATATATATATATATATATATATATATATATATATATATATATATATATATATATATATATATATATAAAATAATCACGAGCCCCTTCGCCATAAAGTTAGACACATTTACAAAACATCAAATATAACTTTATTTCTTGTACATTACGTACGTTTCGGGGCACTGCCCCTTCTTCGGGAAAGAAGAGGTGATGCGATTGTGGAGACTTGGTTAAAGGATTTGGATGTGGAAACGGGGAAATTGACAGAGAGGTTGAGACAGAGGAGGAATAGAAAGTTTGGACGTTTGTGTTTGAGGAAGAAAAGACGTGTTTTGGCAAGGGAGTCGGTTGTCAGATTGCAGGGGGTTATTGAGGCGGCGATGAATTATAATGATCAACAAATGGAAACAGCAGGAACAATGGATGAGACGGCAGAGGATCAAGGTAATTATGACACAACGCTTGGGAGTGAAGATATGGAGGGGATTGAAGAAGGTGCAGAGATGCTAGATATTTTGGTTTCTGAATTGGACAAGGTTGAAAGGGAAATGGATTTAAATCGGGAAGTGACAGTTACTAAATTTGTGAGTGATAATGTAGTAAATTTGTCAAATAGAGTACTGACCGAAGCTGAGATTTCCGTTCTATCTAAAGGTCTTAAGTTTTGTGTTACACCTAGGGATTTGGGTTGGTTTTCTATACAAAGAGATTTGAAAGAGTTTGATCGTAAAGTAAAATGTAAGGCTTATTTTGAGTCCGTAAATAAAGATTTTAATGAGAATGATCTTGATAGATTTAAGGAAAAATCAGCTTGGGTTCTGAAAAAAGTAGATTCAGGGGTTGAGGTTTATTTGTCAAACTTGAAGGAGCGCATATTTTCGATCAATGAGAGAGGAAGAAACTATAGTAACCTCACAATTGCCGAAAGGGAAGCACTTAAAAATCTTAAGGGTTATAAGGATATTGTTATTAAAGAAGCAGATAAGGGATCGGCAGTTGTGATTTGGGGTAGGGATGATTATTGTAAGGAAGCATATGAGCAACTTGGGGATAATAGTGTTTATGAAGTTATCGATAAGAATCGGGTTAATGATGTTTCCTCTCTTATTGGTCGGGAATTAGATGTTATGGTTAAAGATGGACATATTAGTCTGAAAAATAAGAAGTATCTCTTGAACGCCAGGCCTAGGGTAGGAAGATTCTATTTGCTTCCAAAAATTCACAAGAGGTTGGAAAATGTGCCTGGCCGTCCGGTTATATCTAACTGTGGTACAGCTACCGAAAGAATTTCGGCATTTGTTGATTTTTATATCCAACCTTTGGTGGATTGTGTTCCATCAATTATTAAAGATACTAATGATTTTCTTGGGAGGTTAAAAGGGCTTGGTTTTGTTCCTGAAACTGCTCTAATTTGTACTATTGATGTGGTTGGATTATATCCCCACATTCCTCATGATGAAGGCTTGGAAGCACTTAGAAAGGCTATAGAAAAAAGTACTATTCAGATTCCCTCTGAGCATTTTATTAATTTGGCAAAGTTGATATTAGGTAATAATTATTTTGAGTTTGAGGATAAGGTTTATCGACAAAAATTAGGTACCGCAATTGGTACAAAGTTTGCCCCGGCTTTTGCCAATATTTTTATGGCAAATTGGGAAAAAGGTTTTCTTAGTACATGTGTTTATCAGCCGTGGGTGTGGTGGCGGTTTTTGGATGATGTGTTCATGGTGTGGCTTCATGGCAGAGATAAGCTTGATAATTTTTTGGAAGCTTTGAATTCATACCATGAATCAATTAGGTTTACGTGGGAAATTAGTGGCAGTAAATTGGCATTTTTGGATGTTTTGGTATCCTTGAATTATGGTAGTTTTACAACGGATGTATATTATAAACCCACGGATACTCATCAGTACCTCAATTTTAAATCG
This sequence comes from Corallium rubrum, assembly GCA_964035015.1. Taxonomy (NCBI): domain Eukaryota; kingdom Metazoa; phylum Cnidaria; class Anthozoa; order Scleralcyonacea; family Coralliidae; genus Corallium; species Corallium rubrum. The sequence goes on from OZ036003.1 coordinate 8,832,433, forward strand.
TGCCATCCCCCTCATGTTAAGAAGGGCATTCCATTTAGCCAGGCGCTTAGGTTAAGGCGAATTTGCGAGTCAGATGAGGTTTATGAGAGTAGAATTGAGGAATTGAAGGGGTTTCTTCTTAAGAGAGGTTATAAACGGGATTTTATTGATGTCCAAATCAATCGGGTTGGAGGCCTTGATCGTTCTAGCCTTTTAAAGGGAAATAAAAAGAGTTCTAGTAAAAAAGGTGGGGGTAATAGGCTAGTGCTGATTTTGGACTTTCACCCGGCTCTTTTGGATGTCCATGGGGTCCTGCGGGAGTTACAGATTTTAACGGATATGTCGCCTATTCTTAAGAAAATATTGGCAGAAGTTCCAATGTTAAGCTTTAGAAGACCAAAGAATCTTAAAGATAATCTAGTAAGAGCGAAAATACAACCTATAGAAGAAAAAGTTAAGGGAATGTTTTGCTGTGGAAAGACAAGATGTCAAGTTTGTAAATTTGTTAAATTGGGTTCTACCTTTATGTGTAACGTAGATAAGAAGTCGTTCCACATCAATCATTCCTTTGATTGTGACTCGAGCGGGGTGATTTATTTAATTGAATGCAAAAAATGTAATAAGCAATATGTGGGTAGTACCATCACATCATTTAGAAAGCGGTTTAATAATCATAAAAGTTCATTGAGTAGATTTGGTAAGGGCCAGAGGGGGATGTGTGGAGAACATCTTTATGCTCATTTTTGGAAAGAGGGTCATAGGGGTTTGGATGATGTGATGGTACAGGTTATAGATGTTACAGATGTAAGAGATCCGACTTGTAGAGAAGCTTTTTGGATTGGAAAATTGAACAGCAATATACCGCTGGGACTTAACGCTTTAGAGATTGAATGAATATTTAATTGTATAGTAATCTTACAGTAGGTATAAAGGAACTCTAATTTGTGACTCGAATATTATGATTTGAAGAAGGGGCAGTGCCCCGAAACGTACGTAATGTACAAGAAATAAAGTTATATTTGATGTTTGTGTTGTGTTGTGTTGTGTTGTGTTGTGCTGTGCTGTGCTGTGCTGTGCTGTGCTGTGCTGTGCTGTGCTGTGCTGTGCTGTGCTGTGCTGTGCTGTGTTGTGTTGTGTTGTGTTGTGTTGTGTTGTGTTGTGTTGTGTTGTGTTGTGTTGTGTGGTGTGGTGTGGTGTTGTGCTGTGTTTGTTTTTTGTTGGGGGTTAGTTTGGTTGTTTTTTTTGTTGTTTTTTTTGTTTGTTTGTTTGTTTTGTTTTGTTTTGTTTTGTTTTGTTTTGTTTTGTTTTGTTTTGTTTTGTTTTGTTGTTGTTGTTGTTGTTGTTGTTGTTGTTGTTGTTGTTGTTGTTGTTGTTGTTGTTGTTGTTGTTGTTGTTGTTGTTGTTGTTGTTGTTGTTGTTGTTGTTGTTGTTGTTGTTGTTGTTGTTGTTGTTGTTGTTGTTGTTGTTGTTGTTGTTGTTGTTGTTGTTGTTGTTGTTGTTGTTGTTGTTGTTGTTGTTGTTGTTTTTTGGTTTTTTCCGGGGGGGAGGGGGAGGGGGGGGGTCACGAGTCGAAATTCATATCAGTATACTGATCGTTTATAAGATATGCGTAGTACACCTAATCGAAATGAGGTTTTTCTTCTTTTGAGTTGTAATCTATTCTAACTGTATTATAATTATGATCACGAACTAATGAATGTATATTTGGAAATATTTCTTGAATATTTTAGGAAAGTATTTGCTTTTGACTTCGATCTTAAAACCGGTTCGTTGACAAACAAGAGAGTTGCCGTTGCTATAGATCCAGAATTAGGGGTAAGTATACATTATGATAAACTCGGCTATCGTTTTTCTGGACGGAAAGTACAATCTTATAACGCTGACGTACGTTTTCTGAGTTCTGATTGGATAATTTGCACCACGTGACAACATGTTATGTCATGGCAACGCTCAGTCATGCTTTAGTAGCCGTGCTTTAATTTCATTCAAGTATAGATAAAATTAAAGCACAGATTACTTTTATATTTAATATATATTTATATGTTTATTATATTTTATATTTAATATATCGAATTACTATTTCTGTAAACGTATATACACTAGTAGTTCAGGTATTTTAATTCGAATTTCAAAAACTCATTAATAATTCATGAGGAAAATTCAAAAGAAATTAAAGTTTAATCAGTGTCTTTATATGTGATAAAGATACCTCCTGATTTACATAAACTTGAGCTTTGATTTTCTCGCCTTAGACAACGTTATTTTTCAAAATTACTACGCCAACGAACTTACCAAATGGTGATCGTTTTTAAAGCCATTCAAAACACTCGCAGAACGTGTTTTATCAGATCTGCTTCGCATCGTGTTTTATATCTGATAAAACACTCCCGCTCGTGTTTTAAATATTGCATAAATGTATAAGAGACAATTTGAGACTCGTCCTTTAGCGAGGAAACTAAACAAGGATGAGTAGCAATACCACAACATTTACAAAAGCATTTCGCAGCGTAAACTTCATATTTTGTTCGACTATATTGTTTTTTCTTTCCTGCTACGTTTTCGCTGATGTCGGTGTTTACCGAATTTGTGAAGTTACTACAATAACCGTACTCTGTTAAATACTTTTGTACTGTATTCTCTTTAAGTTTCCAGATGGATTGTGCGTCGATAGTGAAGACAAATTATGGGTAGCGATCTACAATGCTGGTGTGGTAGGTTTCCATGTCACAAAATTACAATGTGCAAGTTAAACATAAGACAGTACAATACAATACAATACAATACAATACAATACAATACAATACAATACAATACAATACAATACAATACAATACAATACACAATACAATCAACACAATACAATCAACACAATACAATCAATACAATACACAATACAATCAACACAATACAATACACAATACAATCAACACAATACAATACACAATACAACACACAATACAATACACAATACAATACACAATACAATACACAATACAATACACAATACAATACACAACACACAATACAATACAATACAATACAATACAATACACAATACAATACAATACAATACAATACAATACAATACAATACAATACAATACAATACAATACACAATCAACACAACACAACACAACACAACACAACACAACACAACACAACACAACACAACACAACACAACACAACACAACACAACACAACACAACACAACACAACACAACACAACACAACACAACACAACACAACACAACACAACACAACACAACACAACACAACACAACACAACACAACACAACACAATCAACACTACACAATACAATACACAATACAATACACAATACAATACACAATACAATACACAATACAATACACAATACAATACACAATACAATACACAATACACAATACACAATACACAATACACAATACACAATACACAATACACAATACACAATACACAATACACAATACACAATACACAATACACAATACACAATACACAACACACAACAATACACAATACAATCAACACAATACAATCAACACAATACAATCAACACAATACAATCAACACAATACAATCAACACAATACAATCAACACAATACAATCAACACAATACAATCAACACAATACAATCAACACAATACAATCAACACAATACAATCAACACAATACAATCAACACAATACAATCAACACAATACAATCAACACAATACACAATACACAATACACAATACACAATACACAATACACAATACACAATACACAATACACAATACACAATACAATACAATACAATACACAATCAACACTACACAGTACACAATATACAATACAATACACAATACAATATACAATACAATATACAATACAATACACAATACAATACACAATACAATACACAATACAATACACAATACAATACAATACAATACAATACAATACAATACAATACAATACAATACAATACAATACAATACAATACAATACAATACAATACAATGGCAATGCAACACAACATATACAATACAATACAATACAATACAATACAATACAATACAATACAATACAATACAATACAATACAATACACAATCAACACTACACAGTACACAATACACAATATACAATACAATACACAATACAATACACAATACAATATACAATACAATATACAATACACAATACAATACACAATACAATACACAATACAATACACAATACAATACAATACAATACAATACAATACAATACAATACAATACAATACAATACAATACAATACAATACAATACAATACAATACAATACAATACAATGGCAATGCAACACAACATATACAATACAATACAATACAATACAATACAATACAATACAATACAATACAATACAATACAATGGCAATGCAACACAACATATACAATTCAATTCAATACAATACAATACAATACAATACAATACAATACAATGCAATGCAATGCAATGCAATGCAATGCAATGCAATGCAATGCAATGCAATGCAATGCAATGCAATGCAATGCAATGCAATGCAATGCAATGCAATGCAATGCAATGCAATGCAATGCAATGCAATATTTAATCTTAAATATATAAATCGTTTAAGCTGGGAAAATAAAAGGAACAGTTAATGTAGATCAAAACAATTCTCTCTCTATATATATATATCCAATTTAATGAAGTTATAAAAAACATTTGTGTAATGACGACTGCGTAACTTTTTGTCCTGTTAAATCTTTACAACAGGTCAACCGTTATGATCCTTTATCTGGGTCTGTTCTAAGATCAGTAAAATTGCCAGCCTCCAAGATTACGTCGTGTTGCTGGGGTGGAAAGAATCTGGATGAACTTTACGTGACTTCAGCTAGGTGTGTTGTGTGTTTTATTTGTTACTAGTGGCTTGAGTAATGATTTATTTAACGTCGTAAACACAGGATGTGGTCGCCCAATCATCCGAGCCAGAGGCTCATGTTACAGTTGATTTCACATTACTTTACCGCCGTGTGTTGCGAAGTTCGAAGTTCGAATAATTTTGCTAACGAAATACTGTAGTGTACTATAGTGCGAACTGAGCGTTTCCCAAAACATTTCTTATCGCGTTTTTGCCCTGTATAATTTAATTCCTCTCTAAACTTGTTCATTTTTGGTTGTATTGTTGTAGGGAGTGTTTAAGCGAAGAAAAAGTCAAAAACGAGCCATTGGCTGGATCTGTCTTCAAAGTTACAAATCTAAATTGCAAAGGAATGCTTGCGAACGAGTACAATGGTTAGCAAGAAATGCGATAAAGCAAGAAATGAATAAGGATAGCTTAGGATAATTTGAGTGCTAATAGATAGAAACATTTTTAAAATTCAGACATGGGTAAAGAATCTAAAATTGTTTTCAATTTGGGCGTCATTTGAAACTGAAATTTGTCAAATTACAATTGTGATTAGAATTTTTTAAATTGATAATAAATAACATATAATGGTAATAAATATGCGAAGCATACTAAAATTGTAAGTAGAAATAGTCATGGTTTATAACCTATTGTTGATTTTTGATATTTTTAATTTGTTGTCACTGATAAAAACTTTAAAAACTCATTATTTGAGGATGATTGCTCAACTGCACCCTAATTAGAAATTGAACTAGAACGAAACACAACCAATAATGAGATCATTTTTGAAGTTATCAAAAAAAAAAGACACCCACAGCATAGACCAATCCAAATTCGGGTTCCCGGAAATTCGGATCGTACTGGCATCGAGCTATATTCGGATCGGGTCGGGTTCGCACGACGTGGTTGCATGTATAGCGCTCCGTCGTGATCACATCACTATTTAAGTTTGTCCGCTTTTACCCACAATTCTTGCAGTCCGAACAATAGATAATGGCTCATTTGCAATCATCTGAAAGTCAATTTTGGTTTGTTTGTCCGCTTTTTGGGCTATAAATAGGGACCTTAAGATCTACGACGGCAACTTCAACTACGGCGTCCTCCAATAAAAGAATTCTATATAAATAAGTTTTGTGGAAACACCACGTAAAATATTTCTTTGCTAAGCTTTCCGCCTGTTGCCTCTGTTGGCTGACGTCATTTATAAATTAAGCAACGTGAGCCAACAGTTTGTTATTATTGCTCTGATGAAGGCCTGAGTCAACAGGCCGAAAGCTTAGCAAAGAAATATTTTACGTGGTGTTTCCACAAAACTTATTTATATTACTTTATCGCCATGAAAACGTTCAAAGAATTAAAAAGAATTCTAGTTGTCAAACAAAGTGAATGAATAATTTGTAATCCAAGCGTAATCTCAACACCGTCTTCGTTCTTTATACAATGCCACTTAGAGCATTTTCACGTCTTCAGGACGACGTCAACGGCCAAGAGACGAGCACTGTTGCTTGATATTTACTTCAATACAAACACTACAATCATTTTAGAAGTACTGGGGGACGTTTTAAAAGTCATTAAACTAACTTTAAATATCAAATATATAATAGTTACTTAACCGTGACGTTTTTCAGTTATTTTGATTGGTTTCCATATCTGACCAATAAGAGTATGATAAAGTCACTTTCAGCCAATTATCTATGTAATCGACCCCTAAAACAAGTACAAATAAACGTAAAAAATAACCTGGATAAACCATGAGATTAGGAGTCAAGGACATTGATTAGGATTCAGGACAAATAACCGAATTTCGGCATTTTTTTTGACCTCATTGCCATGAAACGCTGCAAAAAATGTCACATTTCAATTTATATAATGCAGTATTTGTCTTTTTTCTTTTATATGTTGGGTTTCTTCAAGAAAAACTACATGCACAAACAGAATTTATACAATATTCTGGTTGCTATGCGTGTTTTCATTGGTTGTTGCCCATGATCTATTAGAGGACAGACACACGGATCACGTCAGATCACGTCAGCTGACTTGCTTTTTTCTTTCTTCATGCCCCAAAATCCGTCAAGAGTTTTGAAAAAACCTTTTAAATTTTTGTATTGTACGAAACAAATATAGATTCCACTTTTTTGTTGTCTGTTCAGTTATAGATGCACAGAAGACGTAACAACGTGGTAAGAACATCAGTGACCCACTCGACTGCGTCTCGTGGGCCACTTTTTTGTTCTTACCACGTTGTGACGTCATCTGTGCATCTATAACGGAACAGACAACGGCAAAATGGAATCTATTTGTTAAAGTGTATATGAAATGAAAATTAAGTTTGTTTAATTTGGAAGAACTCTTGATATTGTAAAGTAACATCTTCTACAGTTTTTCCATATCTTACTTCGTTCTTGAGATCTTACTATTTGTTTGATATGTAAATGATCACACTGCATACGTCACATTGTATAATGAGTTACTGAGAAATCGTGTATATCATTGATATTAATCTGTTAAATCGCTTGAACCTGTGTTTGTTTAAAGTCATGAGACAAATACACCTACATGCCCAGTTTCGTTTGACTTTGTTCGATAACTTCAACAATATTCCTAATTTTCCAACAACTCATTATACAATGTGACGTGTGCAGTGTGATCATTTACATATCAAACAAATAGTAATATCTCAAGAATGAAGTAAGATACGGAAAAACTGTAGAATATGTTACTTTACAATATCAAGAGTTCTTTCAAATTAGACAAACTTAATTTTCATTTCATATACACTTTAAATAGACACATTGGTAAAGTGTTTCCACGCTGGCTTAAAGTTGTTAAATTTGTTATCTGCTGTTCCCGTGGCTCAATTGTTAGAGCGTCTGGCTAGTTGCTGCGAGCCGTAAGGCGAGCAGCTCACTAATCTTGACGAGGTCTGGGCCGAGTTTATATGAGTTCACAAACTCGATTCTTAGGATTTCGTGGGCGATGATCTTCAGTATACGCAATGTCTACCGATCAGCGGCAGGCTACGCTACACCACGTTGTCTTTCTTCCTCGAGGACTTTTCGACAACAGCCGTTATTGCTGCAAATCAACAACCTAAAACTGCATAGATTGCCGTTCTTCACTTCAAGCAAGAGTGCTGACGCCATCACTCTTTAATGGCTCGATTTTATACGCGTGACGTCCATGTTGAGGAAAACGTCGCATGCTTAAGCTCTTTAATTGAAAATGCTTCGGACGATAACAAGTATTTTACTACTAAATAGTAAATGGTAGCAACTCGCAGCACTTCACTTTTGATAAAAACTTCTAGTATACTCGGATATTTGTGGGTTTGAGTCGTGTCTCAAGCTCAAGAATTTTCTGAGTTTAACTATGCTTACGACAGCTTGTACATTTAAGCAAAAACAACTGAAAATCTGAAACTTAACGAATATGATCATGCCTTCAATTTGATTAGATCGTGATCTATAAGATTACATTTTATGTAACAATATTTGTCCGACCAAAGACACAAGCCGTGTTTACACGGCCAAAATTTAAGCACGCTTAAGTTAAGCGTGCTTAAAATGCGCCACCTTGGTGCATTTGCACGGTCATTTAATAACCCCTTACTAAAACACGTACACCATTATTCAACATGGCGGATGAGCTATATTTTTGGTTTTGGAAGCTTCGTATGGGTAGCGTGCGTCAAAGAACAACGGAAGACATCAGTACACGCGAGAAAGAGTAGTAGCTAAAAGAAAGAGAAACAGACGAACAAAGAGCGAGATGGAAGCTTCTGTAGCTGGGCAAAAAAAAAGCATTTTATCGTATTAATAACACCGTATTAATAGCAAGCGTTTTTCAATCCCGTTGCGTTTACACGGCCAAGTTAAGCGCGATTAACTGATCGTGCTCAGTTTAATCCACCTCCTTGAGGTGGTGCAAACTAATCACGATTAATTTACGCCGATCTGTTTACACGGACATTTTAAGCCCGCTTAAAGTCAGACGTGGCTCAGATCCCGCTTAAGTTTTGGCCGTGTAAACAGGGCTACAGACAATTCAAATATATTGCCGAAATTTCGACATTTGCACTTTAACATATATTCTGTAAATACAGCGACTACCGTTTAATGTCAGCCCGAAATTAATTAATTTATACATCTGCCAACAAAACGATTCTTATTTTTCCAAAAAACATAATTCACGTTCAAGATTAAAGTGTATTCAAAAAACACCCTGATATATTACAAAAAAAAAATATATCGGGTTTTTCCGTTCAAAATCATGCAGGGGTTGACTACAAAGAGAATTCAGTTCCGCTGGCGGGGCAATAAATACCTTAAAAATATGGAGATGGCGATTATACATAAAATAATTTCTGAAAATAATTAAAAGCCCAGGATAAAAGCCATAACCCGGTTGGAACTATCCAAGCTAAAAATTTCCAGTCCGATCAACCAGACCAAAATTTCCCGCCACAAAAATTCCAACTGAAAATATAAACGCAAATAAGCAACTATAAATCCCCACTTGTTTTTAGTTCTGATTCTCTTTCCGGCTTGGGATCATGTCAACCGCGGACTGAATCGTTCAATTCCATACAAATAAGCAGCTGGCTATTTAATTTCGAGCTGAAATAGTCAAGTATATTTCATATTTACCCAGTAGGATATGTTGATACGTTTTCAAGGCGGATATATGCAGGGACCGGCTAATTAAAATAGTACGTCACTTTGTACATTTTATTTCAGGAAAATTTGTTTGAGTAATCGCCCATAATGAAACATCTGGTCACATTATGAATTTCACTATGCCATAAGATAAAAGACGATCGCTTCATGATTAGCAATTGAAGTGCCGACGTAAAGAAGAAACGAACTAACCCCAGTTAGTGTAATAAAAGTAGCGTGCTGCGTAGGCAGTGTAGAAACAACAATCGAAATATAGTAAGGTTAGATATACTGCCGAAACAGAGAACGTAGGAGTCTAACGTTTCGAGCGAAGGCCCTTCGTCAGAGAGAAACGTGAACCCCAGTTAGTCGGGCTCACCCTATTCTTTCCTTGGCCGTAAGAGAAGAATTAAATCATCGTTAGGATACGTTTACATCTAAACTAAACCAATTCTTCTTTGCAAATTTAGTTTATCTGAGTTTTAAAGCCGCAGTACCAATCCCAATTAGACGAGTAAGACCGGTTAACCGGTCAACCCTCATGTAATCGACCCTCACAGATTTTTCTTTCTTTGAGGCTTCATCATGTTATGACAGTCTTCATTTCTCAAATATATTTGAGAAATGAAGACTGACATAACAACGCAAAACTGCCTTTCTTTGCTGTAAGTATTACACACAGGGTATTCTAATAGGGCTAGCTCACCTCTTGTGAATCGCCCCTTTCTATTTGCGTTCGCAGTGAACCCTTTCCTAACTTAATTATTAGTATTTTATTTCATTTTGGCTAACGGAAAACGATGTTAAGAAGTATCTATTGTAAATCTTTCTGGTAGATATCGGTCTTTAGTATTGTATTCCGGCTAACGCCAGACAAATGTATTCACCTCTGCACGAACAAACGCTCAGACAAGGACAATTTAATCCCACGGTCCCCCTATACGGTAGGACCGGTAAGACAATTTTAACTGCGATTAATATTGACCTAGTTTTTCACTTTTCTATAATTTCCTGTCAATAACGTTCAATTTACAACTACGCATGCCAGCTGACATTTCGTTTATCAAAAACACAGCTCAAATAAATCCAATATGTTCTTGGGTGCACCATTTATAGGAAGTAAAGAAATATCGCTGGTTTATACCGATGTCAAATTTGAGGAGGTTGTTTTTTCGGCTGGTATATATTTATCACTAAAAGAGGAATAGCTGTTTAAAGTTTTGTATTTTTTCCGTATCAATTCTATAAAAGATTTGCATGTCATTTGTCTTGATTTTAATCATAACTTTTTTAATTCCCTTGTTTCGAGCAGGGGGTGTCGAAAACAATTATTGGAAATTGAATTTTCTGTTAAGAATATTTTATACGCAACCACAAGGGACATGTTTGGAAGACTATTGTTTAGGATTAGATGTATGTGCGGCAGTACAACTGGACGATTGTATTCATATATTTAATTGCATTGTATGGCCATGTATATATGTGTTCTAAGAATGCTCATATATTAATGGCATACATCATGTAGTGTGTGTATAAGCAGGCAGATGGGTTAAGTAGGGTGCATTAGTTGGGTATGCATGTTTAAGTGGGGGTGCGGTAGAGCTCATTGGATATAGGTAAGTCAGTGGACACAGAAAAGTCGGTATAGACAGGTAGATTGATAAGTAAGTAAGTAGGTAGGTAATAGGTAGGTGCATGGGTAGGTAGGTATAGGTAGGTGGTTAGTAAGACGGTAGGTAAGTGGCTAGGTAACTGGGTATGTTCGCAAGTGGCAGGCAGCCAGCCAAGAAGGCAGGGACAGACAGACAGACAGACAGACAGACAGACAGACAGACAGACAGACAGACAGACAGACAGACAGACAGACAGACAGACAGACAGACAGACAGACAGACAGACAGACAGACAGACAGACAGACAGACAGACAGACAGACAGACAGACAGACAGACAGACAACCAGAGAGGACTAGACTAGACCACGCCACACCACACCACACCGCACCACACCACACCATGCGTTCTTCACGTCAGTCGGTCTCTCCTGTGCTTCGAGGCTTTTCCGCAGGGTTCTGCGGTTTTCCTCCCTCCGTAAAATCAACACTTAGGTCTTAGCTTATGTCGTGCACTTTTAAGGTCTTAGCTTAGGTCTTAGCTTATGCCGTGCACCTCTGACTCGGATGATTGGGCGACCACATCCTGTGCTTACGACGTTGAATAGATCATTACTCATAAATGGTTGCTCACAACACCACTCACTGCCAGGAAGATAGGTAAGGAATACACATTAACCACAGCATTAACCCAGATCAACAAAAGCGTGAAAACAACCAAGAATTGAAATTGCCTCCATAACCTACCTATTCAGCTCATGAAAGCTAGCTGGTCCGAAAATCTATTCCATCGCAAAATCGACACCAACACTAAGCGATCTTCCTGGAAAATGGCAAGATTAGGTCGCCACACGGGACTATAACTTTGTGTACATGGTCTCAAACTCTCTGTGTCTCCTTGCCCCGTACCCCTCCTGTAGTATAGATCTTCATTAGTCGTGGTTATATTATTAATAATCTCGCCGTGTAATTACCTTTTTCAACAGACTGATTTTAAATGAAGTTACTCGACATTATTTGCTGTCTTTCGCGGGTGTATTTAGACAAGTATCATCTGGCCTCGCTGTCACAATTCACGCCACGCCAGTCACATATACATGGCGTCTGTGACAATACAAGGAATAGTCCTCACTCTCATCGTAGTCACAACTTTGTTCGGGAATGTCCTTGTCCTTTACCTACTCTACAAGCCGCAACGCTGTTTGCTAAAACGACCTCTCTACATCTTAATCTTCAATATCTGCGTGGCGGATATCGCCGTTGTCTTATCTTCCATGGGTGTCAAGGCCATAGACGAATTCTACCAAGACTGGTTCTACGGCGGTGCGATGTGTCGAATAATAGAATACTCCCAGAGGGCACTTTTTCGCGTGAATATCATCACGCATGTCTTCATAGCCGCTGATCGCTACTACAGTGTCGTTTTCCCACTCCAACCGCAGACGACGAGGCGAAGAGTGAAGCGCATTGTCGTGGCAATTTGGTTATTCTCCTTCGTAATGTCCATGCCGTTTTTGTTTTCATTCGACGTACGTCGAAAAAATGGCATCCGGATCTGCATGATAGTCCATCTTCAATGGATGTGGATGGAGAAGATTCACGTCTCGATCGATCTGTTCATGTTTTTCCTGTTGCCCTTAGGAATTCTCGTCTGGCTGTACGCGAGAATCATCAGCAGCCTGATGCGGCATAAGCGTCAGTCGGGGGACATCGGTTCCATGCACGCGACCCTTACTACAATTCGCGCAGCCATTCGCGGAGTCCGGGTGTCCATCATTGTCATAACTGCCTTCACCATCTGTTGGATACCGGTTATCGTAAAAGGTTTCAATCGCTTAGTCAATGATAATAATGTGAACACTGATCGTACGGACCCTCTATACGAGACAGCCATGTTTTTCGCATTTCTTAACGACGCGATCGTCCCTTTGTTGTACTGCGCCCTGGACACTAACTTACAGCCAGCGGCAAACAAGCTGCTCCGATGGTTCCCAAAGATACAACCCGAAGAAAGTTCGGATTTGGATGGTACGGCAAATGAATAGGGCTACAAACACCACAGATTACAGAATTTTCCTTCAAGTCTATTTATTCGTAACAGAACACCAAGATGTCCAGCATTGACCCTAAAGCCTGACCCAGGCGAAGTTGGAAAACGGAGGAAAAAATTCACGCTATTTATGAAAGCTGCAAAAGGCAAAATTCCCAATATTTTGAGAAACGATGTGAAAACTTGAAATTCTGGCGGCAGAAACGCTTCTCAAATCTAAAACTTTGTAACATGATATTATTAAATTAAAAATGTACGAAAAAGATTGAAAATGAAAATGTTTTTGTCAATTGGGTTTGTTATGACGTCATACAAAGTGGGACTTAATACAAAATCAAATACGATAACGTATATGGCCGGTATATAGAACGTGTATATAGTAGAGGGGGGGGGGGTTACATGAGACCGGCCCGAACTCAGGAGACTGAAGGGGTGTTTATATGAGATTGGCCCGAACTCAGGTCAGACTGAAGGGGTGTTTATATGAGTTACGCAGTTAGTTACTTTGCTTTGAAAGTAACTAACTGCATAGCGAACTTTTGTACTGAACGTTTGCAGATACACAACCTGCTTTGTGATTTGCTAATTTTATTTTTTTAAATTTTTTTTTGTGCTTTTACAGCATCCTCCTCGCTATCATCTCCTGATTTATGTTTGTTGTTTTTGGATGACGAGATGTTTTCGAGATACATGTGAGGCTAACTAAGAAAATGGTACGTAATTTCTCTAACAACGTGAGGGAGTCGGTGTTGATGATGAATGTTGGTCGAGGAGAGAGGGTGGATAATAATGTCCGGTCGAGGCAATTAAATATGTCGTGTCTCTGTTTTGTTTTGTTTTGTTTTGTTTTGTTTTGTTTTGTTTTGTTTTGTTTTGTTTTGTTTTGTTTTGTTTTGTTTTGTTTTGTTTTGTTTTGTTTTGTTTTGTTTTGTTTTGTTTTGTTTTGTTTTGTTTTGTTTCGTTTCGTTTTTTTTATTTCGATTGGCGGTTTACGCCTGCGAATTAAAAAAATAAAAAATAAAAAAATTAAAAAAATGCGACAGATTTGCTTGCGTAGGCTAGCCTTGCCGAAAACGGCTTTCTTGCTCGTTAATATTCAAAATCAAGTCGTACGACATACCACACTACTGGAAAAGCGTATCTTGACAAACTACCAAGGGCGACCGCTGCTGCTGTTGTACTTTGGCGCAGTCTAGGGGTTTCATTCGTAAAGGGTGGATAGTGTGTGTTGCGAAAGTTGCGCGGCTGTTTGCTGAACAACGTGACACGGGAGAACGTTCTAGGTTATATATGCCTGTTTTTGTGGCAAATACGCGCGTGCGAGGGCAACGGGGCGACTTTGTACTGCACACCGTTGTAGGTTGTGCCCAGTGGCGCTCTCGCCTGTCCCGGACGGCTTTTTGCTAAGAGGACTACTGTAGGAGTAAGACAGGGCAAATCTTTGGGCGTGGTCGGTGACGTAGTTGACCGCGCGCGTGTGCGTCAAGAAGACAAATAAAACGAAAGTGACGGAGAAGAGGGTTTTCCATATTTTCTCCGTTCTTGTCGGGCGGAAAAGCTAACTGGTTGATCCTGCCAGTAACATATGCTTGTCTCAAAGATTAAGCCATGCACGTCTAAGTACGAGCACTTGTACTGTGAAACTGCGAATGGCTCATTAAATCAGTTATCGTTTATTTGATTGTACCTTTGCTACTTGGATAACCGTAGCAATTCTAGAGCTAATACATGCGAAAAATCCCGACTTCTGGAAGGGATGCATTGATTAGATTTAAAACCGATGCGGGTGTACGCCTGGTTTGTTGGTGATTCTAAATAACTGTGGGAATCGCATGGCCTTTGCGCCGGCGATGTTTCATTCAAATTTCTGCCCTATCAACTGTCGATGGTAATGTAGTGGCTTACCATGGTTGCAACGGGTGACGGAGAATCAGGGTTCGATTCCGGAGAGGGAGTCTGAGAAACGGCTACCACATCCAAGGAAGGCAGCAGGCGCGTAAATTACCCAATCCTGACACAGGGAGGTAGTGACGAAAAATAACAATACAGGGCTTTTCAAGTCTTGTAATTGGAATGAGTACAACTTAAACCTCTTAACGAGGAACAATTGGAGGGCAAGTCTGGTGCCAGCAGCTGCGGTAATTCCAGCTCCAATAGCGTATACTAAAGTTGTTGCAGTTAAAAAGCTCGTAGTTGGATTTCGGGACGGCACGGTTGGTCATCCGCAAGGCATGCCACTGGCTGCGTTGTCCTTCTTCGCGAAGACCACGTGTGCTCTTAATTGGGTGTGCATGGAATTTGCGACGTTTACTTTGAAGAAATTAGAGTGTTCAAAGCAGACTGGAGCTTGAATGCATAAGCATGCAATAGTTTACATGTGGCCGGTCAAGAAATGATACAGTAAAAAACCGCATAAAAGAACCCCTATTTTTCCAAGTCAGGCTGAAATGGTTCTTATATGTTGGGTGTGTAGTGAGAAATCAGACTGATAGGTTCTTATTTATATGGCATAAACAATTGTTCTTGATATGATGTATTTCCTTATAGAGTACATGCATCCGGTTAAAAAAGAGTGTATTAATACATCCGTAACACAATGTGTATTACATTAATTATTGCTATAAAGAAGCAAATGAACAATAGAATACCACCATTTAGTATTAAATAGTACTATTTTTCTGCCATTGATTTATTATTAGTATTAGTATTCTAATGTCTGTTTCCAAGGACCCTTGAAGCATGCCCTGTATACTTACGTGTTCTGAGCTTTAATCATTTTTTTTCATAAGCAACTGCTTCATATATATTTGTCAGGCTGAAATGGTTCTTGGGTGTGTAGTGAGAAATCAGGCTGATAGGTTCTTAACAGGTTCTTATTTATATGGATAAAGGATAAAGGACTGGGTGGCTAATCATCCTTACTTGCAGCCAGCGGCTGAATTGGGAAGGACGCAGATCAACGTGGCCGTGTCGAGGCATATCAAAGGCGCCAACGACACAGTTCAGACCACGCATCACAGCTAAGATGTTAGGTGTTGATTTTATGGAGGGAGGAAAACCGGAGAACCCGGCGAAAAACCCTCGAAGCACAGGAGAGATCAACTACAACTCTACTCACATGAGGCCAAGCCCGTCAACGGGGTCATTCCCAAGCGGTCACCCATCCAAGTACTAACCCCGTCTAACCGGGCTTAACGTTTTGGTGAGAGGCAGCGCGCTAACAGCACACGCCACCCGTGCTCCCCATCAAAACAATTGTTCTTTATATGGTGTATTTCGTTATAGTACATGGATCTGGTCAAAAAGCAGTTTATTAATATATCCAGAACACAATGTATTACACTAATTATCGCTATAATGAAGCAAATAAACAATAGAATAACGGTACCACCAATTAGTATTAAATTCTAAATAGTACTATTTTTCTCGCATTGATTTCCAGGTGATCTGACCGTGAGGGAAAGGCCTGGAACTAGCAACCTAATAGAAATCCATTTTGCTGTATTGAATAACTTATTTCTTTCATTTTCCTTTATCAAACTGGTTGAAACTTTGTATTTATGTTCAGTGTTGAAAATGATAAGTCTATGCTAAATTTGGGAACAAAATAAAGTATATTTCACGAGATATTAAATAGTTTAATTCGAAAAATGGATTTCTATTTGACAACTAGTCCCAGTCCTTTTCCGTGTTTTCAGATCACCTGGTTAGTATTAGTACTCTGTCTGTGACCACTGAAGCATGCTCTGTAGCTCATGTGTGTTCTGAGCTTCAGTAATTTTTCGCATAAGCAACTGCTTCATATATATTTGTCAGGCTGATTTGGTTCTTATATATTGGGTGTTTAATTGGTTAAATTTCAGCCTGGCGGTTCTTAATCTGCAGGTTCTTTTATGCGGGTTTTTACTGTATGACCTTGGTTCCTATATGACGTCAATTAAAAAGCACTTTTTCGTAGTTTCCTCCGAATCAGTTCATAATTAGACTTATGAATTCCGTTTACATGGAAAGCCGGCCAGGAGTCTCAAAACTTCAGTTCGGTCTAGCTAGCAAAACGAAAATAAAAATGAAATAAAAACTTCGACATTTTTGGAGATTTTTGGATACATTTTCAATATGGTAGCTGTGAGTGAGTACATTTTATTGATATGAAGTAACGTTGTTACTATATGGCACGTAGACTTTCTCAAAGTCCTTTTCACACATTTTTGACCTTTCGATATTTTTGACCTTTCGGTTCCTCGTTGAAAAGGACTTTTCCCACCTGCAGCGCGCCTATCTTCAAAGTTCCACGTTTTTTTTATATAATCAGAGAGGAACAGTTTAAAAAACTTCTTTATTGACGTTTCGGGGTACAGCTCCAACTTCAGGATCCGGATTCTGAAGCCTTAAGGGGCTGCACCCCGAAACGTCAACAAAGAAGATTTTTTAAACTGTTCCTCTCTGATTATATTTATTCCTCTCTATATATTATATATATTATATATATTACATATATTACATATATTACATATATTACATATATTACATATATTACATATATTATATATATTACATATATTACATATATTACATATATTACATATATTACATATATTACATATATTACATATATTACATATATTACATATACTACATATACTACATATACTACATATACTACATATACTACATATACTACATATACTACATATACTACATATACTATATATACTATATATACTATATATACTATATATACTATATATACTATATATACTATATATACTATATATACATATATATATATATATATATATATATATATATATATATATATATATATATATATATAAATAATCAGAGAGGAACAGTTTAAAGAATGCTCGTAATCACGTAAAAATGCTCACAGTGGCATTGTTTATAGAACGAGGACTGTATTGAAATGCTCTTGGCATTATATAAGTTAGTCATGTATTAACAATTCTTCTTTTTTCTTCTGAAGGCCAAATCGTATAGATTTTAATTAACCGAGACCCCGTTTACACGATGCTGGTACAATTTGAAACCGGAACAAAATCATGCCGTTTAGGCCTTGCGTTTACACGATACCGGCACAAAAATGACATGAAAACGGCATAAAATGAAGACGGGTTCCTTAACGGCACGAAACGAAACCGGAACACTAACCGGTATCGTGTAAACGCCCGTGCCGGAACAGTCTGATGACGGTAATCACGATATATACGACCACAGTATTCGGGTCAGCAGTATTCACAAAGTCTTCTCAATTCTCATTGGAAGAGAATAGTCACATGTTCATCTGTAATTATATTAAACCGGCACCGTGTAAACGCAAGACTTTTTGGCCTGTATTTACACACCAGCATGATTTTGTTCCCTTTTCAAATTGTACTGGCATCGTGTAAACGGGGTCTAAGGCTACGTTTATACGGTACCGGACTAATTTGAGACCAGTCTCGAATTCGTCCTATTTCGCCGTGTAATCAGGCGGAACCGTACTAATTCGAGAAGGGTTCCGAATTTGTCTCCCGTGTAAACAGGCGGAACAGTATTAATTCGAGAACAGTCTCAAGTTCGTCCAGTACATTGTACATGCACGGGGTCTGAAGCTGGTTTTCCACTAGACAATCTTTTTTGCGCGAATCAACTTTCTACTTTAAAATTAAATATAGATTTCTAATTAGTTCCAACTCATGCACATGAGCTTATAATAAAGACAAAATAACTAAAGTCGCATCGTGCGAAGAAAGTCGCTAAGTGCATGGACAATCACCTTTAGGTCAAGCTTCGCTTGTACTCTGCCCATTTGTGATGCAGTGCAATGTGAACTCGACTCGATGTCGTTCATGTTGACTGGAATCTTCAGCTTCGATTTGGGAATTACCTTCAACAGCGCCGTGTTCGACTGGACATGGGAGAATACGGAATAACTTAGGTCGAATGTTACGATCGAAAGCACAGTATATGAATGGTGATAATAGTTCACTGGCGAACAAGAAGTATAGCGCTGTAATGTACAGAGTGCTCGTACGGTTGACTTGCTCTGGGCTTGTAATCAGACGGGTCATGTACATTACTATAAAAGGTAGCCAGCAGATGATGAATACGCACACGACTGCAACGGAAACGCGGGATGCATAATTGGCCGCCGCAATACGGAGTGTTCTAGGTTGCATCGCTCCGATGCCGTTCGACTGTTGTTTGCGACGGTACAAGGTCCTCACTATGATCACATACATCCACAGTAAACTACACAAAGGGATCAGAAATACTGAAAACAGCTCGATAGAAGCAAATAGTTTGTCGAGCCATAGGGAAGGCATTGAGACGGCCATGCAGATATCAACGCCATCGATCTTCTGTAGTCGAAACGTGTAAAGGTAAGGTAAGGACATGATGGAAGGATAGCACCATGATACGACCAGAAGTCTCTTGACCGTTCGCAACTTCATGGACGGCTTCAGGGGATGAACAACATTGCGGTAGCGTTCAATGGCGATCGATAGATGAGTGAAGATATTCACTCCGAATAAAGACATTTCCAAATACTCGATAATTTTACAAGCAACTTCGCCGAACTTCCAATGGTGACTGAGTTCTTCAGAAACTTCGAAAGTCATTGTGAATAAACTGGCGAAGAGATCTGAGACGCATATATTACAAATGAAAATGTACAAAGGTTTTCTTAGCAAACGACGTTCTTTGACCAGAAGAACAACCAGAACAAAACCATTCGCCAATACAGTAAAGAGAATTAACAAAGACAATCCGATTCCAGTCAGTATATGTTTCACAGAAAAAGAAACATCCATATTCAATCCGGTTCCTTGTGCTTCTGCTTAAAACCTTGACAACTGCTGTCATGTGTATACGCAATCAAGCCCACTTAACGGAAAGGGCAAGGCATAAGCACAACAGCTGACCTTACAGTGTATTTTCAAAATAAAAAAAAATTTCGAGTCAGAGAAATTTATGGCGCGGACCCTAAAATTAGTATTATAAGTCATACATCTATCAAAACTATTTTCGGCAGTTTATTACCTTTTCACTTTGCTCTATCTTTGAAAACACTGCCTACGTAACACTCTAGCTTTTTACACTTAGAGAAATTTATATATTGTGCATGTATGTTGTGTTAATGGGATATGTATATACTCTACATTTTTTCCCCCAAACGTACAGCGTCTTAAGTTTAGTTTACACGGGCAATTTTTCTTTGGCAATTTTCAACTTGACAAGTTTTATTTGCCCGTGTGTATGAGGAAACATGGCAAGTTTTTCCTTGACAAGTCTCCCTTCAGAATCATCATCGACTTTCTTTTTGTCCTCCTTTGACCTTCACAGTTTAACTCATTCCTGTCTGAGGGCTTCCCCAGAAGTGAATAAAATCGTCTGGCGTTAACCAGAATAAAATACTAAAGACCGATTCCGACAGGAAAGAGTTAATACTTAATATTTTAATTTTATGTTTGCAAAAAAAGAACGCGAATTACTAATGTTGTATAATGACCTGGTCAAAGGCTGACGGGAGAATTAAAGTGGCATTTTGCCATGAAACTCGCCCAATCTGCTTCGATAATCTGCTTTTTAAAAGGCACAAAGACACTAGGACGTAAACATGAAAAAAAAATCGTAGACATGCAAATTCAAGTTCACACGCATGATTAAGATTATGATGATATTACACACTTCAAAACTTAGAGTAAATAATTCAGAAGAAAATGTACCGACAACTTTTACTTTTTACACGTTTTCAGAATTTTGTTCCTTTTCCCTGCACATGATATCGTTTTTGTCTTGCGCAAATATATTAATTAAGCGGTAATTGAATACTTGACGCTGTGCCTTTTTACTCTTAGGAGCAAAATTGCGAGTGAAATTTTATACCATGCCTAAAATTAGGCTAGTACTTTCACATTTTTTTTCTTATTACCGTTAATAAGGTAATAAGGGTTTGCGTGGAAATGTGCTACATGTAATGGTATTGGTGTGCATCTTATACATGCGTGCAATACACACTTGGTTTTCTTGCATGTGTATGCAATGTTTATTTAATTTCCTTGCAACTGAAATGTTCTCTTAGTTTCTCTTCGTTGAAATATTTACTTAGACTCTCAGTTTTCCCTTATTGAAGGGAAGCGATGAACACTCCAAATTTCTAATAGATTGCATAATAATATATAGCATAATATAATAGCAATAGAGTAATGGTAATAGGTAATAAGGTAACACTAAACAGCTTTACATATAACACATGTAGCAAAATAAAGCAATAGAGTAATGGTAATAAGGTAATAACAGCTTTACACATAACACATGTAGCATAATATGTATATAGCAATAGAGTAATGGTAATAGGTAATAAGGTAATAACAGCTGTACATATAAAACATGTGTAGCAAAATATAGCAATAGAGTAATGGTAATAAGGTAATAACAGCTTTACATATAACACATGTAGCATAATATCGCAATAGAGTAATGGTAATAAGGTAATAACAACTTTACATATAACACATGTAGCATAATATAGCAATAGAGTAATGGTAATAAGGTAATAACAACTTTACATATAACACATGTAGCATAATATAGCAATAGAGTAATGGTAATAAGGTAATAAGGTAATAACAACTTTACATATATAACACATGTAGCATAATATCGCAATAGAGTAATGGTAATAAGGTAATAAGGTAATAACAACTTTACATATATAACACATGTAGCATAACATAGCAATAGAGTAATGGTAATAAGGTAATAACAACTTTACATATAACACATGTAGCATAATATCGCAATAGAGTAATGGTAATAAGGTAATAAGGTAATAACAACTTTACATATATAACACATGTAGCATAATATCGCAATAGAGTAATGGTAATAAGGTATATATAATAAGGTAATAACAACTTTACATATATAACACATGTAGCATAATATCGCAATAGAGTAATGGTAATAAGGTAATAAGGTAATAACAACTTTACATATATAACACATGTAGCATAATATCGCAATAGAGTAATGGTAATAAGGTAATAACAACTTTACATATATAACACATGTAGCATAATATAGCAGTAGAGTAATGGTAATAAGGTAATAAGGTAATAACAACTTTACATATATAACACATGTAGCATAATATCGCAATAGAGTAATGGTAATAAGGTAATAACAACTTTACATATATAACACATGTAGCATAATATAGCAATAGAGTAATGGTAATAAGGTAATAAGGTAATAACAACTTTACATATATAACACATGTAGCAAAAGAGTAATGGTAATAAGGTAATAAGGTAATAACAACTTTACATATATAACACATGTAGCATAATATCGCAATAGAGTAATGGTAATAAGGTAATAACAACTTTACATATATAACACATGTAGCATAATATAGCAATAGAGTAATGGTAATAAGGTAATAACAACTTTACATATATAACACATGTAGCATAATATCGCAATAGAGTAATGGTAATAAGGTAATAAGGTAATAACAACTTTACATATATAACACATGTAGCATAATATCGCAATAGAGTAATGGTAATAAGGTAATAACAACTTTACATATATAACACATGTAGCATAATATAGCAATAGAGTAATGGTAATAAGGTAATAAGGTAATAACAACTTTACATATATAACACATGTAGCATGATATAGCAATAGAGTAATGGTAATAAGGTAATAAGGTAATAACAACTTTACATATATAACACATGTAGCATAATATAGCAATAGAGTAATGGTAATAAGGTAATAAGGTAATAACAACTTTACATATATAACACATGTAGCAAAAGAGTAATGGTAATAAGGTAATAAGAGCTTTACATATAACATATGTAGCATAATATAGCAATAGAGTAATGGTAATAAGGTAATAAGGTAATAACAACTTTACATATATAACACATGTAGCATAATATATATATAATGGTAATAGGTAATAAGGTAATAACAACATTACATATAGGTAATGGTAATGGCGGTTTTGATTAAGGTGGAATGACCCCCAAAATTTGGAAAATTTTTTTTTGCCTCATATGTGCCCTAGAGTATGAAACTTTGATCCTATATTGTTTTTACATTTATTTTATACATACAACGGCTTTTTTTTAGGATTATTAACCGTTAGTGGCTTCGTTGCCATGGAAACGTATTTGTTTACCCTTTGTTTTTGGCCAATAACTTCGAAGATATTGCCAAAATTAACCCAAATAAATGTGGGGTAGCTATGAAGGACTGGGTTCTATTTTAAACTCTTCCCAGCCCTCTCCGGATCCAGCACGCCAAATTAGCAACATAAAATCGAAGGCCAGTTTATAATCGAAGATATTTTCAAAAGTATTAAGATGGGTAAATTTGCCACTAAGAGGCGCAAAAAGCGGCAATTCACTGGAAATCGCTTTACAAAACGTCCTCGTGTTGATAATGAAGAAGGGGGCGATGTACAAATGCCAGAAAAAGACGCTGGAAAGAAGATTTCTTCAGTGGAAGGCGAGACAAATAATGAGCACATGGCTTCCGGAAATTCAGCTTCTTTTGGAAAGCTGCAGCAACTTATCAACGAAAGATCTAACGATAAAACGTTGGATAATAGTGGTAAAGATATTACTGGTTTCAGACTTTGTGATATGGGACTTATTGCTGATGTGTTTTGTCTGTTGAAATGTCCAGAGTGTGACTGTGTTGGTCTTTCCCTTGAAGAAGATGATGTAAGTCGCAAAGGCTGTGCATCAAAGCTTCGTTTATGTTGCCAAAACTGCAATTGGAAGCATCTGTTTTGGACTTCTAAGCGAACAGAAAAAAGCTTCGAAGTAAACAAGCGTCTTATTTATGGCATGCGGAGAATAGGGAAAGGTCATGCAGGGGCCTCGAAGTTCTGTTCTCTTATGAACATGCCATCACCATCATGAACATGCCATCAAAATCATACAAATATGGTTCTGGTCTCCCAAAGAGTATCATTAAGCTGGTGAAGCCTGTGTTCCAGAGACTTAGTGATAACAGTCTTTTGGAAAAGTGCTTACATGGAAAAACGCAAAATCAGAACGAGGCTCTGAATGCTTTAATTTGGCAAAGAATTCCTAAGGAAGTCTTTGTTCACAGAGACAGCCTAGAATTTGGAGTGTATGATGCGGTCTTACACTTCAATATTGGTTGCAATGCAATTGTTGAACTTTTCAAGTCAATGAATATTCCTGCTGGCAAGTACACTGAACTCGCCTGTCAAGCTGAAGACAAGTCTCGTGTTTCGCTTGCACAATATAAAAGCACGCCCAGAGCTAAAAAGAGAAGAAAGGTGATCAGAGGACTCGAAAAGAAAAAGGAGGACAAGAACCAAGAAGCAGAGGGTCTACAGTATGGAGCAGGAGAGTTTTAGTGGTTTCAGAAGCCAAGCAGACGTATATGTAGCTGTGAAACTTGGTAGACAAACTTTAAACTGTATTTTCTCTGTAGACAAACTTTAAACTCGTAACATTGATAGCTCAAAAAGTATCTGGTAGATTTTACTCAAATTTTCAGGCAATATTCCACATATGTAAAGCTATGCAATGAACTAGAATGGTAGGATATGCTTTAATAGATTTTGTATTATTTTGGAATATGTATTCTGATTCCGAGTATGTATACTATTGACTAAATAAATTAATAACCGCTTCTCTGATCAAAAAGCGTTTAGTCCATTGCATAGACATATTAAAGCTGATTTTATCCCCAAAGTTTCATAGACATTGCTTAAAAACTAATCAAGTTATGGCTGCTGGCGTTTTGACTCAAAGTACGGGTTTCGAGACTTTATCCTGGTAACCATGGCAACAGAATATGTCATTACCACAAAAATATTCATACTTTGTTATGCTTATAACATTCATACAATTTAAATTTTGTTGAAAGCTTTTTTTTCTAAAAAATAAATTTGGGGGTCATTCCACCTTAATTAAAGTATAAACCGCCAAACCGTCCGACTCTAATTAAACCGCGGGTTAAACCGTAAAACCGGTTTTTCAAAATTTCAGAAACTAATGCAATTTCAGTATTGAACTACTTGAAGGAACGCAATTTCAAATTTTTAATGGCGCTGGACGTCATAATTTATTTGGCTGTATATTAAATTATAAATGACTGCGTAAATCACGGCAAAATCGAACGTTCAGCGAAAACGTTTGCTAACTTTAATTTTATTTTGCTTTTCTCATCTTTAATAGTAACAATTTTAAGAACTAAACAAAATTATACATTGTAATAAATAATGATGACGGTTTTCCAGGTTTTCCTACTAAACCGTACCCTGGGTGCCAGAGGTTCTTCCACGCTCGCAGGGGGTTAGTAGGGGATTATAGCGTCGAAAAACCTCTGGCACCCAGGGTAACTAAACCGAAAAAACCGGTTTAATAATAAAACCGAAAAAAACAGGTAAAACAAAAAAAATAATCCAGTTTTCATACGGTACTGAGTCTACTGACCGAATTTATTAGACGAATTTATATTCGGCTGCAAGTTCACCGTGTCCTGGAAAAAATAATGAACTGAATGGGCCACACGCAGCAAATCTCACGGCTTTTTGGGGTTATTTTGTTACAATTTAGCAATTAGCTAAATAATATTAGATAATAATTTAGATAATCATAGACAAGCAGAATTTAACATCATCAATTGATGATCAACATTGATGATCATACATAATAAAGTTTGAGGAAGCCATTTTTGTATCTGCGCAATGCGCAGATATATTGCTATCGTGTTGTTTGTGTGTGTGTTAACTTTTTGGTGTAACCGCTGACCTGTAATGTGTGCAGTAGTGTGACTTTATATTCCTCGCCATGTTGTATGAACTAAGGAGCGAGACGAAGAACAACATTATTTTCGAAGAAAGTCAATTGCAATGCTGTATGATTGGAGTAGTATGATTCAGGGATACTTTAAAATGATCGCGTCTGACCGTACGCCAAGTGATAGCTTAATAATGCAATTTGATATTTGCGCTCATCTCAGTTCAACTAGATTTTTCTCCGTTGCTATTCTATACGATTTGTTCTAATTTACATATGTTGTACAGAATTTAACGCTCTATCTAATCATACAGGTTTCCCAAATGGCACAAACCTACAGACGATTGATTTACTTTAAATATGACCGCGTTCGACCGTACGCCAAGTAAATAGTGTAATAATGCAATTTGATATTTGCGCTCATGTCAGTTCAAGTAGCCTTTTCTCCGTACCTACACACATGGCACGATTCAGGGGTATTTAGACCCGCGGTAGCCGTATTATTGGCCATTGGGATATATCTTCCAGCAGTTAGCCGTTATATTCTATATTTTCAACAAAGTTTTGCACAAAAACATTTCGGAGACAGGGGATATTGCTGATAAACTGGTTAGGTATTTTTAACGTGACTTATAGTAAACTTGTGAGTGTGATCTACCACAGTTTTTGTGAGTCGTGATGAGTCACGATAAAAAATTATTAAGGTCAGAGAACGTGTACTTTCTCTCTAATTATCTTATAAGATCTCGCTAAAATCTTATAAGATCTACGTATAAAAATCTTAAGATTTTTCTTAAGATCTCCAAGATCACACAAGATCTTGACATGATTCTCACAGTGGTGGGTTTGCGCAGATACATGTACGCATAGCGGACCTTTTGTTTATCTACTTTTCTCAGTACCGTAATTATTCGAATAAACGCCTCCCTCGAATAAACGCTGCCCTCGAATAAACGCCGCAGGGACAAGCAAAAATATTATTAAACGCCGCCCTCGAATAAACGCCGCACCTGAAGCGCCAAAAATTTAATAAACGCCGCGGCGTTTATTCGGTACTTATCTTTAAAAAATAAGACAACATTAAATCTAAAGCAGTCTTGGATATTTATTCTTCTCGATTACAATGTTATTTAGTTCAAAGTGGCTATACTTCATAGCTTTGCTACTTAGTTCTCTCTCTAAAACTTCTGCTATGCGCAGTTCCGTGGTGACAGCCGAGAATTTTGCCGGTACAACTAGTCCGATTTCTCTCTTTCTTTTTCCAGTGGCTTTCGCGAATAGTTTGTTCTCAGTGTTTGCGTCTAGGAAGTTCTTTAATAAGCGAGACAGCTCAATTGGGACGTGGCCAGCAAGCGTCTTCTTCGAATTCGGCTGCTTCGTGCCAGTGGGAGGTTTATAAACACCAATTGCGTTTTCATCGTGTTCCTTTGCCTCTGCGCGAGTATCTTTCTCACATTCAAGTATTTCATGAGTTTTGGGAGTCCACACAGACTTATAAACATGGTGACCTCGGATAATCGTGTCAAAGTCTACCTTGAAATACATTTTGAACTCTACTGGCATTGCCCTTGCCATTGTTGCGACTTGCGAGTTAACTTTGTTTGAAATTTGAGAAGGTTTGCATCAAGTTTGTGACATTAAGTTATTACTCGCACTTACTCAAATTACAAACATCGCTCGTGGTCCAATCAGCAAGTGCGGTTTGTATTCATGCTAATTGCAACTAGATCTATATTTTAGCACATGCAATGGCACAAAACCTACAACAAATGAGGAATGGCAGATTCAAATAGGGACCAAATTTCGCACAAAGGACAAAAAAGACATAAATACAGCCTTGCAGTAAAAAAACAAGCAATCGCATATGCTGAAATACACGGAAATCGACCTGCTTCTCGCCAATTTCAAGTCGATGAAAGAAGAATACGAGAATGGAGAGCAAAGAAGAGTGATATCGAAGGTGTTCTTGCGGTAAGAGGTAACAAAGTCAAACAAAGAAGTAGATTGTGTGGAGCTGGCCGAAAACCGCTAAGCACGAAGTTAGAGGAAGTTTTAATGGAGTGGATTGAAAGCAGACGATCTCGCGGTCTTCGAGTTTCCAGTAAACTTATAATGAAGAAAGCACAAGTAACATTCAACGATATAAACCAAAATGACGTGACTGACGACGACTTTAAAGCTTCAAGAGGCTGGTTGGCAAAATTTATGAAGAGAAATGGTTTATCTTTGAGAAGAAAAACCTCTATTGCTCAACAGGATCCAGAACGAATGACAGCTAAACTCGTGTCATATGTAATTCAAGTAAGACGCCTACAGAAAAAGCACGAATACAGCCCCTCTGATATCATTGCAATGGATGAAACTCCAGTTTGGTGCGATATGGTATCCGAAACCACTATTGACGCAACCGGGACAAAGACTATTACACTGAAAACGACGGGTCATGAAAAGGCTAGAGTATCAGTTTGTTTAGCTGCCAAGGCCGATGGGACAAAACTTAAGCCTATGGTAGTCTTTAAAGGAGCAAAACGAGAATCCGCAGCGCTAAACGAAGAGTTCAAACGTAGAGCGGTCGTAGCCACTTCGGTAAATGGATGGATGGACACTGAATTAACTCGTACCTGGACCAACTCTGTTCTAGGAGCGTTTTCTTTCAACCGAAGGCTGTTAGCTTGGGACTCCTACGAGTGTCACCTTGTGGACAGTATAACCGACTCTCTGAAATCCAAGAAAATCGATCGCGTGATTGTCCCGGGAGGTTGTACCAAATATATACAGGCGCCCGACGTAAGTTGGAACAAACCATTCAAATCATTGTGCACAGAAAGGTATGATGAATGGCTGGCGACAGTAGGCATTCACGAAGAAACAGCAGCTGGGAATTTGAAAGCGCCACCAAGAAAAACCATTTTGCAGTGGATTCTGGATTCCTGGGATGAATTGCCTACAGATGTCATCAAGAAATCGTTCAAAAGTTGTGCATTGAACCTTCCAGTTGACGGCTCAGAAGATGATGCGATTCACTGTTTCAAGGAGGGACAGCCGTGCAACACTGGACAAGCCGTCCTGAAATCACAACTGGATATTCTCGACGAGCCAGAAACGAATCCTTTCGACACTGAAGAATACACGTCTTCCGATGTTGAAGAGGCATGCCCTACTATTCAGCTGTTAGACTCGGACCACGAAGGAGACAGTGACATTGAAATAGAATGAAACTTAGTCATTATATAAGACAGTGAACAGTTCAATTTTCATATATATTTATATATATTTAAAAGACATATGAATTTTATTCTTAGTTTTTTAACAAATTCACAGTTGTTGTTACAAAATTTGCAATAAACGCCGCCCTCGAATAAACGCCGCCCTCGAATAAACGCCGCACCTGAAGCGCCAAAAATTTAATAAACGCCGCGGCGTTTATTCGAATAATTACGGTAATTGTGGGAAATAAAGATGGTTGAAGTTTCTCATCATCTTCATTTTCCTTGAATGCACACTAGAAATGCTATGCAACATTATCCCATCCCTACTACAATGAAATACAGAGATAATCTAATTAGCGCGAGTCGCGAGTAAATGGCGCGAGTAAACTTTTGTCGCGAGCTTTTGTTCCGGCTTTAATTTTACCTGGGTCTTTTTCTCCGGTTTTGCTACAGGGGGACAAAGAACCTAAAAAAATAGAAGCAATAATAGATTATTTCAAATTTCCTCAGCGTGTGTTCAGTTCATTACGCACAGATGTTATGGACAGCGATGTATCTTCTAAACGCTGTATAAATCGTCTGTCGTTTCTTTATATCACGCTCCGTCCGACTTACCAATATACTTAGCCGACTTCTATTGATTTTCATGTCGACAATTATTGTGGCCGAATCATCAAGCATTTATTTGGATGGATAAAGCCTTTTAAGATCGTGTTATACCAACAACGTTACGGGCGATGCGAAGTGCGCAGCTCGCGATGCATTAGGCAAATTCTAAAGAACTCAATGACCTGAATAATGAGAATACACTAGAATAGAATCAAACACATTAGAATACATAATTATATTATTAGGCCACCGAGAGCGGCGGCACAAATGAACCAAATTTCTGGTGATGTACAAACATGAAACTTTTCAGTAAACTTTGTCATCGCGTCAATTTGGCCAATTTCTAGCACCTGTTTACAAAGATTACTATGGCTAACACTACGAATAGTGGCGCTTTTAGTGCAAAATAAGACGAGCTAGGGAAGTACTTTGTCGTTGAGGTAAGCCAATTAGTTTTTTTAGTTATAACTGTTGCTTAGCCGATGCTGAAGTCAGATGGAGCTGCACAAAGAAGAAATATATCACCGTTTATTAAGCAATATTTGAATTATTGTGTGCTGTCCTTATTATTTACTGTTGAGAATCTCCATTATTATGGTCGTTAATGCGCACGCGCGACACCATCTTGTCCCAAATTTCTGCCAATGTAGCAACATCTATATAGTCTTTCCGTAAGAGTTTCAATAATCATAAAAGTTGTTTGAATCCTTACGAAAAGCATCTATATACGCATATTTTTTTGAACAAGGCCACTTTAAAGGTGTAAGACAGATAATCATAATCCTGCTGATAGAGAGGTAGTTTCGACATACCACAGTTGGACACACAAACTTAATAGTTTTATTCCTAAAATTTAAAAACAGCGGCTTTTCACTTTTGTAGTAAAACATAAACATCTATCAAGAATGTGTATTGGCTGTTTACTATAAGTGCATTTAGTGTGAAATGACGCATAGACGCACGGTGCGTAAAAATTACTTGTTATTTTATATTTGTTTTCTATATACGTTACCTAATAAATGGTATGTGAATGCTGTTTTGTCAATTTGATGCTATATAGCGCGAAAATTAGCATAAATATAACTAGTATCTAAAGTATGAGCTTTGGTAGGGTCTGGCCTTTTTGTGCGTTGGAAAATATGGTAGTGATGACATACATTGACAGCAAGCTAAGATATTTATCAAATATGGACTAATATTCGGCCACAATAATTGTCGACATGAAAATCGATAGAAGTCGGCTAAGTAATATTGGTACATTGGATGGAGCGCGAGATAAAGAAACGACAGACGATTACAGCGTTTAGAAGATACATCATGATCGCTGTCCATTCTCTGTTCGTAAACAACTGAACACACGCTGAGGAAATTTGAGTTAATCTATTATTGCATCTATATTTTTAGGCTTTGTCCCCCGGTAGCAAAACCGGAGAAAAAGACCCAGGCAAAATTAAAGCCGGAACAAAAGCTCGCGACAAAAGTTTACTCGCGCCATTTAGTCGCTACTCGCGCCATTTAGTCGCGACTCGCGCCATTTACTGGCGACTCGCGAGGCGCGCCAATTAGATTATCTCTGGAATACAAAGTGTGCAACTTGATTGATGACTGTTAGTTTTACTATTTTTGAATGATACTTGGGCGATTGGTATGTAGGTTTTCTTAGGCAATTCAAATTGTATTTCTTGAACATCTGTAAGTCAAATAGCAAATACAGTACCAGTATCCACATGTATGCAAGCACGTACCTATCTTTTGATTTATCGTGATTTCTTTTGTTCATATGATTTTTTAATGATTTTTTGTAATTTTTATGAAGGTTGTACGCGATTTAAATCAGTGCTTTTCCCCTCGTATCACATTATCGTGATTGTTTACATTCTACAGTATAGGCCATAAATTTCTTCAGTAAATGATCGATGTGATCGTTACTCTATTGCTATTATATAATGCCGGCTACACGTGTTATATGTAATGCTGTTATTACCTTATTACCATTACTCTATTGCTATATATTATGCTACATGTGTTATATGTAAAGTTGTTATTACCTTGTTACCTTATTACCATTACTATATTTTGCTATATTATGCTAGGCTACATGTGTTATATGTAAAGTTGTTATTACCTTATTACCATTACTCTATTGCTATATTATGCTACATGTGTTATATATGTAAAGTTGTTATTACCTTATTACCTTATTACCATTACTCTATTGCGATAATATGCTACATGTGTTATATGTAAAGTTGTTATTACCATATTACCATTACTCTATTGCGATATTACGCTACATGTGTTATATGTAAAGTTGTTATTACCTTATTACCTTATTACCATTACTCTATTGCTATATTATGCTACATGTGTTATATATGTAAAGTTGTTATTACCTTATTACCTTATTACCATTACTATATTTTGCTATATTATGCTAGGCTACATGTGTTATATGTAAAGTTGTTATTACCTTATTACCATTACTCTATTGCTATATTATGCTACATGTGTTATATATGTAAAGTTGTTATTACCTTATTACCTTATTACCATTACTCTATTGCGATAATATGCTACATGTGTTATATGTAAAGTTGTTATTACCTTATTACCATTACTATATTGCTATATTATGCTACATATGTTATATGTAAAGTTGTTATTACCTTATTACCTTATTATCATTACTATATTTTGCTATATTTTGCTACATGTGTTATATGTAAAGTTGTTATTACCTATATATATTATTATGCAATCTATTAGCAATTTGGAGTGTTCATCGCTTTCCCTTCAATAAGGGAAAACTGAGGTCTAAGTGAACATTTCAACGAAGAAAAACTAAGGGAACATTTCAGTTGCAAGGAAATTAAGTGAACATTGCATACACATGCAAGAAAACCAAGTGTGTATTGCACGCATGTATATAAGATGCACACCAATACCATTACATGTAGCACATTTCCATGCAAACCCTTATTACCTTATTAACGGTAATAAGAAAAAAAATGTGAAAGTGCTAGCCTAATTTTAGGCATCATTTGTGAAATTTTGCAACGCATTTATCAAATGTATATATGAGCAAAAATATATGCAATTTTTTTTGAAGTTTGAACAATGAAAGTGTCTTTCAGATGCTTACAAAATCCATCACAAAAATTAATCAGTTGTCGAAAAGCTGTCAATATATTAATTAACAGTCACCCAAAGCTATAAGGCCATATACACATTGTTTGGTTTATATATATGACTTGTAAAGGGCGTCCAAAAAAAACGGCGCTGGTCAGGCTCATGGTTGATACTTCGTATATACAACGGCTGTGAGGGAGACTATAGCTATATATATATATATATATATATATATATATATATATATATATATATATATATATAACACCACGTTATGCGTCTTCTATTGTTTGCCCTAAAACGACATTGTTTTTTCTCGTATAAACTCATGGTTGCAGATTTTCTGTCAACATCTTACTTCGAAATTTAACTAGCCCTGTGTGTATTTTAGATCTCATTTGATATTCCTTTCTCTATTAATGAACTATATCAATATAGTTTTGTCGAATTTATAAAAGCTGGTATTCATTTAAAAAACACATGCATCTATATCATTAATTATATATTTGAGCAGGATTCACTTTGAGAAAGGAGTTGGTTAAAATAAAATGCAAGTATAACGAACCTCATGCCGGCTATATATATTCCGCGCTCAAAACTTACAATAGTACTGTTCTGAGTGACGAGGCAAACCAGGAAAAGTTATATTGGTTGGCAAAAACGAGCGCGTGTTATATGTTACATGTTATGTTAAATATTATATATATGCAGAATAACAAAATATTGAACAAGATGCAGGTGCATTTTATACCAAGTTAATAAACATCGAAGTTTTACTGAAAATTCACAATTTAAGAATACTAATTTCAGTATGTACTGAAGACGTTACGAATGTTTTAATTTCATCAAAAAACATACACATGTTTTTCACTTTGTTTTTTTGTTGTGTTTTTTTTTTGTTTTGCCATAGAGAGATGCGCAATATAAACCCAGACCATGCATCTGGATGTTTCTCCTGAGTTAAAGCTCTTTTATTTGTGGGTAAATAGATATGTGGAACGTTCTTGAAATTGAAAATTCTGAGTAAACAACTAATTTCTCCTGACGAAGGGCCTTCGCTCGAAACGTCGAGAAGATTTTTCTCTGTTTTTCAGGCCAATGTGACTTAACCCTGGTAATATTTGGATTTCAACCGTGGCCGACGCTGTCCTAGAAGCTTTTAATAAAAGAAGCGTGCTGCGTAGGCAGTGTGAAACAACAATCGACAAATAGTAAGGTTAGATATACTGCCGAAACAGAGAACGTTTACTGCAGTATAACCTTACTATATTTCGATAATAAAAGAAGAGCTGGATATATTAGGTCGACATGATAATTAAGTGCAAATGGTCTTCGAGTAATTTTACTTAAAACATTTTTCTGAGTTTCCAAGCGTGACTCGAACCCACAACCTTCTGATCCCCGGTGTGACAATCTAACCATTGAGTTACTGTAGGTTGAGTTCGATCAAATCCTGCTTTCTGATTAAGGTAAGGTAAACTTTATTTAATCACGCTGGGGGCGTGAAAATTAACTATTAATACATATATTAATAAACTAACTATTAATACAAATATTGGCTAACGAGCGGTCCGTACTAACGGAGCGGCTCGAGATAATTTTTTTAAATGTGTTTTATAGGCCGTAAAACTGACGTTGTCTATACCGCGTTGTCGCTATACGCCGAAAGCAGAAAAGCTCTGTTAATTCATTCCCTTATACGTAAAACTAATGCAATTCTAAAAACGTTTGAAAATGAACTTAAACGAAGCTGAAAGTGAGGTTTTCATCCGTCAAAGAGACCTAAAATCTAATTTCCTTTTAAGAAACAGCACAGACTTCTCTTTTTTGTTCACTCTAAACACTCTAAACAAGCGGAGATAATTCGAAGAAAAAAATTATTTACCGTTTGATCGGATATGAGAATTGAGTGTAAATGTTCTTCGAGCTTTAATTTTAGTCGAAAAAAATTCTGACATCGCCAGTGAGAAGAATCAATCAACAACTGATCTCGTCTCCAGATCTCCCTCGTTTTTTAACCGCAAAATAGCAAGAGAGATTTGATGAGATAAGTGAACAACATGAAAGGTTAGATTAATCTCACAAAATTAATAACACCGTATTAATAGCAAGCGTTTTTCAATCCCGTTGCGTTTACATGGCCAAGTTAAGCGCGATTAACTGATCGTGCTCAGTTTAATCCCCCTCCTTTTACACGGACATTTTAAGCCCGCTTAAAGTCAGATGTAGCTCAGATCCCGCTTAAATTTTGGCCGTGCAAAACAGGGCTAAAGGGTAACTCTTTTCCCCTCGCCCTACAAAAGATTAAATGATTATAATCCTGTCGTAGTGAAAGGAAAAGTATTTGCCTAAAATTTTCGTGCAGACAGGAACGACGAAAAAGCAAAGTCCGTGCGAGAAAAATCCTAGCTTTGGCAAATACTTTTCCGTTCAAAACGAGCAAACGAGGTTAATACAGAATTTATTATATGGCTTTCCGTTTTCCTTTTAAGTTTTAAACACTATTTTCGTCTTCAGAGTTTGCCGATATCTTACTCGTTACCTTGTTCGCCTCGCTTCTTGTTTACACGCGTTCGACTTTCATTTGTCGTGTTTTTGGGTAAACAATTTTAAGACAAGCCAGCAGAAATGTTCCAGCATATTTAATTCTTAGAAATATTTAAATAAAGACAGCTAGTTCGCTTTTATTTGTATTCAAATCAATTCGGAAAATTTTCCCGCCAAAACTTACAAGTCCAAGAAAGGCGTATTGACCGAGGGTTCAATATCCGGGAGGTTACGGTCGTAGGACCCCCTGCACCGTTCAGCGACCAATCAGTTTCTATTGTTTAATGTACGGATAGGCGAACTAGCCCAGCCATATAATAAAAAGATTAAGATCTGGAGAAACACAAAACCGTACGCTCGTCAAAAAAGCAATCCTTCCGTGAATGTACGCGGCGTAACAAATTATAGTCATCATGCATGCGAGGATTTCGACCGTGCAAAACAGTCTCGAAAAAGTCTCAAAAAATAGTATAATTAGAAAGAGTGCAGCCTTTTCTTTAAGTAAGCAAGGAGCTTATAAATAACTTAACACAAATCGCTTTAAATCGACTCTACAGGGAATAAAACATGAGGCAAGGTATATATTGACTTGGTGAGTCGATTTAATTCGCACAATTTTAGTATTTAGACAAACTGACACAATTTCGTTTGTTTGTTTACGGGCTTATATATGCTTATGAGCGATTCTCTTTCATTTAGCTCACTCCACCACCATATTCCACACCTTTTCCTTAACCTTTTTCCGATGATTTAAATAGTAATTTATAACCTGTTTCTTTGCCTATTTGCAGGTAGCTGCCCCACTATTGGGTCAGCACCTGCACACAGGCTAAAATTACATATTAATTTATTTGTTTACTTTGTTTTTATTGGCTTACATGTGTTCACGTGATTCCCATTGTAGCTCTGCAGCTATAAATACGCGTGACCACATGTGAGTTGTTTACTAATTTCTCCTGACGAAGGGCCTTCGCTCGAAACGTCGAGAAGATTTTTCTCTTTTTTTTCAGGCCAACGTGACTTAACCCTGGTAATATACTTATATATATATATATATATATATATATATATATATATATTATATATATATATATATATATATATATATATATATACGTGTGGGTTTTGGTCTACGAAACGCAAAGAGTGCTCGATAACATATAGTTAGAGCAAATATAGATTTTCGCTTACCTCAAAAGTCTGCAACAGGCTGTTTCATCTAAAAAAGAATCTTCAGGCTGTTGCAGACTTTTGAGGTAAGCGAATATATACATATATATATATATATATAGCATATACCTCGCAGGTGAATAGTGCTTTTCAAGCAATCTGATTGGTTCCTCTAGCTCGGGATATCCTGCACTATTCACCTGCGGGCAAAACAAAATGGCGGACAGTTTTGCTTTGTTTACCGAAGCAGGAGATTTTGTTGATAAACAAGGCCGATGTTGTAGAATAACGAGAAAAGTCAACAAAATTAAGTAGAAGAGTGTCCACAGGTATGTTTCTTTACAATTTTCTAGCCATTAATATATTCAAAAGTTATATTAAAAAACTGTTTTGTCGACAAATATCGAGTACGCCAAGTGTCCAAGTTGCTAGCGGCCGTGTCTTGGATAAAATACCGAAAAATATAAGTTAAGAATGTTAAACTTGTTATTTCATTTATGAGGTATATGCTAAAACAATTATTCACCTCAGTGTCGGTGAATAGTGCTGGATATTCACCTCGCCGACGCGGTGAATATCCAGCACTATTCACCGACACTGAGGTGAATAATTGTTAAATATATATATATATATATATATATATATATATATATATATATATATTAAAAACGAAACGGTACCGTCTGTAGTTTTATATATATATATATATATATATATATATATATATATATATATATATAACTACAGACGGTACCGTTTTGGCCTTTCGGGCCTCATCAGTGTAGTGCTGATGAGCAGGATGAAGGTAACCGCTATATTTACAGTCACCTTTGGTGCCTCACAAATTGTGGGAGATCAAAACCATGCCAGAGCGCTCAAACTGCAAGCAGTGAGCGTGCGCACACACACACATATATATATATATATATATATATATATATATATATATATATATAACATAACAAAACGAACTTGGTTTTGAGAGTTCATATAAAGCCTGTAATACGTTTTAAATAACGACATACAAGCTCAGATTAACGGATTTTATCATTGAGAGAAAACAACTGCTGTAAAAAAACACACGTTTCTTTAAAGTTTATCACATTAAAAAATGTTAATATTTTTTAAAGCACTATTCGTGTGTTTTATTTTAAAGATAAAATCCGATTATTTAATCTGAGCTTGCATCTCGTTACAGGCTTAATATGAACTCTAAAAAACAAGTCCATTTTTATTACAACGCATAGTAATTCGTAAATTTTCTTTCAAAGATAACATGTGAGTCCTATCTTAGTTTGCATCTCGTTATTTAAAAACGTATTATAATATTTATATGCATGAACTCTCCAGAACAAGTTCATTTTTTATTACAAGTACGCTATAGTGATTATCAGTTTCTTTGAAAAGATAAAATGTAAGTCCTTAATCTGAGTCAGTATATGTAATTGTCTGAAAATGTTTTACAAGCCTTTATGAACCCTTGAAAACAAATTTATTTTTATTACAGTGTTAATATTTCGTGCATGGTTCCTTTTAAATATAAAAATTAATACTTTATCATATATATATATAATCATGACGATTAATGATTACCTAGAAGGACGAGAAACGCGGCGTCGAAAAAATTAAAAGTATTCGGCGAGAAGGCTAGAGAAATACGGGGAGAAAAATACAGTAGCCTTGTTCCAGAAGTTAATATTGTGTACATATTTAATTTCTTAGCACATTCATAACCTTTCATTTCGTTGACCCAGAAATTCCCATTCAAAAACTCCTCATACATATATTTATCAACAAACAAAAGACTAACATTAGCCGGTCAGAAAACAGGTGTAGATTGTTTTGAACCGCAATGCTGCGCATCGCTCTATGACAAAAATAAAAATAAACACGAAGTAAACAGAAAATGGATTGAACTGTTGAAGCTTTCACAGTGGAAGTCAAAGATTCGTATGATCCAATACGGCGGATAAGCATTCGATATATATATTGCAAAGTAGTGAAACATGGATGTTTGTTTAGCTTTGTGTGAAATGTAATTTATTTATAGTCTTTACTAGAGAGCCCATCAGCATGCACCTGCAAATTATTCAGCGAAGTGTTACCACGTTCATAATTTTACAATTTAGGACTTGTACATGATTCTCCCGACAAAGATCAACGACTATACACTAAATACTGCGCAAAGTGTTTTCTAAGGGTATATAGAAATTAGAAAAGAACACATTTGGTATACCAAAGATTCGCAGAAGTCATACAGGTCATGGATAATCCATTCTCTGCGGAGAAGATACTGACTGGAATCGGATTGTCTTTGTTAATTTTCTTTACTGTATTGGCGAATGGTCTTGTTCTGGTTGTTCTGCTGGTCAAAGAACGTCGTTTGCTAAGAAAACCGTTGTACATTTTCATTTGTAATATATGCATCTCAGATCTCTTCGCCAGTTTATTCACAATGACTTTCGAAGTTTCTGAAGAACTCAGCCACCATTGGGATTTCGGCGAAGTTGCTTGTAAAATTATCGAGTATTTGGAAATGTCTTTATTCGGAGTGAATATCTGCACTCATCTATCGATCGCCATTGAACGCTACCGCAATGTTGTTCATCCCCTGAAGCCGTCCATGAAGTTGCGAACGGTCAAGAGACTTCTGGTCGTATCATGGTGCTATCCTTCCATCATGTCCTTACCTTACCTTTACACGTTTCGACTACAGAAGATCGATGGCGTTGATATCTGCATGGCCGTCTCAATGCCTTCGCAATGGCTCGACAAACTATTTGCTTCTATCGAGCTGTTTTCAGTATTTCTGATCCCTTTGTGTAGTTTACTGTGGATGTATGTGATCATAGTGAGAACCTTGTGCCGTCGCAAACAGTCGAACGACGCCGGAGCGGCGCAACGTACAACCGTCCGAGCAGCGGCCACTTATGGATCGCGCGTCTCCGTTGCAGTCATGTGCGTATTCACCATCTGCTGGCTACCTTTTATAGTAATGTACATAACTCGTCTGTTTACAAGCCCAGAACAGGTCAATCGTACGAGCACTCTGTACGTTACAGCGCTATACTTCTTGTTCGCCAGTGAACTATTATCACCGGTTATATACTGTGCATTCGATCGCAACATTCGACCGAGGTTGTTCCGTATTCTTCGATGTCCGGTCAGACACAGTGCGGTTGGGGATACCTCGCAAAGCGAAGCCTTTCCCAATGATTCTAGTCGGAACGAAACAAACGACAATCGGACCGAGCAGGGAATAAACAATGCAGCACATGGCCAGAACTCAAGAGACAACTGATCTGGGTAGATCACAAGACTATAAGATCCCTACGTAGAACAAAATTCACTTTGTAAAGACCCGCACAGATTACACAAATCAGTTTTCGGCTCGGTACGACTTAAATTGGCCAGGTGTAGGTGCAGAAACATGACAGGACTTAACAAAATTTGCTTGTCGAAAAGCATGTTCTTTTTATCTTGACATGTATTTTAAAAAGTCAAAGGAAAAACTTGTAATTGAAAACTACAACTTGTGGATAAACTAGGACGGTGTACTCTCCGAAAGTCTACCAGGTACTGAGGTAGGAATATGGTTTATATATAAATATGAGACGGTGCTTCCGTATATTGACTATTACGACGAAGTAGTAAATATGGTGTTCCGCTATTCGAAGTGGCTGCACCTGGCGTTGTATATCCAATATTGTAACGCTCTGATTATAATGTAAACGGCAAAAATGGTGAATCGTCGCAACAATTCGATCAGGTGTATTCAAAATAGAGTTTTGAAGGAGAAAAGACTATTTGTACAGCTGACATATCTAATGCCCTGCCGCAGACACTAACTGTTTACAATCGCACCGAAAGCGTACATCTTAAAACAGAGCATAAGCCTATAATCCGATACAGTGTAAACGCAGGTATATGGGTAAAATGGAGTCTTGAGGAAAAAGAGGACTGTTTGTACAGCTGAAATTTCCAGCGCCTAGACGAAAACTGTCTACAATTTGTACACCGAAAGCATGCATCTTATAACAGAGCATAAGCCTATCCGATACAGTGTATATTATAAGCTTGCTATCGACTGTCGGTGTTGCGACGCTAAACAAACAAACCATTGGTCTATATACCGCTAATGCCTATAATCACTTGGGATTTATTGTGAATCAGTTTTGTAGAGGGAACCAGTACTTTTACACTAAGACCACGTCCACACGTATGCGTTTTCATAGCGTTTTTATATTGTTCTCGGTCCTCAGGGGAGCAGAAAACAATGGTTTCATTACTAGAAACAATATGAAAACGCTAGGAAAACGTATACGTGTGGACGTGGCCTAAAATAAAAGTAGTGTACTGCGCAGGCAGTGTTGAAATACAAATTGAAATATGTAAAATAATAAGAAAAAATACACCAAGTGCGGGGTCGTATATTTCAATTAATTACTTCTAGAACTTTCACATTACACCTTATAATGTTTCAAGAAAATAATTGGACATTTCGTGCCAAATGAATATTGGTATAACTCGTTAAATTATACATAAAGTTTCATTTGACTTTGTCGCTGTCAACAAATCGCCATTTCGTGAATGAAGGCACATTTTCCTTATCATGTTGATCACAATAGTCAGTAATGATTCATAGGATAAGATAGATTATTTGAAGTCTTGGGCATGTTTGTTTGAAGTTTGGATTATGCGATTAAAAGATCATGTTGTTATATGTCTCATCTTAGTTCATGCATGAGATTTAACATAAATTATAGTAATGAGGCACAACGCCGACGATCATGCCGCTTTTTAATAAGCAATTCAAACAGTTGCAGCGTCTCACCAGCGATGTAATTTTCTTTTTGTAAACGGTCGTTCTTAAGATCTACGACGGCAACTTCGAGGACGACGTCCTTCGAACAAAATAATTCTTCTTACAAAACAAAGATAATGAATAATTTCTAGTCCCAAGAGTAATCTGAACACCGTCCTCGCTCTGTATACAACGCCACTCAGAGCATTTTCACGTCTTCAGGACAACGATGACTCGTGGGGTGATGAGAACTGTTGTCTGAGATTGCCTTAACACAGACACAGCAACCGTTTTAGCATTATGAAAATTATAAAACAAGCTTCAAGTATTGAATACAGTAGTCAGTTAACCGTGACTTCTTTTTAATGCTAAAATTTGAATTGCTTTTTAAACGCCGTCGTCGTCCTAGCATCTTAAGCTTCCTAATGTTCCCCAGGTGTACCCCCAACAACCTGACAACCCTTAACAACCTGACTACCCTCAACAACCGTTGTTAAGGTGGGGTGGTGCGAGCAACATGTTTCTTCAGCTTGCGGCGCGGTTTTGTTGCGTTGCGGGTTGAGGGACGTTGTTGCACCAAATCTTTGTTCCGTGACAATGTTTAAAGGAGCAGTGTCACTCGCAAAGCCCACGCAACAATCACGCGCCAACTTGAAAACTACAGCCTGTAGGTTTTCAAGTTTGTTGATCCAAGATGGCGGCCGCACTTGGCGGGCGCATGGTGGAAGACGCGATAATTCAGGCAGAAATAAAAAATTCGGGGGATCAAATAGTTTACAGAAAGCCTGCAATAGTCCGCACAAACGTATTTACTTATCACTGACTATATTTGAGTCATGGAAAGATGCTAAAATCGTAGCTGAATATTGTTCATGTAGCGATAGCGACTTCGCAGCCCATCTGTTCTCATTGGAATACCGTAGAAGGTAAATATCATTTGATTCATTTCTCTGGTTTCTTGTCAGATTTCTATAGAGCTATTTCCGACATTTTCGAAGTTATTTCTATGCGCGCAAAAAGATGCGCAAATGGTGACACTGCTCCTTTAAGGTGGGTGATGGTACGTGCAGCGGCGCTTCTCAGCTTGTGTTGTGGGTTTGGGGTTGAGGGGGGGGGGGGGGGGGGGGGGGTTGCCCGTATTACATCACCATTAGTTTATTTATTTATTTACTTTTTTTCATATTATTTATTTATTATTTTTTTATATATTTATTTTTCTAGGCTGTGTTAGTTATTATATTTACTTGTTTATTTTTTCTGACCCTGGCAAGTAATCCTCGTTTTGAGGGGTTTGCTGTATTGGAAGATAGAGATAGTGAATCAACTTTAAATTTTACAAATATTGAATAAAATAGCTAAGATTACGTATGGTCACGCAACCGCAATATAAAAAGACCAGGCCAAGTATTTGACATCTAAATTTGCTTTAACAACTAATTTCAAATTTATTTTTTTTATTAGTCGCCATTATGAAAGTGGTGCATGGCTTCTCCTGGCTGTAGAGCTCTTGACTATGATAAAAATTCTGTCTGATTTCGGAAGTATGCATCGATACACCTTGGTAAGGGCCATCGGATAGACCTGACATCACACCTACGACAGTCTCGTCTACAAGAGTCACACCTACCTCACACCTACGAGTCACACCTACGGCAGTCACACCTACGAGTCACACCTACGACAGTCACACCTACGATAGTCACCTACGACAGTCACACCTACGAGTCACACCTACCTCACACCTACGACAGTCACACCTACGGCAGTCACACCTACCCCACACCTATGACAGTCACACCTACGACAGTCACGCCTACCTCACACCTACGACAGTCACACCTACGACAGTCACACCTACGACAGTCAAACCTACGACAGTCACACCTACGACAGTTACACCTACGAGTCACACCTACGACAGTTACACCTACGAGTCACACCTACGACAGTCACACCTACGACAGTCACACCTACGAGAGTCACGCCTACGACAGTCACACCTACGACAGTCACACCTACGACAGTCACACCTACGACAGTCACACCTACGACAGTCACACCTACGACAGTCACACCTACGACAGCCACGCCTACCTCACACCTACGAGTCACACCTACGAGTCACGCCTACGACAGTCACACCTACGACAGTCACACCTACGACAGTCACACCTACCTCACACCTACGAGAGTCACACCTACGAGAGTCACGCCTAAGACAGTCATACCTACGAGAGTCACACCTACGACAGTCACACCTACGACAGTCACACCTACAACAGTCACGCCTACGACAGTCACACCTACGACAGTCATACCTACGACAGCCACGCCTACGACAGTCACACCTACGACAGTCACACCTACGACAGTCACACCTACGACAGTTACACCTACGACAGTCACACCTACGACAGTCACACCTACGACAGTCATACCTACGACAGTCACACCTACGACAGTCATACCTACGACAGTCACACCTACGACAGTCACACCTACGACAGTCATACCTACGACAGTCACACCTACGACAGTCACACCTACGACAGTCACACCTACGACAGTCACACCTACGACAGTCACACCTACGACAGTCACACCTACGACAGTCACACCTACGACAGTCACACCTACGACAGTCACACCTACGACAGTCACACCTACGACAGTCACACCTACGACAGTCACACCTACGACAGTCACACCTACGACAGTCACACCTACGACAGTCACACCTACGACAGTCGTACCTACGACAGTCACACCTACGACAGCCACACCTACGACAGTCACACCTACGACAGTCACACCTACGACAGTCACATCTACGATAGTCACACCTACCTCACACCTACGACAGTCACGCCTACGACAGTCACACCTACGACAGTCACACCTACGATAGTCACACCTACGACAGTCACATCTACGATAGCCACACCTACGACAGTCACGCCTACCTCACACCTACGACAGTCACACCTACGATAGTCACACCTACGACAGTCACATCTACGATAGTCACGCCTACCTCACGCCTACGACAGTCACACCTACGACAGTCACACCTACGATAGTCACACCTACGACAGTCACATCTACGATAGTCACGCCTACCTCACACCTACGACAGTC
Source organism: Corallium rubrum (assembly GCA_964035015.1). NCBI lineage: Eukaryota > Metazoa > Cnidaria > Anthozoa > Scleralcyonacea > Coralliidae > Corallium > Corallium rubrum. The sequence goes on from OZ036003.1 coordinate 8,877,041, forward strand.
ACGCCTACGACAGTCACACCTACGATAGTCACACCTACGACAGTCACATCTACGATAGTCACACCTACGACAGTCACACCTACGACAGTCACGCCTACCTCACACCTACGACAGTCACACCTACGACAGTCACACCTACGACAGTCACACCTACGACAGTCACACCTACGACAGTCACGCCTACGACAGTCACACCTACGACAGTCACGCCTACGACAGTCACACCTACGACAGTCACGCCTACGACAGTCACACCTACGACAGTCACACCTACGACAGTCACACCTACGATAGTCACATCTACGACAGTCACACCTACGACAGTCACACCTACGACAGTCACATCTACGAGAGCCCCACCTACGAGAGTCACGCCTACGAGAGTCACACCACTCGTACACTCATGGTGTGATCTCCAAAAATACAAACAGACACCTTCTCCTGGTGGGCTTCTCGATTCTGACAAATTTCTGCCTGATTTCGCAAGTTTACGCCGACACACCTTAGTAAGGCCCATCAGGTGGACCTAACATCACTCCTACCACAGTCACATCCCCAGGATCCACTACTCGTACACTCATGGTGTGATCTCCAGGGTCGACACGTAATCCTATTATCTCCAGATAGGTTTGCGAAAAGACGCTTTTAGCCTTCACGTATCGTCTGTTAGCGTAGTCATCGTCTAGCCAGATGTACGCAGCACCGCACTTGAAACACGTGCGCGTGGCGAAAACCACCGAGCGACTTTTGATTCTGCGCTTGCGTCCGAGCGGGGGGACTGTAAACGAGAGGGTTATAATTGCGCCCACGTCCTTACCCGTCCAGCCGCTGTACGCATCAGCACGACAGAACCGTTCCTGGCTGCATTTCCCGCCCATTCTCGAGTCATGGAGGTAGTCAAAACCAAAGTTCTCCATCACGCCTACGTCCATGCTGTTCTTTATCCTGGTTTTCTTATAATCGGGCGAAACAGTGGTCCAGCACGAGGGACTGGTAATCAATTTACTCGGCTTAGTTATGAAGACCGGTTCGGGCAGTTTCAGGTTGTCGTGGAAAATCGCGCGGGATAGTTTGTCCAAGTCATAGATACTATCCAGTAAAATATCCCTAAAGAAATTGATCACCATCAAGGAGATATGCGCATGTCCGAGTTGGTTGATGTGGTGACCGTCCTTACAGACGACCCCGCACGATTTCAATGGCGTTCGGAAGCTTCCACCCACCTTCGGGCAAACAGCGTCTCGCCAACTGAAAGTCGTGATGTTGTAGGCATCGGAAAGGAGGCGTTGGCCAAAGTCCTCGAGATTCGTGCAGCCCTGGTAATAGGCTCGTCCGCTCAGAAGGTTCACGTAGAGAATGGCCGGATGCGTGGGGAACTCCAAAAGTTGTCGCGTCAGCTGTTCAATGGGGAGGCTCAAGTTTACGCTGAGAGGGAGTTCTTTTAAGTCGTTTACGGACATCTCGAGAAGGACTAGGTCAACGTTTTTTTGGATATACGCGCCATAGCAATACTGAAAGAAATCGCTCCCGGTTCCACCCAATGCTATCTGACGTGTCTTCAGATGCGACCCCGTAATCGTCGTGATCGTTTTCTGCCACCAATCGGATATGACTCGAAAAAAGATCCCTTGAGTTCCCCCTTCGTCCTGCTCGATCCCTCCGCCGGCCGAATTGGACCCGCCTATGATAGCTAGGTGAATATCCTCGCCCTTGAGCACTTTACGGAGTTTACGCTTCAGTCGATAATTCCACTTGTGTTCAATAATATCATGTAGCTGGGCTTCGTGGATACCCAGGTCGTTCATCGACTGAAAACGATCTTTGAATTTCCACGTGGAAAACGGATGGATGAGCAACGCATTACGAAGCGACTTTAAAGTTTTCTTCGACAGTCTGTGGTTTTTTGAACGTTTTGTATCCTCATTCCCGTGACGATTGTGGGAATTGTCATCCTTTATTTCGTCTGTATCATGCTCGTCGAGTTTGCCTATGTCAACGTCTTTGATTTTCCGAAGTTCGTCCACGCGAGATTTCTCTTGGTCGTCCACGCGAGATTTCTCAGTGTTATCCGGGTTGGGCTTAGCCGTTACCTCGTACCCCAAGATATGGTTTCTATCATGCGCTGGTTCCTGTGCGCGAGCTCCGTTTCCCTTAGGCCCACGCGCGTTGGTACGGAACGTTTTATCTGCGGTAAGCCGGTGTTTTACCGCATTGTGTTTATGCGCAGTTCTCCGTTTTGAGATTTTTTTTATGGCTTTGTGGTTGTGGATTCGGAAACGTTTACGCATCCTTTCGCTTGACGGGTTTCGAGTTGCGTCGACGTGACGCATGCGCGTGATATCCTTTCCATCTTTGTACGAACCATCAGCGTGTTCCGTGTTCACACTTCGTGCTATTCTGGAACGCAGTTCTCGAGCTGTTTGTCCGTCAGCGGTGGGGTAGACAGAGAGACACAAACCGATGCATAAAACGAATGAAATAACGAGGACTGAGAAAAGTCCATTCATCCACATTGTAACATTGTAAAGCGAAAATGGCTTTCTCTTTAAAGTCCAACGTTCTGTGAAACAAAAAATATAGTTGGGTTAATACGTAAATACAGCCGGCGTGTCTTGACACTAAACAGCTGGCAATTCAAAGAAATATAGAAGCAATAAGACCCTAATGAGATAAAAAAATATCTCATTTCCAAATATTTGGTCCTAAATATAGAAAAGAATGGGTATTGACTTAAATTATGCAATAGAAAGAAAACATTAATTGGACCATAATAAGACCATTCATAGGACTAACCCCTGCTGGAAAGACAGCCGAAAGGATGAAGTTACATCTTTGTTGGGGTTTTTTTTGCGGTATATTACAAGCGTGGATTTTCATTTACACAAAAATAAATGTACAATCATGTACAACGTTGAAGGCAGTCAGACGAGCAAGAGTTTAGTTTATTTAAGGGTTTCGGTTCTTGGCTCAGTTACCTATTATTTTCATTTCTCTATTTGGTACAACATCTAAATAAGAACTTACCTTAACCACACAATCTTGTTCGTCTTTAGTAATATTTCCTCGATCAAACTCTTGGATTAAACCCAACTGATTGTAACGATGGCAAAGATGTTTTCATTCTGTTGTCTTTTGCGAGTGACCAACTGGTGCCTTATTCATGTTGACTTGAAACAATAACAAAACTTCCATTCACCTGAGGACTTGTCTCTTCCAACACTAGTGGAAGACAGGTGACCGTTGCTTATTGATAAGCCAATTCGTAATCTCGACTGCGCACTCAAAATGACACGTTCTGCGTCGGGATAAAACTTGTTTCCATCACTGATCTCAATAAAATTGGATGGGGCATGAGGTCGGATTTTGCCACAGGGAACCCATCTTGGCAGAGCGTGGGCACCTGTGGCACACTCGATCATGGTGTGTTTAGGAAAATAATAAAGGGATGAAACACGAATTCTTCCTTGTTTTGAACATCGTTTTAAGCGCCTATAGGTATTAAAGTTGTAAGACAATTGAGCGAAGTAGTTGTGATAATGATTCATTTATCAAAATATAATCAAAATGAGGCAAAATCTCACCTTTTAGTCGTGATTTTGCAGCTAAATTACATATCGTATTTTCGACACCGCAAGTAGCTAGGACACTACATCATCGTTGACACTTCGGATAGCTACGAAATCCTACGATAAGCTTTTCGGATAAAGTGGGAAGTCTCAGGATTATTGATTTATTGCACATTCATCTGACTCTGAGTTTCAGTAGGTTTCAATATTCCAACGGTGGCTCCCGACGATACGAGATGTCCTGGTTACTTGCGGAACACATTCCACATTGAACGTTTGGTGTTTCATCCCTTATATTTTTTCCTCTCCCTCCCCCCCTTTCCCCCCATTTTTTTCCTTTTTTCCGCCTTTTTTCCCGCTTCCGGTAACCGTTTTTCGTTTTTTTAAATCCCCTGCCACAGTCCCCCGCGCGTCTTTTGAGTCTGACACAGGTGCCCACGCGCTTCCAAGATGGGCTCCCTGTGATTTTGCGTGCCAGTTGTATGATGACGTGACCACTACCCAAGATGGCTGCCACTAAAGTTCATAAGCTTTCGTAGTTGAAAACAGACAAAAAGAGTTATTTTAAGAAATTTAAACGAAAGTAATGACACAAGGAGTACTCAGTACGGTTTAAGACGCTAATTTCTTGCATTCGATTACTAAGCTGTAAAACCTTTAAATTTCGTTGTTTTTCTTCAGTGCCAACAACGAAGAAACTTGAAACTTCACGATAACATAAATTGAAAAACAGACTATAAAATCTACGAAGAATTCAATTCCAAGTCTTAAATTGTACCTTTTATAGTAATCTTAATGCCTTAACAATATCTCGTGTTGTGTACTTGCCATCTTTTAACTGTATATTTCTTAATTCTTTGAACGTTTTCATGGCGATAAAGTAATATAAATAAGTTTTGTGGAAACACCACGTAAACTATTTCTTTTCTTTTCTATTTCTTTGTATATTTCTTGTTAAACAGTTAAAACTAAACGAACCGGCATCTGTTGTTTGCTTTACGGCTTTTCTGACTCCCCCGGTACAGAGTACTTAATATTCCTCCCCCCCGGATAATCTGACCGTGCTGACGTCAAGATTGCTTATGCTAGTCAACTTTGGGATTGGGAACAAGTTCTAAGGCCGCAATGCGTCATATGTTCCACTACGTAAGATGGCGGCCACTGTCACAAAATGTTTGACTGATGGCCATAGGGAATGGCTTATGCAGTTTATATAGAGATAAATGTTTTCCATCAAGCCATAACGCCGTAGTATTCATTTGCATTTTTATTTATACTTGCAAATTCATATAAATAAGTTTTGTGGAAACACCACGTAAAATACTTCTTTGCTAAGCTTTCGGCCTGTTGACTCAGGCATTCATCAGAGCAATAATAACAAACTGTTGGCTCACGTCATTTATAAATTAAGCAACTGATCAATTAAATCACGTAAGAATAATACAATGGCGTATCACGTTAATTTTATTAATTAGAAAACAAAATCAAGAATGTTCTCCGAATAGGGCACGCCACGTGCTATTTAATGGCTGTCCCTCCTGAGAAATAGTGTGATGACTATGAGAAATAGTGTGATGACTTATTTATATTACTTTATCGCCATGAAAACGTTCAAAGAATTAACTCGCAAATTCGTTATATACTGTATTCGCCATCCCCAACGCAGAACTCGTCATTGGCTTATTGTGCAGAAACGGAGAGAAATCAAAGAGTTGCTAAGGCATACCCCCTCGAAGAATTTCAAACTTTGTCTCTGAAATGCCATTTCCCGCATTTATTTAATTTTATATATATTTGGGGGAGGGAGATGTTACACTTTGAAGCAGGGGCGGCGCGCTAAGGTATTAAAGGTATTAGTCTAATACCTTTTTTTCTCCAGATTGAAATGAATTGTAAAATAATATAATTATTCCATCAGAAAGTACTTATTCTTACAGAACAGAGACGGAATGATTGTTTGATTTCAATTATCTGGTAGCTAAGCACTAAAAAGTTTAGTATTTCACAGTACCATACTGTCCTCGCTGACGCGCGCAACGTCCTTCGACTTTAGCGACGAGTGTTTAATACCTTGGCTTGACAAGAAACGCGGATTTTCGGTGTTAAATTTCACCACAGGTGGTACAATATTTATATTTCCTTCTTTTAGTTGCAAATTTGATTGCAATTTTTATTTACTTCCTTTGCAAATTTGCAAATTTCCAATCAAATTTGCAATATTCCTATAGGAAATTCACTTCCTGTTTAATTTTCCTAAGTTCCTGTTTAATTTTCCTAAGTTCCTGTTTAATTTTCCTAAGTTCCTGTTTGGTGTAGTAGTCTTTTATTATGGTTTTACTTTCAAAAGGTTGCTCAAAAATAAAAATTATATATATGAAGGCCATATATACATATTATTTCGTATTCGAAGAAGCAAATTCAAAACTAAAACACATTACTTGGTTTGACAAGCCGTTAGGTTCGAATCGCCGCCACACCCCCAAATAATGTAAACAAAGGCGCCTGGTTTTAAAATTTAAGAGTCCGTTGGTGTTTTTATTGTAGTTTCAAATTTTAAAAACCTTGCTGGTCGCTAGCTTGATTTATGTAATATTTGTAAGATGTTACGCACTAAAAGATTGATTTGCAAACCCGAGTGAAATTTATAGTATTCGACATGTATCATGCAGCAGGCATTTTGCAAAATATTTTAAAGTGAATCACGAGTACTTTGCTCGGGTTTGCAAGTCGGTTGGTCGACCAGGAAAATATCACCGGTTGCATGATTTAGTTCACAACATCGTAGAAGTATTTTAAGTGTAACGAGCGACCAGCAAGGTTTTGAAAATTTGAAAGTACAATGAACACCAACGGACTCTTACGTAAATATATTTATATGTCTCGTTAGTTGGGGATGTGGCGGCGATCCGAACGAAACGGTTTATCAAACCAAGTAGAATATAATGCGTTTGAGTTTTGGATTTGTTTCTTCGAACAAGAAATTATAAGTATAGTATAAGTATAGTTTTTTATATAGTATATAAATTTTCCCAAGTTCCTGTTAAATTTTCCTAAGTTCCTGTTTAATTTTCCTAAGTTCCTGTTTTGTTTTTGCTTTCAAAAGCTTGCTCAAAAATAAAAATTATATATATGAAGGCTATATATACATATAATTTCGTATTCGAAGAGAAGCAAATCCAAAACTAAAACACACTACTGCACCCCAAATAACGACGTAAACAAAGACCCCTATTTTCAATATATAGATACTTCAAATTTTATAAACTTTGCTGTTCGCTCGCTACACTAACTGAAAAATTGTGCAAATGGTATATATCTTCATGGTCGACTTGCAAACCCGAACAAAAGTATTACAAAGTGCAACAAGTGACTAATAATTCTTGCGAACGTCGGGAAATAAATATGCCATCAATTAAATAAGAGTCTAGACAGTAGACGTGTCACACGATACCGCCAAGCGTCAAAAGGTTGCTCAAAAACACTCAAAAACATAAATTACTTCTTGTTCGAAGAAACAAATCCAAAACTCAAACACATTATATTCTACTTGGCTCGGTTTGATAAATCGTTTAATACATGTACGTTCGGATCTCCGCCTCTGCAACGAACGAGACGTATAAATATATTCACGTAAACAAAGAGTTCGTTGGTGTTCATTGTACTTTCAAATTTTCAAAACCTTGCTGCTTGCTCGCTACACTTCTAAGATGTTGCGAATTAAAATAAATCATGCAACTGGTGATATTTTCCTGGTCGATCAACCGACTTGCAAACCCAAGCAATATTTATAGTTCTCGTGATTCACTTTAAAATATTTTGCAAAATGCCTGCTGCATGATACATGTCGAATACTATAAATTTCACTCGGGTTTGCAAATCAATCTTTTAGTGCGTAACATCTTACAAATATTACATAAATCAAGCTAGCGACCAGCAAGGTTTTTAAAATTTGAAGCTACAATAAAAACACCAACGGACTCTTAAATTTTAAAACCAGGCGCCTTTGTTTACATTATTTGGGGGTGTGGCGGCGATTCGAACCTAACGGCTTGTCAAACCAAGTAATGTGTTTTAGTTTTGAATTTGCTTCTTCGAATACGAAATAATATGTATATATGGCCTTCATATATATAATTTTTATTTTTGAGCAACCTTTTGAAAGTAAAACCATAATAAAAGACTACTACACCAAACAGGAACTTAGGAAAATTAAACAGGAACTTAGGAAAATTAAACAGGAAGTGAATTTCCTATAGGAATATTGCAAATTTGATTGGAAATTTGCAAATTTGCAAAGGAAGTAAATAAAAATTGCAATCAAATTTGCAACTAAAAGAAGGAACACTTGACGTAGTTTACCTGTAACAATATATAACATCCCAATATATAAATCATCCATGTAGTATCGGCTGTATCGCCTATTTCACAAGGAAAAGCTCCGAACACTGGAGTTCAATACTTCAATAATATGGAAACAAAGAGCAATTATTTATAACAATTTTGAAGCTTTGATATGGCGACTAGAACTTATCTGACGAAAGGAAAACCTTCTTGAATCCATCTTTAACAAAATAAAGGCATAATTCCTCCTTCAAAGGTAAGAACGATGCGAATATTTGTATATCTAACAATGCAATCCTACAAGGTATTAGTTTTGCGATTCTAATACCTTGACCACTTGGCGTTCGCAAAAGCAGGCAGACGTTGCGCTGATCATATGTATTGTCGGCGCATCACGCAAGCTAAGCCGGGATGAGTTTTGAGTTTACGGCTGTTGTGGCCATCGCTGGGATGTTTCAAAACTTTTTTCTTTACTATCGAGTCACAACTGTTAAGTGTAAACTTAAAAACTAAGTAAGAGAACGGTGAACAAGTTTGTTATGGATTGCCAACAATTCAACGGGTTTCTCCATGTCGCATGACGCATATTGACATTCAATCCTGATTTCCGATTTTGCCCCAATTCCCACAATTTTAAAAACGAAATATCTTTAAAGTAGACTTACTGTTTGCGCAGTTTGAATATAAGGAATGTACCGCTACGATATTATTAATCACAGAATCACATCACAGTCATAGACAGATATAATTCAATGGATGTTTCCGTTAATTTGGTCATGAAGTCATCGAACTGCATTAAATACTTAGCATTTAGATCTTCATCTCGCTTGATTTTTTCAAAGAATATCTCCTGCAGAATGCTGGAAATTGCATTTCAGAGCCTCTAGATTTCAAAATTTTCTGGGGGTGGATACCCCCAGACCCCCCTACCTTATATACCACAACTAATACCAAAAAATTTACGCTCCGCGCCGCCCCTGCACGGGCAGTTGCATAGGCGCAGAGTTTTGTTTTCGTCTAGGGGGGCTGAACAGGGCCTTTGTAAGAATGTTCCTATGCGGGGCGTTTACAAAAAGGGACGCTTCTAGGGGAGTCTGGGGCATGGCCCCCGGAAATTTTTGAAATTTAGAGTCTTGGAAATGCCATTTCTTGCATTCTGAGGGGTGATTTTTAAGAACACTGAAGGTCATGAAATGTCATAAAAACTAGTTAAAATACAACACATTTCAACAATTTTTCAATGTTGTGTTTATTGGGTTGACTTATCACTGTATATGGGTGCTTTTGGCTGACAGGAATGAGGCTGTAACAGTTACTTTAGCCTAACCCATTGAGATTTCTCCGGGAGGGGCTTTAGCCCCCTCCCCCCCCCCCATACTCTACGCCTATGGGCAGTTGTATGCAGTTGTGGTGACCCTAACTTTTTTATGGGAAGAATTACCTGAAATCGTGAAGAATGAAAGAAGACTAAAAATCTAAACCGTTATACTAGTAATTAAAACAGTCTCTGAGGATGCCAGCTGTACAGTCTGACAAAACATGAGAAAATAAAGAAAGTAAAGACAAAAAAAGTAAACCTCGAAAACTTTCTTGAAGAACATACAACCTTGCGGATATTCTTGCGGATACAACCATGTAAAGAATTCTCTATTTATTTGAACTTTCGTCATGTGGTACTCAGGATCGACAGCGTGAGTTTTTCATCAATCATTGTAATAACGTTTATATATAAATTAATATGTTTATTTATAAAATAATGTGCCCTCTAAGCACGCTCTGATTGGTTGGGCTCCGTGCATTTATAAGAGAACATAGATCATGAATGGTCACGTAAAGTGGCGTAGAATGGCGTCAGCTGGCCGGAAAGCCCGCCAAATTCTAAAACTACCTCACTTTTAGTTTGATTTTACTTCTTCTTATTTTATAAAACAAATAAAACATACCACTCCTGTGCATATGCACTCTTATAAAGGTACGTTTGACGTCATTTGAACACGAAAGAAGTGTAAAGGCACTCGGCTATCGCCTCGTGTCTCTACTCAACTTCTTTCGTGTTCAAATGACGTCAAACGTGCCTTTATAAGAGTACATATGCACGGAGCTTTATGTTTTATTTGTTAAATACAAACTAATATTTTAGTTCGCAAGCTCTGCATGATGATATCCTGAGCAAGACAGGACGAAAGCTCAGCTAAATAAAGAATTTTTACATGGTTGTATCCGCATGCAAGAGTTTATATATACGAGTAGTTTAATTTGTCTTTCTTGTGGATTTTGTCTGATAACGCTAGGAACTTTACGACGATCTACGACGTCAACATCAACGACCACGTCTTTTAAACAAAAGAATATATTTTTGCAAAACAAAGAAAATGAATAATTTTTACTCCTTAGAGTAACCTCAACAGCGTTCTCGTTCTTTATACAACGCCACTTAGAGCATTTTCACGTCTTCAGGACGACGTCAATGGCCAAAAGATGAGAGCTGTTACTTGAGAGACGCTACAATCATTTTAGCAGTACTGGGGCGTTTTGGAAGTCATTAAACTAGCATCTAATATTAAATATAATAGTCAGTTAACCGTGACTTCTTTAAATTGTAATATTTATCTTGCTTTTTAACCACCGTCGTCGTCCTAGCATTTTAAAGTCCCTCATTTTACTGTCTTCCTTTGGACAGCTCGTGTACTCTAGCCACCCGTGCATGTAGGTAAAAAGCTCTTCGTATCAAGTGTTTACTGTTTACTTTATCTCTCAGCCCTTTGTTCCGTACACTCAAGCTAAAAATTGACAACACTCGCAAATAAAATTCGTATCTTAGCACGAGCTTAATATTCACTTATCATACTATTAGTTTGTGCTTGCATCAATATCGTTGAATGCGATAAATTAAAAACCCGTGTCAACCTAATGTATATCCGGAAACAAACGCGAAATGCTACCAATATCGTTACCCGTTTCTCGGCTATAACGAGAGCAAACAAAACCTGCGGAAAGGCGACTTGCTAATTGGTTCGTGCTTACGCCACCTTTTTGAGATGGAAACAAAGAGGCGACATGTCTTGTGTTTGTGACGTCACTTATTGAAGTGGACGGTACGATTTGTTTTGGTAGACCTTTAATCAGCGAGCGACAGTGACGAATGGTAGGCTTAAGCGATGGGTTATTGTGTCCATAGGTTCGTCAGTCACTTAGACCCCAACTTAATCTGTGGTATTTGCGCCAACGTGCTCGAAGATGCCGTTATTACACCGTGTGGCCATAGCTTTTGTCAGCAGTGTTTGGAGACTTGGCTCGAGAGCTCCGAGAGCGACACATGCCCGAGTTGCCGAACGACGACGTTGGTTTTCGACCTTATCCCAGTGCTGTCCCTTCGGGGACTTGTCGGCAACTTACACACCTCGTGTGACCACGTGGACAACGGTTGTAAGATGGTGGTGAAACTCGAGAAGCTGGCGAACCACAGCCGCGAGTGCGAGTTCGCGTTGGTTAAATGTAGCGGGTGCGGAGATGACCTGAAGAGGTTCGATCTGGCCGAACATCACGCTAGCTGTAAGGCGACGAAAAAACACGCAAAAAGAGAAAATATCGCCATGGTTGAAGAACTCACCAAGACGATAGCGTCGTTGGAATTGGACTTAAAGAGGGCAAAAAGGACATTGAAGGTTTCACAGGAAGAAGTTCAGGCGGCCGAAAGGGATCTGCGTGACATGAGGAATCAGTTAAATTTGAGAGAAAACGAACAAGAGTCGTTTGATTCCGATTGGGATCCGGATTACAACTACGGTTATTCTCCTCAGAGTATTTCCTTGCTGTCGCGTCTTATTTCAAGACATCTGCTCGCGAAACCGTTTTACGTCGACAGAAATCGTATATTCACAGCCACGAAACGGTGTCATGATTTTTACCATAATTACCCGGGCTATACTCAGGATGTTCATATGCTCGTTGCGACGTGTTTTGCGTGTAACTGGTTCAGCGAACACCAGAGAAAGCATTTCGATAGATGGCTCACAAATATTATTAGACCGAGGTGTACGAGATAGTAATCGTTTGGAAGGATCGAGAACACGATATCATAAATACATGTAGGTATTCGTAATATCATAAATAGGCTGCCAATCGCATCGTTGCATTGTATTCTTCGCCGGAAAGGCGGCAATTGTATTATTAGTTGCTGATGATCATTGTGATTGAAATCAGAGGAATATATTTTTTATAGATATAGAGATGCTATCCGATGTATATACGTACATTTATTTAATACTGTACAAGTATATATAGGGCCATGGGCGTGCATAGTGTTTTTTTTAATAAAAGTCTTTGTCTTTTGATGAAATGTGTTTAAAAAACATGATCTCATTTGAATAGACATCTGTGTTTGTATATTATTGTGCTTCTATGGTAAGCCATTAGAATATTATAAACGTGATTTTGAGTAGAATGCCTCGAAATTAGCGTAGCCATTAAGCGACAAAGTCACAAAATCACTGCTACATTTTCAGTGTTTATTACATGTTTATATTCAATCATGTTGTAAAATATTCATGGTTTTCATTTTCGTTCGGGCAAATCAGTACGAATCAAAGTCGAATTTGGCGTAAATATTTCGTTCTAAATTCGCCAAAAACCTAATCTAAGCAAGCTAATTCAATGGCCATCCTCTACTGAAATGTGATATTTAGTATTTCACTCTATTATTTAAACTACACATTTTCAGGTTTTCTTGGTGAAGGAAAATTTCGTGTGCAAGTATATATATACATGGGACCAGTTGCGGAAATGCAACATCAAGGCATTCTGGCTAAGAATCGAACCCGCGACTCTGCGATGCTAGTGCAGCGCTGTCCACTGATCTACGAAGGCTGTTGCTGCTGCCAAGAGCTATGCCATTAACGAATTATGACATTCTGTATATACAGTAGAATGGTGATAATGCCGGTGAAGAATAATTGGGTATATTAGAAGTAATATTTGACATTACAGTCGATTAAACAACATGTTCTATGGCTATTTTCTTAGCTACTTCGTGCATTTCTCCGAAAAACACCAAAGATCAACGAAACGGCAAATTTCGCGGCCTTCGAAGAGTTTCCTCACTGTAGTCTACTGTTCTATGAGCACATATAACATTATTATTAACTGTATTTTGTAATATCGTAAAATAAAATATCATGCTTTGTAATATCCAAAGGTTTTTATTTTAATACTGTTTTGTCAGTTTTGGGTAGAAAAATTTCATGTTTAATTAGCCAAATTGAACAGCGGGAGGGAAGCTTATCTTTCACAACACACAAATTACAAGATCTGAAATCATTTTTGAGCACCAATAATGCAGACTTTCAAAATAGCAAGCAAATAGATATCCAGTTATGCAGGAGTCCAGGTAAAACTTACAGTTTTCTGATATCGATATCCTGAAATACCAAACTCAATCTAGATAGTTGTTAATATATATCCCACAATCCACAGGTTGTCTCTTGGTCGATAAACCTCACGCGGTGAGTCTATATATGCAAAAGCAATCAATACAATTAAAAGTTATATGTACTGCACAGTCGGCATGGCGGGATGCTTTTGTCTTTGTTAATTGTCTGTCGCTAGTATATGGTAATATAGTTCGACAATCTAATAAGACACATCATGCATACTCATGTGTTTCATGTATCTGTGTACGAGGACTTGTTCCATGCAATCGCGTTTTAATCGATCTCATAGGTTCGAAAATAAACTGGCAAGATTTTTATTAACGAAATACTGACGTTTCGAGCAGACCTTCTTCAGAGTAAAACGTAAGTCCAATAGCCTGCCGTTTCGAATATTGAGTGCTGTAAACAAATAAAGGCCGTTTTCGATTTTTCTTGCAACTTGCAACAAATTTACATATGGAAAAAAAAATCGCAAGTTGCAGGAAGGGTGTTACACGTTCAGCAACTTGCGATTTTTGTTGTAAGTTGCAGCAAAAAGTAGAACCCATCCAACTTTTCTTGCAACTTGCAACACGGCAAAAATGACAAAATCGCAAGACGGCAAAAATGACAAAATCGCAAGTTGCTATACGGGGTGTTACACGGTGCGATTTTTTATGCAACTTACAACATTCAGTGATTTGTTGCAAGTTGCAAGAAAAATCGCATCGAGTAACAGCACCTTTACTCAGAGGATGGCGGGTTCCAGGTCGGTTAGCGCACGCGCCTTTCAACTCTTAGATGCAGTTATTAGATTCAAATTTCACGCCGGCCGAATGTGAGAAGAGCACTTCGAGTTCGACTCCTGTAGTAACACCGGACCAATCAGCCAGTTGACCTTTAAGTACTGGACCTCTAGGGAGAACACTACAGTTTAGATATGTCGACCACGCAACCTTAGAAGTGAAACAGTGATGGATTTATAGGGGGGGGGGTGCAGAGGGTGCGCACACCTCTGGCCTTGGCCAAGGGGGTGCCAATTGTCTTGTCAAATCCAAGTACAATAAAGGACGCATTCATTCAACGTCCGTGTAAACTTCATAGGACCCCCCCCCCTCGCTACGAGATCAAGCTGGATCCATCACTATATTACCAGGGTTAAGTCATCGTGACTTAACCCTGGTAATATTTGGATTTCAACCGTGGCCGACGCTGTCCTAGAAGCTTTTAACTGGACCCATCACTGAAGTGAAAGGCACTGGATGATCTTTCGATTGAGGCACCGAAATACAGGTGATTCGCGATTGCGTCGTCTATCACTGCTGAAGTCGCAAGTTGAGTCCGGCTAGAGTTAATAGTACACGTACATATATACGTAAAAACACACAGATTGTAAGAAGAAGTCTGCAAGCAGTCGTGTCACAGCTTGCCATCCATGGCATCTGGTTCAGTTCAGAATGCATTCTTATTCGGAAAGATAGTGAATCCGTGCCAATAGAAGGCGAGAAACATGACACGCGCGCGTGGAAGGTGGACGAAAAGAAAACGCAAAAAGGAAGCAACGCGAAAAATGAAGGGAAGGGGGGAGAGAGAGTCTCTTTTCTCCTTCCCGTCCGCACCGCGCGCCTTGCGTTCTCCCCAGGGACTTAAACCACACATATTACCCGCGTTGTTTATGCGCGCGCAACAAGACACAAAAAGGAGAATTGGGGACGAGTCGGCTCAGTAATCGGCAATTTTGTAACCTTATCTAATTCATTAATAATCCATGGAAAATCAAAAGAAATCAATGTTTAATCAGGTGTTGTAATTCAGATACAATCGTCTCGATTTCCAATCGATTTTCTCAAGTTAAACAGTTTATATCTCAAAGATTATTGATACTAACCTGAACAAGCAAATGTGTGAATTATTGGATAAGTCGCATAGAATATTTGCATCTAAACTGCATGTATGGGGTTTACAATTCAGTGAGCCATTGTAAACTCCCATCATACAGTTTGGCCACTCATACTGTGTGCAGTATATTGCTTGTGACCAACAAGCCTGCAGCAAGTTGTTTATTACAATTGCTTCAATTGTTCACAAGTTTGTAACACAAGTTCTTGTGACCAACAAGCCTGTTGCAGTGGCGGCGTCAGGGTGATACAACTGGGGTGGACAAACCGAGTGCTGAAGGCGCGAGAAACCTCTAGGGGAGTCCGGAGGCATGCTTCCGGCCAGAAAATTTTGGAATCCAGAGCCCCTGAAACACCATTCCCTGCACTTTGGGGGGCAATTTTACAGAATTCTGAAAGTTATAAAACATCATAAAAAATGCACAAACGAAAACACATTTTAGGACTTTGAATATATTAATTCCATATTATCTCGATGAGGTGATTACAAAATTTCACCCGAGCCCTAACTACTTCGTATCAGTGGAGGGGATGCGACTGAGCGTACTTTATGTAACCCCTCATGAAATGCAATAGTACTGCTGACCGTTCTCGGTTCTCCTACCAACGCCGGAGTGATCATCAGCCGTGAGCACCACTGACAAATATTATTATAGCCACAATCTTAAAAAGTCTCAATACTACTTTGCCCCCCCCCCCCCCCCCCCCAATGCTTTCTCCACGGATTTGGAAAAATTAAGAAATTGATCTGGAAAAGAACGTTTGGGGTGGACATGTCACAGACAGACAGACAGACAGACAGACAGACAGACAGGCAGGCAGGCAGACAGACAGACAGACAGGCAGGCAGGCAGGCAGACAGACAGACAGACAGGCCACCCCGTGGCACCACTACTGGCCTGTTGCAATTTGTTCCAACAATTTACTGCACCATTTTTTGTAACAAGTTGCAGTGGAACAGCATGGTTGTAAATTGTAATGGCTGTGTTGTGAACCCAACTAGTTTACAAAATGTGAGACTGTGACCTCTACCATGAGTATAATTACACAAGTCAACCTTTTTGTATGACATCATCAATAGCAATTAGAACTGCAAGAGAAGTCTGGGCTATTGCTGGCTTTTCTATGAAAAACCCATTATTTATATCAATAAATTGCAAGGTGGTGCATGTGCCTGGGCATGCCAGGTTTTTTCTCAAGTGGCAGTCGGCCTTTAATAACAATATTGAATACAATAAAGCGCAGTGTGTACCAACCAAACAATTGCTATATAATAGTTAAAATGCCTTCTGTTTCGACAATAATAATTATAGTACATCATTAATTTCTGAATATATTTTACTTTACTCAGAGGCCATGGAACCAGGGGGTCACTGGGGGCAGATGCCATCCCCCCACTTTTTTCAAAATTGGAAAATGTGCCCTTTTTCTGAAATAAAAATGCCCTTTTTATAAAGGTGGCAGTTAAGGTTTACTGCAGCATATTGTTAATGTACCCTTTTTGTAGAAGTATGACATTGCTATTTGCTGTAGAAAAGAGTGACTGTGCCGTTGTCCAAGGGGATGATATAATATATGTCGCTGACCAAGAAATTATGTTAAAAACAAAATGGTGGTGATCAAATGGAAGTTACAACCATACAACATTTTAAATTATACAATTATTTTGAAAATAACCTTGAAGGTGCCCCTTTTTGACGGTAACCCCCCTCCCCCCCCCCCCCCACACACACACATTTCAGGTGTTTCTGTTTTTTTCGGGGAGGAAGTGGGTGGAACTGAAATACCCACCCGCTCGCCACTTCCTCCCCTAAAAAACTGGCTGCTACACAGGCTAATGTTTCCGCGGCCTCAGACTTTACCTCAGAATGACATGCTCATGCTCACCATTATAAGTTGTTAATAAATGCTTATGAATATTTCAAATATTCATAAGCTGAATATTCCATATATTCATAAGCATTTTACATGCTCTTTGCTTTATCTCAAACCTCAATGATAATTTGACAATAATAAACCCACGTCAGTGTTGTAATATAACAACAGTCTGAAGGCATTTTATAAGTCTGAAGGCATTTTATAAGTTCTCGAGAAATGCTCATGAAATTAGGTTTCTAAACGAACTACACTGTTCTTCATAAGGTCTCATAACATATATCTTATTGAATAAAAGATTCTAACTATACCTGTCTATAATCATGGGAATTTTAACTTATAAATGGTTACCTGCTTTGCCTTCCTTCAACTTCTCAGAATTCTTTCTGACCATTTAGAAATTTTGAATTTCCCTCGCTAATGTTGCAGGAAGCCACTTAAAATGTCCCAGTGTCCCACAAAGATAACTTGGAAACTATAAAGGACATAAACGCAGTTAAATTAACCAAATATATATCATTACTGAAAGTATTAAGACTATAAATACGAACCTTAAACATCAAAAAGTTGGATAACAAATGCACAGATCTGATAGAAATGCGAAATCTGACAATTAAAATTTTCGGAAAAGAAGGCTCTGAGGCCGGGGGTGGGGACAGTGTTCCGCTACTAGTCACCATTCCTTTCACGGTTGGACGATCGCTACTGTACTTTGTGCGCATGTCTGATCGTGTTTATTTCATGAAAGATGTAGTGGTCTGATCAAGTCAGTGATTTGGTTGTTTTGAGGCTGAAATATTTGGATATTAAAGCTTTTGCGGAGCACGATTACTCGTAAAAGGAAGCGTTATGGCGTACGTCGGCAATGGAGAGTCGGGACTCTCGTCTGCCAGTAGCTACGTCGAAACATACATGGATTGTAAGTACTAAAGGCATTGGACTCTGATGGACAGTTTTATATACTTAATACATGTAGTATTTTAATACGAGATGCATTTACAGTATACTGCACAGCACAAAATATCAAGTTAGTTTATGGTCACATACTCAGATCTTTGGCCTTTGAGATTTTGGCCGTACGAATTTTAATATAGAGAGTGTCATTTTTTAAACCGATGTATAGCATGAATGTGAGATATTTGCGAGATCAGAAAATCTGTATGTTGTAAGTATGTTGATAGATACAGTGGGATCAATATAACTTAAATATTGCTACTGTAACTTAAAACGAATGATGATCTTTGTATGTGCCACCTAAATATATAAAATCTTTGTTTTTGGCAAATTATACTTCTAATGTACATTATGTAGCTAGAACAATACCTATATATTTAATGGAAATATAAAATGTTTTATACTGTAAACCAATACACTATATATGGACCCCACATGAAAGTTGATCACTTACAGTAAGATCGTGGTCGGAGTTACAGTCTGCTTCAGGTTACTTCTGATGGAACAAGTTTGTATTGAACTAGGCATTTGATTGGCTACTACTCTGCAGGGACATAGCCAGGGGGGAGCTGTGGGAGCTGCGGCTCCCCCCCTTTTGATATAAAACAACAGACATGTAACTACAAAACTGATGCAATATGCCATTGTATCAGGAAATAAACTGTAAACAGTATGTTCAATCTACTGGGTGTATGCATTTTGAGTATCTATGTGACGTTTGCATGTTTTGAGTATTTTATATGATGTTTTTTAACCTTTAGAGTCTGTAAAATCTTCCTCCAAAAGCCAGGAAATGGCATTTCAGCGACTTCCGATTTCAAAATTTCCCGGGGGAGCATGGACCCCCCTAAAAATTTATTTTGACTTCGGCTCCCCCCCTTTCAGAATCCTGGCTACATGCCAGCTACTGTGAACCTCCAAACAAAGTTCTGAACATTTCTGTTAAAAGTAACCTGAAACAGATCATTGCGTTTCTCTGGAATGGATTGCATTTGGGTGGAATGCAATGAATTACAGTACTGTACTGTTTTTATGAAATGTTACACCGTGTTTAGGTGAAATGCAATTGCATTTGTCTGAAATGCTGTCTGAAAGAGATTTTGACTTTGTTGTGAAGTAATTGCAAAATGAATATAAGATCCCACTCAAAATTTTAAAATGCAATACCATTATAATGAAAGGAAACCATTTACTACCATTTGCATTCAAGCATTTAGTGTTTAGCGAATAACTAGTTGTTTTCAAGTTTTGAAACAAACGTTTCCAATGACAACTATACATTTTTCAGATCAAATCAATGATGAATAGGGGGTGTAACTTTTCATTGTTATGGTTTCCATTTCAAGTTTCAACGGTTTGTTGATATTTTCTCACGGGCCACGGCAAACAGAATACAAAATAATTGCGTTCAGCAGCCATTATATCGAATTGAACTACCCACTGATGTGGAACTACCCTTATCAGGCAACCTATGTTTGCTGATCATTCCAATTCTCACAATTAAGCCAAAGAAAAGTATATTCCAAGCAAACGCTGTGGTCTGAAAACGAATGATGACAAGTCTTGACAATGAAAAGTTACACCCCCAATTCATTATTGATTTGATCTGTCAAACATTTTGTTATCATTAGACAACGTTTGTTTCAAAACTCAAAAACAACTAGTTATTTGCTAAACACTAAACACTTGAACGCAAATGGTAGTAAAACAAAATATATTTATTGATTTTTCGTTACTTAACCAGTAACATCTTCAGAATGACTTAAAGATTACATTGAATATACTTATATATTAACATTAATATAGTTACATATTACAAGGGAAAAAATGGTAAAAAGGAGATTAAAACAATTTAAAAAATTTAAACTATAAACGATCAAAAAGAGATTAAACAATTTTAAATTTAAAATTATATAATAGACCAATGAAATGCTTGCCAGGTGACAAGTACAAAACAGAAATGTGTGAAGAAATGAAGTGAAGTGATCAAGACATTGATTTCATTTACTGTAATACATTGGTTTCATTTAATACATTTTTACAAATACTTATTCTACTTATAATATGTATTCTTACAGATGTTGAAGCTTTACCTGATGATATGCAACGAGATATCTCACAAATGCGAGAGCTTGATATGCTATATCAAGGTACAGTACATGTAGATATTGCTGTAACAAACATTTTGTCATACATAGCCTTGCTAGATGATGATGTTTGCATTGTGAGACTATTCTTCTAACCCCATTCTTGCCTTAGCTGGCCAAAAACAATACACAAAATAACACCATAAATTTTACAGAAAAACTTCGGGAAATTGGCAGACTGATAGACAAGTATCACCGTCGAAAGGAATCATCTGTCAGAAAATGTTGCTTGATACAGATCCAAAGATGTTTGGTAAAAAGTCAAGAACTTGGTGATGAAAAACTTCAACATGTTTCACATATGATGGATATGGTAAGGAACAGAAACAAAAGAAATTGTGTTATTTTATAAAAGAATTGATGGCTTTTTTTCTAATTAATTTTTTATATAGGTTGATACTAAAAGTCGCCAAGTGGAGATTGAAATGGAGTCTGCTGAACTTAGAAATGATCCAACTCCTGTACCTTTTGAAAAACAAGAAATACATGGTACAGTACTACACAACAGTACAATACTATATACACAGAGGTGCAACTGGGGGGGGGGGGCAGGGGGTTGGAACCCCTGCCCTTCTCCTAAAGACAATCTCTTTGCCCTCATTTTTACGAATATGTTTTATTTGGGAAATGCCGTTAAAGATGGACCCCTATAAAAATGCAGATGCCTAAAGTAACTAATTGCCCTAATAGCACTCATAGGCCCCTGTCCTCAAAAATTCCTTGTTGCACAGTACAGTACATTCTCAAACTCTTTAATAATTCATGAGATAATCAATCAATCAGAAGCGCTGAATTGCACCACGTGAAGGGACTTGAAATACCGGGGAAGTACTGGGCAGAGGACTTGAAATATTATTTCCAGTCCAAGGACTGGAAATAATATTTCAAGTCCTTGGACTTGAAATATTACTTCACACAATCAGTTATTCATCCATACACTAATTACTATGCACTAATTCATTTTGGGAATACACTAAGTGATTTTGAGAAGTCATGTAAAGGCCTCCAATTCGGACTAGACCGGGTTTTCAAGTACTCGGAATGCGTTCCAGTCCTCAGCTTCGCCTCGGACTGGAACTAGTCCTCATTGTCGGCCTTTACATAATTATTATGTACAGTACAGTACAGTACATGCACAAACATGAAACCCCCATAGGCCATAGGCTGATTTTAGTTTATAATGTTTTAATTCTTGTTATGTTGTTTTATTAAAAAAATTAAAGATGAGGAAACAAGTCAAACCCAAAGGGCTCCTGAAAAATTGAAAAGTAAGAACTTATACATCATGTTAACTATGTGTATATTAGGTACCCTCTTAGGAAAGGTTTGTTTTGGTAAAGAAAAACTGAACAAAAACAAAATACTTTGTACCAGGAAACCGACGTCGACTTCAGGAAAAGATAAGCAAGGAACGGGATATCGAAACAGCAAACATGTCGACTGTCTCTGATACTTCAAAGCCAGCCAAGAAAAAGAAACTTAATCGCAAGTAAGAGCAAAATAAATACATTAGGTGTGTACTGTATGCGAAAATTAATACATGTATGCAGGGTTTGAAATTTCAAATTTTCGGCAGTATCCAAGTGGGATACCAGGTTTCTGAATTTGGTATCCCTCCTTGAAATCTAGTATCCCACTTTTGAATACTAAACATCTCAACTTGCAATATCTAAAATTAACTATAACAGATTGTGACAATACCTGCAGCTACGTTACATTTTAAGACATTACGCTACATTCTAGGGTGTTACGCTACATTGTAACTTAGATGTTACGCACCATTATAAGATGTCACGCTCTATATAAGACGTTAAGCTACTGTATGTCATAAGACATTACACTACAATGTAAGGCATTACATTACATTCTATTAGATGTTACACTATAAATAAAAGATGCTACATTACATTGTAAGACATTACGTTACATTGTAAGATGTTACCTCAGATTCTGTAGCTGTGCACTATCGAACATTTTATTGTATCCCGTCAGGATACTTAAGTTAAGACTTCTAGTATCCAAAACAAAATCTAGTATCCTGTGGATATCAGGATACTGCAAATTTCAAGCCCTGCTATGCATATAATGTTAGTACAGTTTCTGTTTAGAGTTCACAGTGTTTTGTTGTACTGTACTGTGTTTTTTATTGTAAAGAAAGAAGAATAAGGAGAATAATTCACCTACACCAGATGTCCCAATTGATCCTGATGAACCCACTTACTGTTTATGTAACCAGGTACAGTTCATTTTTAATATTTAGATATTTTTATATATATATGCAGTATAAACAGTCATTTACTGCAGTGTATTTGACTTTGAAATGCAAAGTCATGATCTTACTCCCAGAGATGAAGTAACCATATTTTAGATATTTTTATAAGTAATAACATGACTTGAGGGAAATTAGCAATTAAATTTCATGCAGCCGAGGGAAGGTTTGTGAAAATCTGAGGGCCAAAGGCCTGAGGACTTTTACAAATCTTCCCAAGGCAAAGGGAAAATTTAATTGCTAATTTCCCAAAAAGTCATGTTATTAGTTTTTAATATTAATGATCACCGAGGAAAACTTTGAAAATCTGACCAACAGGAAATTTACATGGTTGATCAGAGAAGTTGCATCTAATTTTCCCGTGCATGTTGATGAGGGAAAATATATGCAAGCGGGAAATTTGGAAGAAGACAAAGGATTTCTTTGTCTTCTAATTTTCCCTCATCAACATGCATGGGAAAATTAGAAGACAAAGGATAAATTTCCCTCTTGCATGAGTGACGAAGGAAATACGAGGTTTGCATTCCCTTGGAGAAGAAAAGAATCCGAGGCGATCATGGTATTAATTTAATAATCCCACAGTGAATTCATAACAGAAAATTAACTGGATTTGTTTGCTTTTGCTCAGGTTTCTTATGGTGAAATGATAGGCTGTGATAATGATGGTGTAAGTTTGTAATACTCTGCATAAATTTGCTCATAATTATATTAATTCATTCTGGTTATAGATCTTATTCATAAATGGCCAATGATTTAAAATCCTTTTATGTGCATATAAATTAGCCCCTCTGACCCTGTTTTAGAGTAAAGATTTTTTTGAATTTGACACATGAAAACGAGTTCAGAGGGGCTAATTTATATGCACATAAAAGAATATTAATTCAGTGGCCATTTATGAATAAGGTCTATTCATTAATGTTATAGAATATATTATACTGTACACTGTTGATACAAATTACTATCAAGTTTGTAGTGTTGATTTTTACACTATACAGTGGTACATGCATAACTTATTTATTTTATAGTGTGAAATAGAGTGGTTTCACTTTCAATGTGTCAATTTAACATCAAAGCCAAAAGGACGTTGGTAATTAAATTACATGTGTACAGTAATTATTCAATCTCTTATCTTTCATTGTAGCCTAGATTTAGCCATAGTTGATATATAGGGGGAGATGGTTAGGAAACTTATAAAATCCATTGTTCTAGGTTTTTGTACACCTTGTGAATGGTCACGGTTGAAAATTCTATTGTTTTACCTTTGCGAACTAAGATAGCAGTGTAAAAGAGATTGGGCACTGCGTGTTTGTTTTGGCTTCTG
This sequence comes from Corallium rubrum, assembly GCA_964035015.1. Classification (NCBI taxonomy): domain Eukaryota; kingdom Metazoa; phylum Cnidaria; class Anthozoa; order Scleralcyonacea; family Coralliidae; genus Corallium; species Corallium rubrum. Next base: position 8,900,820 of record OZ036003.1, read on the forward strand.
GTTCGTGGGTATTCCAGTACTTATTACAAATAATGACATATTTCGAGCCATGCTTCCAATAGAAAACATTTGTGTTCAGTCATTTGTCCATATCAAATGAGGTTTAAAAAAGCTTTGTGCACGGTCAAACCCCAAGTGGGTTCTTTGTTCAATATATTTGAAGTTTGCTGGGTTTCCTAACCGTCTCCCTCTATCAACTATGATTTAGCAAACTGCTTACCTGCATGTCACAAATGGGATGACCTGAACTATTTTTTGTTTCATTCTTCCTAGGTATTGTCCGAAGTGTAGCCAGGAACGAAAGCAGAAAAAGACCGACAAAAATGAGAAGAATGAAAAACCTGAAAAATAAAAAAAAATATGTTAAGACAGCCACAGAACCCAACCAAAATTGACTTATCAGCCATGTAGTTAGGTTTGACCATGACAATCACATTCAGTACAATTATTTTGTCACACAATGTATAGTAATGTACTACAAATACAAATCAGCCTTGAAACAAAACTGTTGTCAGTTTTTCACGCTAAAAACATCAGCTCTGAAATCTTCCTTTCTTTCTCAGTATTACTGTATCAACTACTTATAACACTTTGAAGCCTGAAGACGAGTCTTTAGTATTTTATTCTGGCTAACATCAGACGATTTTATTCAGCACAGGGAGGGGTCCAAGCCTCAAAGTGTTAAAACCTATCTCTTTAACACTTTGAAGCCTGAAGACGAGTCTTTAGTATTTTATTCTGGCTAACGCCAGACGATTTTATTCAGCACAGGGAGAGGTCCAGGCCTCAAAGTGTTAAGCACAAGAAGGTATTCTAAATGCTCATGGTATCAAAATACCAATACAAGTTGAAAACTAAGTGATGGCCCGTCAAGTATCTTGGAACCGTTTTAACTAATTGATACAACGATGAACAGCATAATTAACCTGCACTTTTAATCAATAGTCAAAACAAACTATACACGTAACGAACGCAAAGTATACATACTAATTATGTTTGCACTTACGAAAATCTCTACACCAGTTGAAGTATAAACAGGTTTAGTACGTACAAGTAGGCTTACCGTTTTAAGTCTCGTCGGGACTCTTAGTACCGTTCTTCTTCGTAATAGACTCGCCATTAATTTAAAGGTCACAAACGAACATTCGGTTTATTATTGCTCTACTTAGGGCCCTGGGTACGAGGACTGAACTGGACTTTGGACTAAACAATAGACTAAAATGGACTGGACTTTGGACCGACGTCTGCACGAGACTTTAGACTGGACTTTGGACCGGAGTCTGCACTAGACTTTAGACTGGACTTTGGGCCGGAGTCTGCACTAGACTTTAGACTGGACTTTGAACCGGAGTCTGCACTAGACTTTAGACTGGACTTTGGACCGGAGTCTGCACTAGACTTTAGACTGGACTTTGGACCGGAGTCTGCACTAGACTTTAGACTGGACTTTGGACTGGACTTTTGACTAGATTATGAAGTAGACTTTAGATAGAACTATTGACTCGACTATGTATAGGTCATTTTGAGGCCACGAGGGTGTGTGTGATTTACTCACCGAGGGCGAAGCCCAAGGTGAATAAACACATATCCTCGAGGGACCTCAAAATAACGTACTTATTTTTCACATGGCGAGGTTGACAGGATTTCATAAGATAAGGAGTGGTGCGGGGGATATTAGACGGGAAGATTAGAGGAGAATATTATAGCGAGGAATGGTAGAGGGGAATATTAGAGCCTTAGAGGGGAATATTAGAGGGGAATATTAATCTATTGTTTTCCAGGGGCTATTGAATATATTCCCCTAAAAGAACAAAGGAGACCGATGCATGTGAAAAATAAGGCCTATTAATGCGAAGCAGGAAGTTTAAGTTAGGCAGTTAGCAATGAAAAATTGAGTGACCTTCCGATTGGATCCTACCCTTGGGTGCCAGAGGTTTTTCGACGCTTGTGGGGGATAACGGGGACACACGAGGAAGCCAGGCGGTAAAGTGGGAGGGGCCAAATATATCCCCTACTAACCCCCCTGCGAGCGTGGAAGAACATCTGGCACCCTGATGAAGGAATCCAATTACCCTGGGTAAAATGTGATGAAGGGCTTTGCTAGACTGACGTCAGCTTTTTGTTATTAAAAATCTCGGTAGTTTACTGTCTTTTCACTTTGCTCTGTTCAAAACACTGCCTATACGCGGCACTGATACTTTTCATGCATATTGATTATCGTTTTATTTCGTGTTTATAACACATTCTACGTTAATTATAACCCTATGGTGTACATTGTATATTTATATATCAACATTAATATTATACATCTTATATTATAAAACAGCTCGTCTAGCATTTACTCTACAGTTGCTAATACTTGGTATAACCCACCCGTGGGACGTCGATGTTATTTACACGGGGTATACTACCATTTGCGTTCAAGTATTTAGCGTTTAGCGAATAACTAGTTGTTTTTGAGTTTTGAAACAAACGTTGTCCAATGATAACAAAACGTTTGACAGATCAAATCAATAACGAATTGGGGGTGTAACTTTTCGTTGTCAAGACTTGTCATCGTTCGTTTCAGACCGCAGCGTTTGCTTGGAATATACTTTTCTTTGGCTTAATTGTGAGAATTGGAATGATCAGCAAACGTAGGTCGCCTGATAATCTATTGATTTGATCTGTCAAACGTATAGTTGTCATTGGACAACGTTTGTTTCAAAACTCGAAAACAACTAGTTATTCGCTAAACACTAAACGCTTGAACGCAAATGGTAGTACCATATAGACATACGGTATATTGTCAGGGTCGGGCAAATCATAAGTCAGGTTCTGTTCACATTATACCTACAGCCCCTGCTTTTTTTCCGGAGGAAAATAGAGGGGAAACGAATAATGCACAGGCCAGTGGAAGCTATGCAATATCTCGACTGCAATTTTTCTGGGAATAGTTGAAAATCTAAGGGCCTGTTTATATGATCCCGGTGTACCGGGATGTCCGGGTTGACCGGGATGAATTTCATCCCGGGTCAAAAAGCGTGGGAATTTAAGGAAATGGACAAAAAAGCAAAAGCTCACCCTAATTCTACTATGTTAGAAGTTATTTCACTTTTATTCAGTGTTTGTCTTTAAACCTGACCGTTTGGACGAAATTCTGACCGTAATATGCAATGTTACAAGCATTGTGTTCGGTAAACTTCATCCCGGTGTACCGGGATGTCGCGTTTATATGGGAAAAATCTGTCCCGGTGTACCGAGATCTCGGTTGCTTCAACCGGGACGTCCCGGTCTCCGTATAAACGCAACCGCGAAAATAACAGTAAATTATCTGCAAGCCGAGATCCCGGTACACCGGGATCATATAAACAGGCCCTAAGAATTCCTTTTTCGGATTGATCCATTCCCAACCACCAACCGTGTTTTCATTTAAAGAATTTAGGCTTCGTTTGTTTGTTTATTACGCTGGGCGGCTTCGATTTGCCATGTAATTGATGATAACCAAAGATCTCTATCTTCTGGCGACTCCGCTGACAAAATGTACGAATCATTGCGAAAGAGAATCCTGAAAATAGGTAATTGTATAAAAATCGATGAAATGCTAGTATTTTACAAATTACAATGCAGTTTAAAGTGCTTATGAAGCGAAAATTATTATTGTCTTAAAGGAAAGAACTCTCAAAACGACAAAGTAACATCTTTTGCAGATCTTCGTTTCCGTGCCTCGTTGTTGAGATATTTCAATTTTTTTGATATGCAAATTAAACGCTTTGACATCACACGTGTATAATGAGTTATCAGAGAAGGTTCGGTATCTTTGTTATTAACAAACGAAATCAATTAAAAATCTGTATGTCTAATGCTGTATGCGAAATAGACGAACAGGGTCGGCTTCGAAGTGATTTCGTTTGATAATAGCAACTGGGGCGCAACTAGGGGAGGGGTTGGGGTTGCAACCCTTGCCCTTTTTAACCCCTGCCCTTTTTGTGAGACCTCTAATACTAGGTTAGACATTAGATAAACAAATAATTAATCGTCTGTTGTAGTACGCAATACAATTCCCCGCAAATCTGGCGAGACTCAGAAGCTTCTAGTTTGGCTTCAATCTCGTACCAGTTTGTAGTACGCTACACGAAGTTTTTGCTAAAAACAACCGCTTTTCTGAATTTGTGGGCTCAGCTTTCGAATCTCATGGCGAAAGGCATTATACAATACTGATACACTCTCAACTGTGATTGGCTAAAAACCTACAGATCATTCTACAGTAAAATTTATTATTACTATATTCGCTGTAGAATTAGATGAAAAAGTTCGCTCAAATTGCTGCAAATGGTGTTTCCGAGTTCTTGATTTCAAAAATTTCCGGGGGAGGACCCCCGGACCCCCCTAGAAATGCGGTCACTATTAATTGCTACTACTGTCCCCCCTCCCCCACTTTTTGACACCTTGCTACGGCACTGATTGTTGTTGTGGTTGTGGTTGTTGAGTGTTCTCGAAGAAGCATAACGAGGAATATCTAGTATCCCAAATTGTTTAGAATACTGAACAACTTTGCCCTTTTTTTGCGTTCAACCGCTGCCTCGAAATTTTCTAGTTGCGCCCCTGAGCAAAGATATAGAACTTTCTCCGATAACTCATTGTACACGTGTGATGTCAAAGTGTTTAATTTGCATATCAAAGAAACTGAAATATCTCAACAACGAAGCACGGAAATGAAAACCTACAAAAGATGTTACGTTGTAGTTTTAAGAGTTCTTTCATTTAAGACAATAATAATTTTCGCTTCATAGGCACTTTAATTAGTTCAATAATTCAAACCTGAAACAATTTTCTCTGGTATTGTCAAGATATTCATGCGCTTGAATTGCTTTGCCTAAGTCCAGTTCTTTTCTTGCTTTCTTTTCCTTTCAAACAGAAATGCAATAAAAAATGTGAGTAGAGGACAACCTTCATTTATCAAAGTCTCTGCTGTTTCGAGCGGAGTCCCTGATGAAGAGCTCCGCGATCGAAAAGTTAGTATTTCGTTATCAAAACTATTCGGTATAATTCACTTTTCTATTTCATTAAATAAAGGCTAAGAATGCTTAACTGCATTTACAATAAACAAAACGTTTTCGACATTGCAACATTCATAGCCTTTTATTCAATGATTCTGGGATAGCGAACATGTGTAACACATGTATTTTTCGCTAAGTTTCAGAACTCTACTACAGGGATTCGAGTGAGAATACAGTTTGAGAATATAGACCCCATTGATATCAGCCTTGATTGTGGTGACAGGGCTACCCTGTATGTATAAATAAAGTTACCTAAAGGTCCCCTTAAAACAGTCATACTTGAAAACATGTCATGTATCTATACTTGCATGCACATGCAAGGAACAAAACTTACTCGTTCATTCTTTTTAAACGATAAAACGTTCCTGTTAAGAATAAACCATCGTCGCTTCCAGTTCTGTAAAAAAATGGGTTTCTTTTATACTTCCTCTTAATTTTACGCTATCAAGAAAGCGAGATTAATAGAAGGAAGTGTCTTAGTGTCTTATTTAATTTCTCAAGAAAAAAAATAGTAGGAAAAAAAACGCTTTTACTTGTCAAGATGACACAAACATATACGTCTCCATACCTTTCCCTCTTTCTTTTTGTATAACTGTCCTTCTTTCGACAAGATCTGAAACAATTAGAAACCAATACGCATTCATTACATACACTGCAGAATTAATAAGTAATACAATTTTAGTACAACGAAACAGAATCAAAGTAACGTTGCTAGTTCAAGTCCTGCGTAGCAGAGGCGTAGGAAGCGGGGGGGCTGGGGGGGGGGGGGGGGCTTGAGCTCCCCCAAAAATTTTAAATGGGGGGCTGAGCCCCCACCCCCACCCCCCACCCCCCACCCCCCCCACCCACCAAAAAAAATCAGGACAAGCGTCGCTAAATTTAATGATTGTATTAGTACGACTATCCAGAGGCTAGGAGAGCAGCTACTTACGGTAATCTACCTAAGGGGTTCATCTACACTGACAACACGATATTTCACAAACGGGTCCGGTGTAGCGTGATTGCGTGAATAGCCTGAAGTGTTAGCCATCCTGCCACGCGACATGCGGGCTAATAATTTCTTCGTTTTTATGTTAAAATTTGAACTATGCTTGCTGTAGAATTAGATGGAAAAAGTTTCCTCAAATTGCTGCAAATTGTGTTTCCGAGGTTCTAGATTTCAAAATTTTCCGGGAGAGCACCCCCGAACCCCGCTAAAAATGCGATCACTGATTATCTGCATGTCGACTTCAGCCACACACCCCCCCCCCCCCCCCCCAACTTTGAATCCGTTCCTACGCCTCTGCTGGGTAGAGCAATTACAGCTCAGAGTCTGTTAGGGTGAAGACTCTTTCAGATCTAGTGAACCAGCTACTTTAATCAGTGTAGGACTGACTCCAACCTAGCAATCCAATGAAGCACCTCAATATGCACAAATCCTTAGGTTAAAGGAGATAGTTTTAACCCTGTAATTTTATTGACCCGGTTTCAGGTAGTTGTCCTTGACGAGTAAAATTGTCTGGCGTTAGCCAGAGTAAAATCGTCTGGCGTTAGCCAGAGTAAAATCGTCTGGCCTTAGCCAGAGTAAAATTGTCTGGCCTTAGCCAGAGTAAAATCGTCTGGCGTTAGTCAGAGTAAAATTGTCTGGCTTTAGTCAGAGTAAAATTGTCTGGCGTTAGTCAGAGTAAAATTGTCTGGCGTTAGTCAGAGTAAAATTGTCTGGCGTTAGTCAGAGTAAAATTGTCTGGCGTTAGTCAGAGTAAAATTGTCTGGCGTTAGTCAGAGTAAAATTGTCTGGCGTTAGTCAGAGTAAAATTGTCTGGCCTTAGCCAGAGTAAAATTGTCTGGCCTTAGCCAGAGTAAAATCGTCTGGCGTTAGTCAGAGTAAAATTGTCTGGCTTTAGTCAGAGTAAAATTGTCTGGCGTTAGTCAGAGTAAAATTGTCTGGCGTTAGTCAGAGTAAAATTGTCTGGCGTTAGCCAGAGTAAAATTGTCTGGCGTTAGTCAGAGTAAAATTGTCTGGCGTTAGTCAGAGTAAAATTGTCTGGCGTTAGTCAGAGTAAAATTGTCTGGCGTTAGTCAGAGTAAAATTGTCTGGCGTTAGCCAGAGTAAAATTGTCTGGCGTTAGTCAGAGTAAAATTGTCTGGCGTTAGTCAGAGTAAAATTGTCTGGCGTTAGTCAGAGTAAAATTGTCTGGCGTTAGTCAGAGTAAAATTGTCTGGCGTTAGTCAGAGTAAAATCGTCTGGCGTTAGTCAGAGTAAAATTAACAGTTGCCAAAAGGCAACTGTGCCCAGTAACGGGTTTTTAATACGTTTGTGTTGGGGTCAGGCCTATACATATAATTAAAGTAACTGGATTATTTAGTTTCAGAAATTGCAGCTTGATGTTAGTAATAATTGTCAGTTATTTGCTGTTCAAGCTGTGTTAGTTAGTAATACTCAGAAAAACTCTGAGCTCTAACCTTGCTCCGCTATCTGAGTTCTAGTGGCTCAACGGTTAGAGCGTCTGGCTAGCATTCAGAACTAACACAGCTAACATTCTAACTAACACAGCTTGAACAGCAAACAACTGACAATTATTACTAACATCAAGCTGCAATTTCTGAAACTAACTAACAGTGTTCAACTGGAAACTTACTGTTACAACGCGACTTGTAGACCAACAAGTACTTGTAACCGAGTGGTTAAGGAGGACTGGGCACAGTCTAAGGTATAAATACCTTAATTAACCTTGCTCCGCTATCTGAGTTCTAGTGGCTCAATGGTTAGAGCGTCTGGCTAGCATTCAGAAGGCTGTGGGTTCGAGTCCCGCTTAGAGCTCAGAACTTTTCTGAGTATTACCAACTAACACAGCTTGTACAGCAAACAACTGACAATTATAACTGGATTATGTTGGGTATGAATTTACAACCAGGTGCTTCACTGGATCTAAAATAGTCCTCTCAAACACCGCTGCCATATGTTTCGCGCCTACGGGAACTCCCAACCAAAAAAGAGCGGGAAACTGTTGTTTATTCTATTATTATTCGAGACTAACACAAGTTTCTTGCAAATCTTAGAAAAATTACTAACATTTTAAGTTCGTACTTGCTTTAATTTATACCTACATTATTAATATCTTTAAATATTCTCAGATGTCCCCTTTGTAATTTTCATGGTACTTTTTTAAAAAACTAATGAATAGCCAAGTCTTACTTAATCTTCATAATCATCGTCTGGTTGTTGTTGCCACGACGATACTTCCCACATGTCTTGCAGTGTTTACTTTTGCAAACTCACGCATGTGTAAACGTTTGGCAGCGGCCGTTGTTTTCACCGCTTTTGTTGGGGGGTTTTTTTTGAGAATTAACAACCTACGATAATAATTGTCAGTTGTTTGCTGTACAGGCTGTGTTAGTTAGTAATACTCTGAGCTCTAAGCGGGACTCGAACCCACAACCTTCTGAATGCTAGCCAGACGCTCTAACCATTGAGCCACTAGAACTCAGATAGCGGAGCAAGGTTAATTAAGGTATTTATACCTTAGACTGTGCCCAGTCCTCTAGGAACGAGTCTTAATTCTAACATCAAGCTGCAATTTCTGAAACTAACTAACCTACGATAACTTGTACTGCATGAAAAACTTAAACGCAAACATGTTATATGTTTTACGCGGTGTGTATTTTTTTAATTCAAAACTGCATACATACTTACAATATTACTAGTTGATCGTTTTATTCTGGGTTGAGGCGGTTCTTCTTGTACATAATGTCTCTTTATTGTACTGTATTGATCAACAGTCGGATTAGGCAGAACAGTTTTGCTCTCGTTATAATACGGTCGAGACAAATTTACAACGATACCTTGAAAAAATAGAAGAGAGATAACATGCAATAACATCACTCGGTTCATAGTCAATCGAGATATGGTCTGGAAACTCTGATAAAGTCTTTGGTCTATCTTTTTGTTCGCCTTTATGCATTTTTGTGCACGGTGCACGGTCACTGAACACATTGTATTTTAGTATAATGAACGAATTATCCAATAGCAACGTTTCAGTTCAATCACTCAACCGTGCTATTTAAATATTAATAAACCTAAAACAAAGGATGTGCACGGTGTAAGGTACGGTTCAACATAAAATCACAGCTCATTATAGGCGCTTTGAAGTTTGCCGAGTTTCCAGACCATATCTCGATTGACTATGCTCGGTCATTCCACCAGTCAACTCGACTTGCCCTTTGAGCGAACTCGACTAGAGTCACTATGGGACCTTAAAGTGCACATGAAACGAAAATTAAGTTTGTCTTATTTGAAAGAACACTTAAAATGATAGAGTAACATCTTTTGCAGTTTTTCATTTCCTCGCTTCGTTGTTGAGATATTTCAGTTTGTTTGAAATGTAAATTAAACAACTTGACGTCACATGTGCACATGTGCACAGGTTTACTCCGATCTGGTCATGCGACACTGACTGAACATTTGGATACCCTGGCTAGTTAGTTGCGCTACCCAGTTAGCGCTCTCAGACAACTTTATATCAGTTCTGCCTTTGAGTTACTTGGTACTTACCTTCGTCACATTCAAGGACCGGACCATTTTGTAGATGACCCCATATCTCTAACGGAGTCCAAAATTGCGCTTGACCAAAAGTAAACCATTGACCATTATAATCAATTTGAAAATGTCTCACTGAGTTGGCTAGCCTAAAAAGAAAATAAGATAATAACACATAAATTAGATAACTAACTTTAAGATGCTTATGAAAGGAAAATTAAGCCTAATGCGACGTCAAGATGTTTAATTCCGCAACGGAATTTACGAACGAACGAACGAACGAACGAACGAACGAACGAACGAACGAACGAACGAACGAACGAACGAACGAACGAACGAACGAACGAACGAACGAACGAACGAACGAACGAACGAACGAACGAACGAACGAACGAACGAACGAACGAACGAACGAACGAACGAACGAACGAACGAACGAACGAACGAACGAACGAACGAACGAACGAACGAACGAACGAACGAACGAACGAACGAACGAACGAACGAACGAACGAACGAACGAACGAACGAACGAACGAACGAACGAACGAACGAACGAACGAACGAACGAACGAACGAACGAACGAACGAACTACCTTGAAGTGAAACAACACTGATTGCAGACGAACAACTTAAACAATAATTATGATGATATAATAAAATAAAACACATAATGTAATGATGTACCTCACAGACACACCAAAGTTCCCCTTGTTTGTACTCGGTCTAATCAGAAAACTACCCTCTTCTGCATTGCTCAGAAGAAGGATTTCTGCAGTGTTCCTAGTGATATCATGGTAACATCTGAAAAGAAACGCAAACGATAATACCTTACAATTCGTGAATAAAAATTGTACTGCCAATATATATTAGGTTTGTCTAATAACGAAAGACCTTTTACAACTTTTTGGTATCGTTGTGCCCTAACGAGTAACGAGTTGGCTGAGCAGTATATTCTGCCTTCGTTCGTTCGTTCGTTCGTTCGTTCGTTCGTTCGTTCGTTCGTTCGTTCGTTCGTTCGTTCGTTCGTTCGTTCGTTCGTTCGTTCGTTCGTTCGTTCGTTCGTTCGTTCGTTCGTTCGTTCGTTCGTTCGTTCGTTCGTTCGTTCGTTCGTTCGTTCGTTCGTTCGTTCGTTCGTTCGTTCGTTCCGTTCGTTCGTCCCGTTCGTTCGTTCGTCCCCCTTCCTTCCTAAATTCCTTCCTTCCTTCCTTCCTTCCTTCCTTCCTTCCTTCCTTCCTTCCTTCCTTCCTTCCTTCCTTCCTTCCTTCCTTCCTTCCTTCCTTCCTTCCTTCCTTCCTTCCTTCCTTCCTTCCTCCCTTCTCCTCTCCCTCCCTCCCTCCCTCCCTCCCTCCCTCCCTCCCTCCCTGCCTCCCTGCCTGCCTGCCTCCCTCCCTCCCTCCCTCCCTCCCTCCCTCCCTCCCTCCCTCCCTCCCTCCCTCCCTCCCTCCCTCCCTCCCTCCCTTCCTTGCTGTTTCCTTCCTTCCTTCCTTCCTTGATGTCTTCCTTCCTTCCTTCCTTCCTTCCCTTCCTTCCTTCCTTCCTTCCTTCCTTCCTTCCTTCCTTCCTTCCTTCCTTCCTTCCTTCCTTCCTTCCTTCCTTCCTTCCTTCCTTCCATTCGTTCATTTGATCTCAATAGACAAAGCACCACCCGCTGGGATTGAGTTTGGTTACTTAATTTCATCTATTATATCAAACGACAAACGCAGTTCGTCATTATTCTAGATCTCGTCTGCTTCTGACGGATAGAATGTCTACGATGATCCTAATAAAATAAGTAGAACTTAAACTGAGACAAACGACAAACTTCTAATCGAACCAAACTCTTGAAAACCTCGTTCCTGGTCGATTATACCGCCTACAAATATCTGACTATAACAATGTCTCAATATCTAGGATCGATCTTTTGGGTACAAAGGTTTAGAGTAACTTAAGCGATCGAGATGATTTTAAATAATATGACGGAAAACCGAACATAAACCTTAAGTCTCGGCATTACATAATATTTTAACCCGAATTGGAAACACTTAATACTAATTAAAATATATTACACCAGTACTTAAAGTGGTTTATTATCTGATTTAAAAACACCTCGAAGTGTTCAAAAATACTCGGCAAAAAAAATATTTATCAAATAGGCTTAATTAAAGGGAAATGTAAGGCAAGATTTGTCCTCAATTTAAGGACGTTTCACCATAACAAACAATTAACGATTTCGGTGACTGATTCCTTTTGTGTTTTTCTCAAGATTTATGATAAGTTTGAAAAATTTATTTAACAAGTTTTCGTAAATCAACCATGCCATAAATGTCAAGGCTTTCTGGCTAGTCATTCGAATGCATGTATGAAGAACATTCAAAGCCGGATAATTGTATTTCCGAAAACTCCTTATAGATAAAGGTATTTATGCCTTTTAACGCTTCAGCTTAATGAAGAACGAAATTACCATAAGTATAGCTCGAGTTTATCAGTGAACTCAACCGCACCTAGTAATAATAACAATGAAAACGATAACGATTCTTCCGCCGCTTGTCTTGTGATGACCAACGTTCTCCCAAACTGACAGGATATAAACAATTTAGGATATAACTCACTATAACCACACGGAATAAATTGTAACGCTGTAAACAGTCCTCTGAAAATGATAATTAGCTGCGGTTCTGAACGTGACATATATGACATATTTAAATTCGCATGCATACTAAACAAATATTATCACGACATTTCAGTTAGTCACGAAACACATTCTTCTAAAAACACTTGTTTCTTATAGTATACTGGTTATAGTACTTAATTGTTTGGGTTCATTAGTGTTCAAAGCAAGCCGTTTCACAGAATGGAATAAAAAAAGGAAACCTTTAGCCTAACAGCGGATGTCGTTTGAGAGAATATAAGCAAAGGAATTAGGTTTACATGTGAAATGGTATCGACAAATGAGAACTCAGTTTAGTTTGAACGATGAGTTCAAGTGACGAATCGATTGTAGATCGTACAAAAGCTTTGAGAAAGAGCTTTTGTACAATCTGTATGACTAATCGAGAAGAGGAGACGTAAGTGTCTCTAGTCTCCCAACGAATAAGGCATGCATGTCATGGTTTAGTGAAGCAATGGCTTGTTTATAGACTACAAGGTCTCAGAGACCATATATGGCCCCAAATAGATCTCTCAGAGTTTCTCACCAGACTTCACGGACCTTTTGTGTCATACATCAACCGTGTTCTAATCACAGATACCAAGCCTACGACACGGTCTCCGAATCTCTAAATGATAGATTTTAACATTCTTGTATCTGTGACTTGGCCTCGCACCCAAAAGTCTGAAAGACCTCATAGACATTGTCTCTCACTGGTCTAACAAACATCAACTAAAACGATTAATTAACAGCTGAACTGTAGGACGATCCCAATTGACCACTACATAGTAACTAGCCCTTGAATAACGGGTGTAGAATATATACATTTTAAGACCAAACCGGGACCAGTTGCGAAAAATGCAACTACACAGGCCTTCCGGCAGGAATTGAACCCACGAATATATACCCATGTATATATTCTACACTCGAATTTTCCTTCACCCAAAATCCTTAGAACATGCTATGTAATCGAGTGAAATGCCCAATATTACTTTGAATAACGATCGGTTTTGATAAGTAAAGCACACTGCATTGCTCATAATATATATAATTATAAGCTTGGCCAGCACAAAGTCAACATTGTATTGAACTGACTATGTATCTTCTATTGCAATAGTATAAGCCTAAAGTACTGGATCACGTCTAGGGCATAAGGACGTTTAGTAATCCAAAGGTATATAGCCCCCAGTTTCGTCAAGGAACACATGAGAAGGAAGTTATATATGGTACATCACTTACGGTAGATCTTCAATTCTACAGTTAGCATAGATCCCTTCGTCCATATTGGAGTGATCTGGACTTGGCGTTGGATAACTGTGCATCTGAGAAGTACCAGTATGTACAGAAGTCATGGTAGCAAATGGCTAGAAGAGAGAATGTCGAAAGGAATGGTTAGCGACAGACATCAGGAAACGGAACAAACGTGTTAGGGGTATATACAGCTGGGAAATTACCTACTATGACGGCTTCTCAAGGATCAAGTCAAGTGTACGCCCCCCACCCCCACACCAGTGGAGTCGTGCCTCAATAATACCACGTTCTTGAGACGACGGGAACTTCTAGAAGACCTAGAACATGGAGGCCTAGTGTCATCGTTGTTTTACTACAATGAGACATACTTTTAAAGTAGAAAACTTGTATTTTAAGGGGGATATAATTTCATTACATTACAATATAAAATAAAGGATCTGTATTTTTATATAAAATATAAAGATGAAGTTTAAGCTTATGAGCTAACAGTTTAGATATCAAGTTATGTGATTATTCATAGCCTTTGTTTAGGGAAAAAAAGTCTTTTCGAAGAATACGCGGTTCAGTAGTTCTGTATTGTATTCCTTCCGTGTCTCAAAGACCCCGTTTACACTAGAGCAAAAGTAATGATTCACATTGCTTTTTATTCCCATGAGGATGACAAACAATGTGAATCCAGATCTACAGTGTGTATCAAGAAAAACTGAACCCTTTGAAAACAACCTATTGTAGTAGTTTGAAAGCCCTAAAAGCGCTGCGTTATAAATTAATCAGCACATAAGTCAAACAGGAAGAGAAAAAGCTTTTAAATACTTTCACCATGCATACACTTCAAAGATATCTTAATTTCCCAGGTGTATAAGACCGTGTGTTTTACGCATCTGTGGGTCAGCGAAGTGCTTAGGGCTTTCAAACTACTACAATAGGTTGTTTTCTAAGGGTTCAGGGTTTTTTTGATACACACTGTATAGGGGGATATATTGAATTGGGAATCAAGTATATAATTTTATTATAAATATAAGTGCCCAGCACAAAACACGAATAAAAGCCATGAACAAAAGGACATAAAAAACATAATATTTAATAATCTAACGTTTCGTTGTTTATGCTACAACATCTTCAGAGATAATGATTACAAGATATTAATTTACAGGATATACAATAAACAGAATTCTAATTACATACATATAGACCAATAAAAATAAAGAACTAAAAATACATATTACAAGCTAATTATAGGTTAGGAGGTGAGGTAACACTGAATGTGTCAGGAGGTAAGAGAAAATTAAAATAAGTAGAGCGGTGCTGATCCAATATTGCCGTTGAGATGAGGTTTAAGTTTGTTAATTAAAAGACTTTCGCGTAAAAGAAGCTCAGATTCAAAAGAGCAGGAAGAAATAATACTAAAATCATCAAAAGAAATAGGATGCCCCGTCTCATGATGATGGGCAAGAATATTACCACGGGGTGGACTACCGAGTTTAAAGTCCACCCCGTGGTAATATTCTTGCCCATTCCTGCTCTTTTGAATCTGAGCTTCTTTTACGCGAAAGTCTTTTAATTAACAAACTTAAACCTCATCTCAACGGCAATATTGGATCAGCACCGCTCTACTTATTTTAATTTTCTCTTACCTCCTTGGCTTTTATTCGTGTTTTGTGCTCGGCCCTGGTGAATCTCTTGGTAAGCATATAATTGTTTTAAACCCCCCTCCCCTCACATACACACACACACCAGTGGAGTCGTATACATTAAAATATAGGGATAATTATATTGGATTGAGATTCAAGTAAACGCCTCCACCCACACATGCACACACCAGTGAAGTCTAGTATTCAAGTGTACGCCCCCAACACCAATGAAGGCTAATAACAACTAAATTTATTTCGCCTGCTAAAAAGTAGAAAGGGTGTCAAGTGCATATGACACGAAAATTAAGTTTGTCTTATTAGAAAGCACATTTAAAATGAGAACATTAACATCTTTTGCAGTTTTTCGTTTCCTTGCTTCGTTCTCGAGATATTTCACGTTGTTTGATATGCAAATTAAACATCTTGACGTTACTGCACGTGTCCATAATGAGTTATGAGAGGTTGTGCACACTTGGCTTTATCAGAACACATGCAAACACTTGAAAATCTGCACGTTTGGTGTCGTGGGAGAAACACATGTACACCCTTCCTTAATTTAGTTTATTGATAGCAAAGATATATATATATATATATATATATTTGTGAAATTCATTACTAATTCATGAGTTTTGCAGCCAATCCAATTTCAGAAATTACGTCACATGTATACCCCTGTAAACCCCATACAAACTAAAACCAATGATGCTAATTAGTTACAACCACCAGTGGATGTATACTCTTCTGATACAACCACTACAGTAGTGCTTGTAACTAATTAGCATCTCAATATCCCAAAGGGATTTTTACTATTTATTCATCGTCCTTGTTGTATTGAATATACAATCACTCGCCTTCGGCTCGTGATTGTATATTCAATACAACACGGCCGCTCGTGTTGTAAACATTACATATATATATATATATATCGAAATGTAGTAAGGTTAGATATACTGCCGAAACAGAGAACGTAGGAGTCTAACGTTTCGAGCGAAGGCACTTTGTCAGAGAGAAACGTGAGACTGACTCCTACGTTCTCTGTTCGGCAGTATATCTAACCTTACTATATTTCGATTGCTGTTTCTACACTGCCTACGCAGCACGCTACTTTTATTATGTATACTATATATATAACCTATAGCTTCTCCGACAACTCATTATCAACGTCAAAATGTTTTTTTGGTATATCAAACAACGCACCCGCCCCCACAGAGAGATCCTCTTTACAGGCCCCTCAACAACGAAGCAGGAGAACTGAAAACTGCAAAAATATTTAACTGTTATTTTAAGTGCTTTTTCAAATAAAACAGAATTAATTTTCGCTTTATACGTGTTTAAATATTACTCAATGTGGAATAGTGTGAGGGGTAGTTTACACTTTACCGTACCCGAGTCATCATCACTGTGTCAGGTTAGCGTATAAAGCTAGGTAATAAACATGTTCGGTGGGTCGGTAAGCGTAGAAAATTAGCGGTAAACACAGTTACTGATTAGGATTAGGGTTAGGGTTTTTGTTTGGGTTAGGTCATCAAATTAATCTCGCTTGGTGGTATAGGAATCGCTGAATTACTCGGGTACGGTAAACTGTAAAATTTCCATAGTGAGTAAACGGGGGCAGTCGCTTTGAAATTTTCGCTCCGCTTATTCGACGTAGGGCCCTTATTAAGCCGGTTTTCCACTAGGCGACTTTTTTCGCGCGAAGCGACTTTTTCTTTTGTCTCGTGAGCTCTGAGCTAGAACTAATAAGAAATCTATTGAATTCGAACAAAGAAAAGTCGCTTCGCGCGAAAAAAATCGCCTAGTGGAAAACCGGCTTTAGAGCATGGGCATGTACTGAAACGAAGAAATACGGTACTGATCAATAAAGCTTTCAAATGACGTCATTTGACATTGAGCATGTGCCTTGCACGAATGGAGTTAGTACATGCACGGATGGGTGACTAAGTCAGCTAATAGCTTCAACGGTTTTCCTCCCTCCGCAAAATCAACACCACAGTATGTCCATGCAGTTTTTCCCATGCTACCAACAAGCTTAAGTTCCATCAAATTAATTCTGCATGTCATTACCCTGCGAGTCAGAGCCCCTTTCCGATCTACGCAAGCTTCGGGGGAAAGTAGGCTCTGCCGCTCTGCCAACAAACTCAATCTTCGCCCCCAAGTTTGAGGCGAGTCAGTCAGGTTTTAAACTCGTCAAACAAGTGACGCGTTAGAGCCTGGGCCCAAAATAGTATCTTGGCAACCGTTCACCCATGCTCAAAAAGAAACATCGAGTTTGTTGCCAGAGCCCACTTTCCCCCGAAGCTTGCGTAAGCATGTCATATGATACCCACAACAAATAAAGCCGTTTTTCTTTACTTCAGTAGGCCATTTGCACCGAGATTAGTTTTGATAACGAAATACTTCATCAGAGCCGTTCAGCAGAGTAAAAACGATGACGTTCGACGACGTTGGCAATCTCGTTCCCAGAGCCCACGTGATTCCCCACCCGGGAAATTACGAGAGACTATGGTAAATTTTTCGACCGGTGACGTAATTCGGGAAGTAATTATATTCAGGCTAAATTGCTATGCAAGTGCTATCTTTGGAAGTTGGAGTTAAACAGACTCTTGAAAACGTTTTAGTAGGGGTAGAACCACTTTCCATTGCATGTACGACAACCCGAAACACGTCAAAACAGGGAGATGTACATTTCAGCGATTTCCCGCCATAATAATTCGATTCAAAAACCTGCAAGCGAAACAAGACCGGTTCTTTCCTCCCGCTTTTCCGCTCTCCCGCCTTTCCGCTCGCCCGCAAAAACTTGTGTCGAATTTTATAATCGAGTTATACGTCGTAGTTTCGTCGAAAAAAATTCTAAAAATTAAATTCGTCTGAATCTCAAATTCGTCTATTGCCTAAATAGTCTCGGTTGGGTGCCACGGCCCACTGAACACTACTTCATAAACATTTGTATACTTAAGTTACCAACATGTCTGGAGGAGTCGAGAAAGATTACGAATCCTTTCCACAGACGAAGGCCGTTGTAGATCTGAATTTTTACAACACTAGCCATGAGAAAATAAAGGAAGCATATAAGGCGGAGGCGAAATTACACGACAAGGTAAAACATGCGATTATGAATACATTTGGTGTTATTTTAGCTATAGACCAAGGGCCTTCTATATTTTGTACATTCAACTTGTTCTCCTGCGAAAGAGTCTCGCGACAAAGTGGGATCCTTTATTAATAAGGAACAAGACACCTGGGTCAGGTGTTCACTCGGGCTACTTACTGGAAGGTGCAGAGGTCTCTATAACGCGCGAGCGAGTCAGTAAAAACACATGCATGTTACACAGAATATACATTTGTATACAAGCTTCCTACTCAGCATAACAAGTATAAAACTCGCAGCAAGATTAGTGATTACCGATAAAAGTCTAAACGTCATTCGTCACCGAAAATAGTCAAAGCACTATTTAATTCTCCGATAGAAAACACAATTCACAACACACAAAACACTTATTGCCTGTATTTAAGGTATTTCCACACAGCGTTCATATGTCGAGTCCCTTCGGGTGTTAAATATCAACACAGCACGATCATGTTTAATCAGCGATTGTAAGCGAAAAAAGATCAAGATACCTGCCAGCGAAATTGCTGAACAACAACTACGTCTGTGAACACACTGAACATGTCCAAGAACGAACACGTCACTAGTTCACTTCAAACAACTTATCAGACGTGTGATCAGACCACTGAAGAAATAAAACATATAGCATTTTAGCACGCATCAGTTTTGCAAAGCCTGACGGGATGACGTAATGATTGCCTTGACTCGTCACAAACAACAAGCTTTCTCAACAGATTGGTTATTGAAAGAATTAAAGCAATGACCATGTTACATGTATCCTTCCCCGCTTCATTCTCCTCCCAAACCTACACCAAGCCGCAGCCGGTACATTTTAAAACGTATCGACCGAAACTACAATATATACAGAAACGTTCACTAACTTATAACTGCTGTGGTCAAACGTAAAGCATACTATTGCTTAAACACCAAGTATAATGCTCAAATTATAGTCTCCATACAATGCCAGTGGAGGTACAGACGCTACAACGCCATGGCGTACTCTGTGCTCTGCTACACAAGCGCAACAACCCTGGTCGAATTACATCTTGAGATATTCTTAGTTCTTAGTTATTACTACATCATATAACCAAAGACTACTGAAAGCTGATTCTGAGAACACACACGTAAAACTAAGGAAACAACCCAAAATAAATCAGTAACAAGACAAAGTACGTGTTTAATTTAAATAGATGCATATCATTCATAAGCTAGGACTGTCTGGCATTTTTGTGTCTGCCTAACGCAGGCATCATGTGCAAGTCACGTGGTGCGTTGCGTATCGGATCTTGAACGTAAGGCTACCAGAGTGAGTATTACAGTAATTGGGTCTGCTGCTTTGTGTTATTGTGTTTGACAGTCGAATGAAAACTAATCTTCTTAAATTTTTAAATTCTATTTTGCGTTTGGTAATTTCAAGGATATAAGTTTGGCCGGCTACGAATACGTTCGGAGATAATTTGGTTTGTCAAGTGACTAGCGAGGTTTAGTAAAGGAATGATGGCCGAAAAAATACAATGAGTCACTGACCCCTTCCAGCTTTTAATATTTTTCGATTTAGTCAGTACTCCCATCGTTATAATTTCGTTACAGGATTGTCCTTCGTACGTCAAGGCGGTTTTCCACTAGGCGACATTTGTCGACCGACCTGACATTTTTCTTTTGTCTTGGCTAATTAGTTCCACTCGAGAGCTTGCGAGACAAAAGAAAATCTCGCTTCGCGCGACATTTTTCGCCTAGTGGAAAACCACCTTAAAGGCGGTTTTCCACTACACGGCGTGTAGTGGAAAACCGCCTTAAACGCCGACATTTGTTGACCGACCTGACATTTTTCTTTTGTCTTGGCTAATTAGTTCCATTCGAGAGCCTGCGAGACAAAAGAAAATGTCGCTTCGCGCGATATTTTTCGCCTAGTGGAAAACCGCCTTTAAGCTGGATTTCCACTTCGCGAAAAATGTCGTGCGAGGCGACATTTCCTTTTGTCTCATAAGCTCTCGAGTGGAACTAATTAGCCAAGACAAAAGCAAAAAGTCGCTTCGCTCGAAAAATATCCTCTAGTGGAAAACAGTCCTCCCTCCGTAAAATCAACACCTACATCACGGGGTAGTCATAAATTGGGGCATTTCGCCCTCTGACCACCAGTTGCTATTGGCAATAAAGTTATTAAATTTAAATCTAAATCAAACGAAAACCCTGAACTAATATTTGGGGGTTTTTCTGATGATTTTTTAAGCTGTTAACCCAAGGTGGGTATGTTGGTCATCTTGTGGTAGCTGATGCATTCTCCTATTATGCCCCTCAATTTTTTAAAAGCACACCAAAAGACAATATCCGCGTTATCGACGCAGGTGCGGGTACAGGCAAGGTGGCATCTCGTTTAAAAGAACACGGCTATACCAATGTCGATGCGTTAGACATCTCGCAAGAAATGCTTGACATGGCAAACAAGAAAGGGCTTTACCAGAAACTTATATGCCACCCTGTCGAAGAAGCCGGAGCACATATCGGAAATGGACAATACGACGCCTTAATTGCCTCCGCAGTTATCACACCTGGACAATTACAAGCTCCTCATCTGATTGACCTCGTTAGGCTAGCCAAAATCGGTGAGTAAACCATAGAGATCATATAAATAAAACTTGGGTGGAGTGGGCAAACTCGGGGGGAGAGGGCAATCTTGGGTGGAGTGGGCAAACTTTTGTGGAGTGGGTAATCTTGGGTGGAGTGGGCAATCTTGGGTAGAGTGGGCAAGGGGGTGTCACATTGGCCACAGACTACATAGAGTTGCTTGTGGAGCCGGCAGCACTTCACTTGCGATAGTAATTTCTAGTATAAATACTAGAGGGGGCATCCTATCTTAATTTCAGTCAACCGCGGGTAACCAATTGAACGCCGCCATCTTGGATTTTTTTGGAGGCAAACATTAGGCGCGTTGGTTGGCAAAGGACTGGGTCTAGTACATTTGCCAACCAATTGACTGAAATATCATAGGTAATGGCGCGGCTGCAATGTGGTTACCAAATTTTCCCGCCAATGCCCCCTCTAGTATTTATATGATCTCTATGGAGTAAACGTCACACTCACTGATCTGAATATATTGCTCGTTCTTTGTGGTCAGCAGTAGACATGTTGAAGTCATAGACTTCTAAAGTTGTTTTTTTCCCCCTTTTTTGAGTTGACTACATGTCAAACTATTGGAAAACGATGGGGTTCAAATTTTCGACTTTTCAATATACAGGGGGGATCGAGGGGTCGGAGACATGGCTAATAGGAGTGACTCGAAGACCTTTCCTGACCAATGACCCTGGCCCTAATAGTGTGATATGAGGTATCATGCTAAAGATGATTTTCGTGGTTTTTTTTGTTGAATTGACTAGCCTGTCAAACTATCAGAAAATTCACTTCAAATTTTAATAATAATAATAATAATAATAATAATAATAATAATAATAATAATAATAATAATAATAATAATAATAATAATAATAATAATAATAATAATAATAATAATAATAATAATAATGGTCTTTACTTAGAATACATCAAACGTGTATATCTTTACAATCAAATTACTCCTAAGGATTTTTCAATGTGGCCGTGTCGAGGCATATCAAAGGCGCTTTAAGCAGCCGCCATACGACACAGTTCAGACCACGGATCCCAACTATAAGCCCTAGGTGTTGATTTTACGGAGGGAGGAAAACCGAAGAACCCGGCGAAAAACCCTCGGAGCACAGGAGAGATCAACTAAACTCTACTCACATTAGTCCCAAGCTCGAGAACGGGGTTGTTCCCAGGCGGTCGCCCATCCAAGTAATAACGCCGTCTAACCAGGCTTAACTATTGGTGAGAGGCAGCGCCCTAACAGCACACGCCATCCGTGCTCCGATCCGTCGACCCCCCTGTATGTTCAAAGGTCGAAAATTTGAACCCCACCATTTCCCGATAGTTTGACATCTAGTCAACTCTCAAAAGAAAGAAAATCAACTTTAGCGCGCAAATCCTTGGGGAGCTGTTTTCACGACACTTCGTGCCATGCACTAAGGCCCTGTGCATGTACATGAAGCGGATTGACTGTCCAATTTGATCGAAAAACGCGACTAGTAAAGTCAATCCTGGCACATGTTTACATGGAGAATCCGATCTGCTTGGAACATTGTTTTCGGTTTTGGAACACTATTTTCTGTGCTTCCCTCAATGTCTGCCATTTAGCACGACACGCACTAACTTCACTCATGCGTATCAAGTCATTTTCAAGTCAAACCGTGTTTAGATGAATCAGATTGGAGACATTCAAGTCGATCCTTGCTTGAATCTCAAGTCAATAATCCATCCCACTGCGTGGATTGACCTCAGTCATCCATTTCGAAAACTAAGTTTAATCTTCTTCATGTAAACACAACAAGGAGAAACAACATGCGAGATTTGACTTGAACACTCAATCCGCTTACCACACTAAGACGCGGATTCATGTAAACAGAACCTAATAGTCTTCTTGATGTAATTAGTTAATTTTTTCAGAGCTCACATGATAGCGTTCTAATGAACTGACGTGACTACACAGTTGAAATAAGATTGACTTAAAGTGTCTATATGAAACGAAAATTAAGTTTGTCTTATTTGAAAGAACACTTAAAATTATAGAGTAACATCTTTTGAAGTTTTTTGTTTCCGTGCTTCGTTCTTGAGATATTTCAGTTTGTTTGATATGCAAATTAAACATTTTGACGTCACATGTGCATAATGAGTTATCGAAAAAGTTATATATCTTTGCTATTATCAAATATAATCACTTGAAAATTAATGTTGTGGGCGAAACACATCCACATGCTTCATTCAAATTAATTTGGTTTGATAATAGCAAAGATATCTAACCTTCTCCGAAAACTCATTATGCACCTACGATGTCAAAATGCATGTTTAATTTACATCAAACAAACTAAAATATCTCAACAACGAAGCAAGGAAACGAAAAACTGCAAACGATGTTACTCTAGGCACTTTAAATTGATTTGTGTTATAGGTGGGATGGTTTGTGTAAATGTACGCATGGACGCCATGGATACAGAACTTTATGGATACAAGGCGAAATTCAAAGAACTTGAATCAGAAGGAGTTTTAGAAGTGATCTCAAGGGAAGTTAAAGATTATTTTACATGTCACAACGCCAAGCAATTTTCTCACTCAAAATGCTACGTTCTTGTATGCAAGGTTTTGAAACACGCCGTAGACGTACACGCGTAAAAATCTCACAAGTTGTTACAGCATTGTTACCTGAACAATGCTGTAACAACTTGCAACAATGCTGTAACAACTTGTTGACATATGTGAACAACATTGTTCATCATTGTTTCAACAAGTTGTTACTGCTTGATGAAACAACATGTTCACGCATGTTGTAACAACCGAAGAACGTGTTGATACATCAACCATGTTCACCATTGTTGTAACATTGTTGTTCATCGTTGTTATTTCGTCATGCTGTTACAACATGTTGTATCATGTGCGAACAACGTTGTTGGCTATAAAATTGTGCTGTTGGAACAGCTTGTTCATGACTGTTGATTTATCCGTGAACAAGTTGTTCGAACCATAAGCAGCACAACATTGTTCACGTCTGTTGACAACCGGAACAAGTTGTGCGTTTTTACGCGTGTACATGGTGGCGTTTTAGGTAAATAGTCGGATTCATAGTGTTTTTACATTCAAATTCGCCAAATACACCAAAACATCGACGAAACATTGTTTTTGAAGTGAATCTACGAAACTACTCACTTTCTTCTGAAAATGCTATATTGACATATACGGTAATACTATAGAAAGCCTTTTAAAGCAATGTTTATAATAGTTTAAGTCTTAACTAAAATTGCAGTGGTTGGACTAATTTTCTACAGCTATTTCCATGCATCCATGCATCCACTCACTCGCACACTCATTCATTCATGCTATGTAGTAGAGAAATAATTTACTCGACCGCGTACAGCCGGGTTGTTTTGTTCTTGTAAACGCGCGTTTAGTAGGGATAACTCGCCTACACGCGTAAAAACGCACAACTTGTTCACGGTTGTTAACAGGCGTGAACAATGTTGTGCTGTTCGCCGTGAACAATGTTGTGCTGCTCGCCGTGAACAAGTTGTCAATAAGTTGTTCACTTATGGTTCGAACAACTTGTTCACGGATAAATCAACAGTCATGAACGAGTTGTTCCAACAGCACATTTTTATAGCCAACAACGTTGTTCGCACATGATACAACATGTTGTAACAGCATGACGAAATAACAACGATGAACAACAATGTTACAACAATGGTGAACATTGTTGATGTATCAACACGTTCTTC